>JAGSMR010000044.1:3697500-4062500 GCA_029286605.1 Sericinus montela
TATACCTATTATGTATATACAATTTATTGTTATAACTTCAAAATAGATTTTAAAGTTAGAATGAAAATAACAGTAAATTTTAATTAGTTTTATTTTTGTTTATTTCTCATATTATTTTAATTAAATGTATATATAATACATTGTTCATAGCATTTAGTAGAATTCTTTGATTTATCATTTCAAAAGTGATTTTAAAAATGAAATAAGTAAACTGAAAAGAAGTAAAAATATGTATACCTATTATGTATATACAATTTATTGTTATAACTTTAAAATAGATTTTAAAGTTAGAATGAAAATAACAGTAAATTTTAATTAGTTTTATTTTTGTTTATTTCTCATATTATTTTAATTAAATGTATATATAATACATTGTTCATAGCATTTAGTAGAATTCTTTGATTTATCATTTCAAAAGTGATTTTAAAAATGAAATAAGTAAACTGAAAAGAAGTAAAAATATGTATACCTATTATGTATATACAATTTATTGTTATAACTTTAAAATAGATTTTAAAGTTAGAATGAAAATAACAGTAAATTTTAATTAAATGTATATATAATACATTGTTCATAGCATTTAGTAGAATTCTTTGATTTATCATTTCAAAAGTGATTTTAAAAATGAAATAAGTAAACTGAAAAGAAGTAAAAATATGTATACCTATTATGTATATACAATTTATTGTTATAACTTTAAAACAGATTTTAAAGTTAGTATGAAAATAACAGTAAATTTTAATTAGTTTTATTTTTGTTCATTTCTCATATTATTTTAATTAAATGTATATATAATACATTGTTCATAGCATTTAGTAGAATTCTATTATTTGATTTAGCATTCCTAAAGTGATTTTAAAAATGAAATAAGTAAACTGAAAAGAAGTAAAAATATGTATACCTATTATGTGTATAAAATTTACTGTTATAACTTTAAAATAGATTTTAAAGTTAGTATGAAAATAACAGTAAATTTTAATTAGTTTTATTTTTGTTCATTTCTCATATTATTTTAATTAAATGTATATATAATATATTGTTCATAGTATTTAGTAGAATTCTATTATTTGATTTAGCATTCCTAAAGTGATTTTAAAAATGAAATAAGTAAACTGAAAAGAAGTAAAAATATGTATACCTATTATGTATATACAATTTATTGTTATAACTTTAAAACAGATTTTAAAGTTAGTATGAAAATAACAGTAAATTTTAATTAGTTTTATTTTTGTTCATTTCTCATATTATTTTAATTAAATGTATATATAATATATTGTTCATAGTATTTAGTAGAATTCTATTATTTGATTTATCATTTCAAAAGTGATTTTAAAAATGAAATAAGTAAACTGAAAAGAAGTAAAAATATGTATACCTATTATGTATATACAATTTATTGTTATAACTTTAAAACAGATTTTAAAGTTAGAATGAAAATAACAGTAAATTTTAATTAGATTTATTTTTGTTTATTTCTCATATTATTTTAATTAAATGTTAAATTCAAAAATTTCAACGGTTAAGTCTAGCCATTCAACGTGGAAATGCAGCCAGCGTTCTTGGTACCATGCCACGAGGAGTAGGGCTCTACGATTATAATAGTTTTTAGTTAATAAGTATTGTTAATATTAACATAATTTTTTCTGTAATTAAATGTATATATAATATATTGTTCATAGTATTTAGTAGAATTCTATTATTTGATTTATCATTTCAAAAGTGATTTTAAAAATGAAATAAGTAAACTGAAAAGAAGTAAAAAATATGTATACCTATTATGTATATACAATTTATTGTTATAACTTTAAAATAGATTTTAAAGTTAGTATGAAAAAAAACAGTAAATTTTAATTAGTTTTATTTTTGTTCATTTCTCATATTAATATAATTAAATGTATATATAATACATTGTTCATAGCATTTAGTAGAATTCTATTATTTGATTTAGCATTCCTAAAGTGATTTTAAAAATAAAGTAAACTGAAAAGAAGTAAAAAATATGTATACCTATTATGTGTATAAAATTTACTGTTATAACTTTAAAATAGATTTTAAAGTTAGTATGAAAATAACAGTAAATTTTAATTAGTTTTATTTTTGTTTATTTCTCATATTATTTTAATTAAATGTATATATGAGATTGTCTTGTAGTATCAGCGTAAGAACTCTCAACCTCTTTTTTCGCGCGACTAACGGAAAAACTTTGGAAATTATATTTACTATCGATCGACTTGATAAACATATCAAAAATTACCAGACAATTCAACATGCCAGTGACTGTTACTATGTCCGCACTTTCCACTTGCCAAGCGTAGCGATTATGGCAAAACACATTTGCCTGTTTGTCACTTTTTTCTTCGAACAAAAAATTTTGCTAAGACGTGAAAAAATATATTTGTGTAGCATATTTTTATGCAGTAGGAATAAAAATAATATTGATACGATAAAAATAATTATAATACTAGCTTTATCCGTGGTTCTTCAATGACGACCTATGTGGCCAAGTGGTGTTGAAGTATTTAAAATGAGTTATAAAGGTGTCGCCAGCCTTGAAGTTCTGGCTTCAACCTCGAATGAACTAAGAAAACTAGGTCAATGTACAAATGTGTGTTTATAACATCTATATATTTATATTATATAACTTTAGTTGCTTTACATATTTCATTTGGTAGTAAAGCAATGTATATGATGTACTTTACATTACACTTAGTAAGTAAATATTTTATATATTAGATTCCGGAAAGTAAAAATATGTATACCTATTATGTGTATAAAATTTACTGTTATAACTTTAAAATAGATTTTAAAGTTAGTATGAAAATAACAGTAAATTTTAATTAGTTTTATTTTTGTTCATTTCTCATATTAATATAATTAAATGTATATATAATACATTGTTCATAGCATTTAGTAGAATTCTATTATTTGATTTAGCATTCCTAAAGTGATTTTAAAAATGAAATAAGTAAACTGAAAAGAAGTAAAAATATGTATACCTATTATGTGTATAAAATTTACTGTTATAACTTTAAAATAGATTTTAAAGTTAGTATGAAAATAACAGTAAATTTTAATTAGTTTTATTTTTGTTCATTTCTCATATTATTTTAATTAAATGTATATATAATACATTGTTCATAGCATTTAGTAGAATTCTATTATTTGATTTAGCATTCCTAAAGTGATTTTAAAAATGAAATAAGTAAACTGAAAAGAAGTAAAAATATGTATACCTATTATGTGTATAAAATTTACTGTTATAACTTTGCCATTATTAGTTGCGAGGCATTTCATTTTCATTCTAACACCGCAACTGTGTACGTGGTCGTTTATGTTTTGCTGTTTGTGATGATGGATTGTATAACCGACTTACTCAAAATCAGGAAAGATAAAATATTATATACCGTTTAAATTTAAAACTAAAACGTATAATACTAGAGACCATATTGGTTTCCAAAATAATGAGGTAAACTGGATGATATGTACCTTCAAGTATCAATGATAGTTTATGGGAAGGCTAGAAACAAACAAAAACAGATCGCTTTCTGTCTTTGTCATCATTATCAGTTTGTCGTCTATCATGTGATCTTTAATACATAATCTCTTCATATTCGTCGTCCTACATACAGGACCTAGGTTAAAAAACACTACACACTGTTTAAGCAGTGTGTTTTATCTTCTATATATACAATAGTGTCATGAATTTTGATAACATTGTAGACGTTTAAAAGTTTTAATGAAGTTTTGTATTTAAGACTATGTTAATGTAATCAAGTGAAGTTTGAAGAAAGGTGTTATGAATATTAAAAATGTAAACCAACTATTTTATCGGAAGTCAAAGTTTATTTGGGTTTTGGGTTTAGCTAGGTGGTCGTGGTGGTGGTGTTAGCGGTCCCTATCGCCCAGGATTTTCTTCTTTAATGGATTGATTACATATTATTTTATTGCATATATTATTTTAGGCTTAACAAAAATAGAGTTAACATTTATAAATAAATATGTGTCCTTTTCTCATAGTAAATGTCTGAATAGTGGCCATTGAGAGAAAATATGATATGGCGATGATAGCAAATATTCCTTTTGTGAGAGGCTATATCCAACATTATTTTTTAATTTTAATAACGGTGTTAGTGTAAAACTTCTTCTTTATGTCAACATTATTCTGTGTTTTAACTATCGAGACCTTTAATATTCAGGTAAAAGCCGCAGAATTTGACTAGTAATGGAACATTACCACCGTCTAGGGGCCCTCTTGGGTCCCGACTTAATTAAATATAAGTGACGGATGTTCTTATAAAAATTTAAATTAAGCATTTAAAAGTTTTAATGAAGTTTTGTATTTAAGACTATGTTAATGTAATCAAGTGAAGTTTGAAGAAAGGTGTTATGAATATTAAAAATGTAAACCAACTATTTTATCGGAAGTCAAAGTTTATTTGGGTTTTGGGTTTAGCTAGGTGGTCGTGGTGGTGGTGTTAGCGGTCCCTATCGCCCAGGATTTTCTTCTTTAATGGATTGATTACATATTATTTTATTGCATATATTATTTTAGGCTTAACAAAAATAGAGTTAACATTTATAAATAAATATGTGTCCTTTTCTCATAGTAAATGTCTGAATAGTGGCCATTGAGAGAAAATATGATATGGCGATGATAGCAAATATTCCTTTTGTGAGAGGCTATATCCAACATTATATACCGTTTAAATTTTAAATATACTTGCAGTTAATGACAATTTTGTTTTATTTATTATATAAAATATTATATACCGTTTAAATTTTAAATATACTTGCAGTTAATGACAATTTTGTTTTATTTATTATATAAAATATTATATACCGTTTAAATTTTAAATATACTTGCAGTTAATGACAATTTTGTTTTATTTATTATATAAAATATTATATACCGTTTAAATTTTAAATATACTTGCAGTTAATGACAATTTTGTTTTATTTATTATATAAAATATTATATACCGTTTAAATTTTAAATATACTTGCAGTTAATGACAATTTTGTTTTATTTATTATATAAAATATTATATACCGTTTAAATTTTAAATATACTTGCAGTTAATGACAATTTTGTTTTATTTATTATATAAAATATTATATACCGTTTAAATTTTAAATATACTTGCAGTTAATGACAATTTTGTTTTATTTATTATATAAAATATTATATACCGTTTAAATTTTAAATATACTTGCAGTTAATGACAATTTTGTTTTATTTATTATATAAAATATTATATACCGTTTAAATTTTAAATATACTTGCAGTTAATGACAATTTTGTTTTATTTATTATATAAAATATTATATACCGTTTAAATTTTAAATATACTTGCAGTTAATGACAATTTTGTTTTATTTATTATATAAAATATTATATACCGTTTAAATTTTAAATATACTTGCAGTTAATGACAATTTTGTTTTATTTATTATATAAAATATTATATACCGTTTAAATTTTAAATATACTTGCAGTTAATGACAATTTTGTTTTATTTATTATATAAAATATTATATACCGTTTAAATTTTAAATATACTTGCAGTTAATGACAATTTTGTTTTATTTATTATATAAAATATTATATACCGTTTAAATTTTAAATATACTTGCAGTTAATGACAATTTTGTTTTATTTATTATATAAAATATTATATACCGTTTAAATTTTAAATATACTTGCAGTTAATGACAATTTTGTTTTATTTATTATATAAAATATTATATACCGTTTAAATTTTAAATATACTTGCAGTTAATGACAATTTTGTTTTATTTATTATATAAAATATTATATACCGTTTAAATTTTAAATATACTTGCAGTTAATGACAATTTTGTTTTATTTATTATATAAAATATTATATACCGTTTAAATTTTAAATATACTTGCAGTTAATGACAATTTTGTTTTATTTATTATATAAAATATTATATACCGTTTAAATTTTAAATATACTTGCAGTTAATGACAATTTTGTTTTATTTATTATATAAAATATTATATACCGTTTAAATTTTAAATATACTTGCAGTTAATGACAATTTTGTTTTATTTATTATATAAAATATTATATACCGTTTAAATTTTAAATATACTTGCAGTTAATGACAATTTTGTTTTATTTATTATATAAAATATTATATACCGTTTAAATTTTAAATATACTTGCAGTTAATGACAATTTTGTTTTATTTATTATATAAAATATTATATACCGTTTAAATTTTAAATATACTTGCAGTTAATGACAATTTTGTTTTATTTATTATATAAAATATTATATACCGTTTAAATTTTAAATATAAGTAAACTGAAAAGAAGTAAAAATATGTATACCTATTATGTGTATAAAATTTACTGTTATAACTTTAAAATAGATTTTAAAGTTAGTATGAAAATAACAGTAAATTTTAATTAGTTTTATTTTTGTTCATTTCTCATATTATTTTTAATTAAATGTATATATAATACATTGTTCATAGTATTTAGTAGAATTCTTTGATTTATCATTCCAAAAGTGATTTTAAAAATAAATAATATTAAACTTTATAAGTAAATGAAAGACTGTCGGTCAAAATCATAATCTAAGCATACATCAGTAAATAAAAAGTAAACATAATGCGATATTTATTTTCTTAATTTACAATAAAAATAAATAATATTAATGTTTGCCTTACGGAATTAATAGATACCACATTTTTACATGACTTAAACCACAATGGTGTGTGTGCACAAGTGTTCCTTAACACCTGGGGATATTTTGAAGAGTTGCCCTTTCCTCAGCTTACGGCACTCATGGGAAGAACGTCTCTTGCGATAATACCACGGCTAATTAGGTGTCGATTACAATAAAGTTAAATTTTATTGTTACTTTGAATACTTAACTTTAAATACTTTAAGAACAAACAAATACAGATAAAACTGTAAAAGCTTGAGCAGAAATTTAAGGCGGGATTTAATTAAGTAAAGAGCATCATGACCTTCCAAAGCAAGTTACTAAGTTGGATAATACTTCATAAAGCATTTAGTAGAATTCTTTGATTTATCATTCCAAAAGTGATTTTAAAAATAAAATAAGTAAACTGAAAAGAAGTAAAATAATATGTATACCTATTATGTATATATAATATATTGTTCATAGTATTTAGTAGAATTCTTTGATTTATCATTTCAAAAGTGATTTTAAAAATAAGTAAACTGAAAAAGAAGTAAAAATATGTATACCTATTATGTGTATAAAATTTACTGTTATAACTTTAAAATAGATTTTAAAGTTAGAATGAAATAACAGTAAATTTTAATTAGTTTTATTTTTGTTCATTTCTCATATTATTTTAATTAAATGTATATATAATATATTGTTCATAGTATTTAGTAGAATTCTATTATTTGATTTAGCATTCTAAAGTGATTTTAAAAATAAAGTAAACTGAAAAAGAAGTAAAAATATGTATACCTATTATGTGTATAAAATTTACTGTTATAACTTTAAAATAGATTTTAAAGTTAGAATGAAATAACAGTAAATTTTAATTAGTTTTATTTTTGTTTATTTCTCATATTATTTTAATTAAATGTATATATAATATATTGTTCATAGTATTTAGTAGAATTCTATTATTTGATTTATCATTTCAAAAGTGATTTTAAAAATGAAATAAGTAAACTGAAAAAGAAGTAAAAATATGTATACCTATTATGTGTATAAAATTTACTGTTATAACTTTAAAATAGATTTTAAAGTTAGAATGAAATAACAGTAAATTTTAATTAGTTTTATTTTTGTTCATTTCTCATATTATTTTAATTAAATGTATATATAATACATTGTTCATAGCATTTAGTAGAATTCTATTATTTGATTTAGCATTCCTAAAGTGATTTTAAAAATAAAATAAGTAAACTGAAAGAAGTAAAAATATGTATACCTATTATGTATAAAATTTACTGTTATAACTTTAAAATAGATTTTAAAGTTAGAATGAAATAACAGTAAATTTTAATTAGTTTTATTTTTGTTTTATTTCTCATATTATTTTAATTAAATGTATATATAATATATTGTTCATAGTATTTAGTAGAATTCTATTATTTGATTTATCATTTCAAAAGTGATTTTAAAAATGAAATAAGTAAACTGAAAGAAGTAAAAATATGTATACCTATTATGTATAAAATTTACTGTTATAACTTTAAAATAGATTTTAAAGTTAGTATGAAAAATAACAGTAAATTTTAATTAGTTTTATTTTTGTTTTATTTCTCATATTATTTTAATTAAATGTATATATAATACATTGTTCATAGCATTTAGTAGAATTCTATTATTTGATTTAGCATTCCTAAAGTGATTTTAAAAATAAGTAAACTGAAAGAAGTAAAAATATGTATACCTATTATGTGTATAAAATTTACTGTTATAACTTTAAAATAGATTTTAAAGTTAGAATGAAATAACAGTAAATTTTAATTAGTTTTATTTTTGTTTTATTTCTCATATTATTTTAATTAAATGTATATATGAGATTGTCTTGTAGTATCAGCGTAAGAACTCTCAACCTCTTTTTTCGCGCGACTAACGGAAAAACTTTGGAAATTATATTTACTATCGATCGACTTGATAAACATATCAAAAATTACCAGACAATTCAACATGCCAGTGACTTACTATGTCCGCACTTTCCACTTGCCAAGCGTAGCGATTATGGCAAAACACATTTGCCTGTTTGTCACTTTTTTCTTCGAACAAAAAATTTTGCTAAGACGTGAAAAAATATATTTGTGTAGCATATTTTTATGCAGTAGGAATAAAAATAATATTGCTACGATAAAAATAATTATAATACTAGCTTTATCCGTGGTTCTTCAATGACGACCTATGTGGCCAAGTGGTGTTGAAGTATTTAAAATGAGTTATAAAGGTGTCGCCAGCCTTGAAGTTCTGGCTTCAACCTCGAATGAACTAAGAAAACTAGGTCAATGTACAAATGTGTGTTTATAACATCTATATATTTATATTATATAACTTTAGTTGCTTTTATTCGGTAGTATATAGTAGTTGCATATTTCATTTGGTAGTAAAGCAATGTATATGATGTACTTTACATTACACTTAGTAAGTAAATATTTTATATATTAGATTCCGGAAAGTAAAAAGAAATATATTTATGTATATAGTAAATTAAATAAAATTTTATTGAGATTATTTATGTAGCCGTGAAAACGCTTCAGACAAATCGCTTGTCCAGCGGGCGATTACGACACGCATCAGGCCTAAAAGAGAAGGAGAGTGGCCTTTATCCAATAGTGGACTTTTATGATGATAGAGTATACGTTACGAAATATGTCTTTGAATTATTTCGCCAAACCCTGAACAAGATCTCTATGCATACATTTTAAAGTAATTGATCAATTGCTTTAATGGAGACTTAGACCTCTGCGAAGCGAACAGTCGCTTGAATCTTAATTCAATTAAGAAGTGCTTTGTGGGCAGCTTACGAGTTCGTTGATGGCACGTTGATAAATTAAGCATTTTAAAAGTTTTAATGAAGTTTTGTATTTAAGACTATGTTAATGTAATCAAGTGAAGTTTGAAGAAAGGTGTTATGAATATTAAAAATGTAAACCAACTATTTTTATCGGAAGTCAAAGTTTATTTGGGTTTTGGGTTTAGCGAGGTGGTCGTGGTGGTGGTGTTAGCGGTCCCTATCGCCCAGGATTTTCTTCTTTAATGGATTGATTACATATTATTTTATTGCATATATTATTTTAGGCTTAACAAAAATAGAGTTAACATTTATAAATAAATATGTGTCCTTTTCTCATAGTAAATGTCTGAATAGTGGCCATTAAGAGAAAATATGATATGGCGATGATAGCAAATATTCCTTTTGTGAGAGGCTATATCCAACATTATTTTTTTTAATTTTAATAACGGTGTTAGTGTAAAACTTCTTCTTTATGTCAACATTATTCTGTGTTTTAACTATCCGAGACCTTTAATATTCAGAGTAAAAGCCGCAGAATTTGACTAGTAATGGAGACATTACCACCGTCTAGGGGCCCTCTTGGGTCCCGACTTAATTAAATGAAGATGCTGTCGTCAGCTTACGGCACGTTAGTTGTCGACGAGAGCAAACTTTGAAAGTAGAAGCATTGCGGTCGGTCGGATCTAATTTAAAAGTTTTTTTTTTTCAGCATTAAAACTTATTTTATACAATAAATTTAAAACTAAAAACGTATAATACTAGAGACCATATTGGTTTTCCAAAATAATGAGGTAAACTGGATGATATGTACCTTCAAGTATCAATGATAGTTTATGGGAAGGCTAGAAACAAACAAAAACAGATCGCTTTCTGTCTTTGTCATCATTATCAGTTTGTCGTCTATCATGTGATCTTTAATACATAATCTCTTCATATTCGTCGTCCTACATGCAGGACCTAGGTTAAAAAACACTACACACTGTTTAAGCAGTGTGTTTTATCTTCTATATATACAATAGTGTCATGAATTTTGATAACATTGTAGACGTTTAAAAGTTTTATTTGCCTTATTGGGATTTAATTTTGTGGTTATAAGAGTTTCTAGTAAGCCAGTATGAAATAATTTAAATTTAACATGTATATTATTTAAATATAAGTGACGGATGTTCTTATAAAAATTTAAATTAAAGCGTTAATAATGTAACGAAACAAATACTTGATGGACTTGAGGGTTTTTTTTTTCGTTGGCCCCAGATTAACCATTGTAGAGCCGGCTGTACTAAGCGGAGAAGTATTAGGATGTCCCTAGGCAGCCTTTTACTTCTGTTACGTTACTTAGTACGGCTAGTCAAATAATCGAATGCCTTAACCACAGGCTTAAGAGTTTTTAAGTGTTAAAACTCTTCTGTTGTAACTTTGCCATAATTAGTTGCGAGGCATTTCATTTTCATTCTAACACCGCAACTGTGTACGTGGTCGTTTATGTTTTGCTGTTTGTGATGATGGATTGTATAACCGACTTACTCAAAATCAGGAAAGATAAAATATTATATACCGTTTAAATTTTAAATATACTTGCAGTTAATGACAATTTTGTTTTATTTATTATATAAAATATTATACATATCATCTTTTTTTTAAGTTTCATTAAATAATTTAAAAATTAAGTAATAATTTTTTAATTGTATTTTTTTATAACATTACTATAACATTCACTAATTATTTTATGCTGCTCGTCTGGGGAGGTACCGATGTCAAGCCGTCAGCACATCCCAAAATAAAGAAAACTTTTAATTTAAGAATAATTGGCATTCCTACCCGTACACCTTTATTTACACTATATTAAAAGTTATTTATGTATTTTCGCTAAAGATTCATAAAAGTAAAATAATCATAAAATTAGTGAAAGTTTTACAAAAATGGTGGTTCATAATTAATCCGTGTGTACGCGTGTGTAATAATTATTTTTAATTTTAATATTAATTTCATATGTAAGGTACAATAACCGGGTTTGATCGGAATTCTAGTCGAAGGACAAGTTAAAACCATTCTGTAATAGCAATTTCTATTTGGCATAAATATGCACGTAACCCTTGTACTTTACATTGACATTTTATTTTAGTAATTATGTATTTTATTTTAGTATACTGTTGTTTAGTTATAGAGAAGCTTAAGAGAAATGTTATTAAGCTAGACGACTGTATGTCACAGCAGACACTTAAAACTAGTTTTCCACATCTTCGATAAAGTGGATCTAGCACTTATAAATAAGTTAATTTTACCGTATATATACTGTTAAGCTATTTTCTTTAGCTCGCTTTGTCTGTGTTATGCATAGGTCACATTGAGTAACTTTTTTTTTTATAGAAAAGGGAGGCAAACGAGCAGGTAGCACACGTGATGGTAAGTGATTACCGCCGCTCTTGAACATCTGCAATACCGGAGCAATAGTAGATACGTTGCCGGTATAGAATATAGCCGAGAAAGGTATAGGCTCTTTTCTTGAAGGTCCCTAAGTCCTATCCGGAAAAACCGCTGACGGCAGCTCATTCCATAAAGTGCAAGTGCGTGGCAGAAAGTTCCGCGAAAAACGCATTGTGGTGGAATGCCAAGCATCAAGGTGGTGTTGATGAAATTTTTGACTATGCCGTAAGGTACGATGGTAAAATTCAGCGGCTGGGATTAATCCGAACAATTCCTGTGAGTTCTCCGAGCACTCCCCGTAGTATATCTTGTAGAAAATGCAGAGAGATGCAACATCTCTTCGCAAAGCCAGAGGATCTAGCCGATCTAAAAAAGGGTATCGTCGTCGATGATTCGTGCCGCTCTTTGTTGGATACGGTCAAATAGAAGGAGCTGACACTGGGGTGCCCCCGTTCAGAGATCAGAACAGTACTCCATGTGCGGCCGAACCTGCGCCTTATAAAGTTGCAAGCGGTGGGCCGGCATGAAGTACTGTCGTGCTCTACTGAGCACGCCAAGCTTTTAAGAGACAAATTTGGCCTTCCCTTACAAATGACCGCGAAACTGAACGTTGCTCGATATGTTGACGCCAAGGATTCCGATGCTGACTGAGGCAACTAGGGACGTGCTCTCAAAACGAGGGGATATGATGAAGGGTTTCTTTTAAGCGGTAAATGCGCAAACCTGTGTCTTTTTAGAGTTGAACTGAACTAAATTTAATCGGCCCCTTAAAAAATTTAAGATTTTGTCTAACAAAATCTCGACTTCAGTCTCGTCGACGTGTTCCCGAGAAATATTGGCACGGTCAGTATATAGGGCATCACCAGTGCTGTCATCTGCATAGCAATGGATGTTACTAATTTGTAATAAATCATTGATATGCAGAAGAAACAGGGTTGGCGACAGCATACAGCCGTGTGGGACACCAGCGTCAGAAATTGCCATGTCTGTGTACATTAAATCGAGTAATATATATTTTACTCAGTAGTGCAACATGTAAAAATACCAAATCTATCTGGAAGTAAGTAGCAACTGCAGCCCATACCATCTGCGATCCATTCCAAAATGTTTTTTTTTATTTCTAGTTCAACGGTTAAGACTAGCCATTCAACGCGGAAATACTGCCAGAGTTGGGTGACGCCGTGACTGGTACGCCAGACTCGGACCTCGATGACACTGAGGTCATCAGTATGAAAGAGATTGAATGTGCGATTAGAAGTTTGAAATGTGGTAAGGCTGCGGGACTATACAGAGTTACTGCTGAAATGGTCAAGTATGATAGGCCACGCGTCTGGGACAGCTTTCATCTGCTGTGCAATTTGTGCTGGCTAAAGGGGCCTGTTCCGGATGATTGGCGATCCGCGGTCATTGTGCCTTAATATAAAGGTAAAGGTTCACATTATGACTGCGGGTGCTATCGGGCGATCAGCTTGACCAGGTTAGCAAGTAAAGTTTACTCGAAGGTTTCGACACGTAGGATGCAAGAGAAATCGGAAAGATTTCTATGGGAGGCACAATGTGGATTTAGACCTGGAAGAGGATGCACGGATCAAATGTTTTCTCTCCGCGTGGTCACGGAGAAGCTTCTGGCTGCTAACCAGAGGATTTTCTGTGCTTTTGTGGATCTTGAGAAAGCATTTGATAAGGTTGTAAGGAAGAAAATGTGGGAACTGTTGCCGGGGTATGGTGTGGATGGTCGATTGCTAAGGGCTGTGCAGTCACTTTACTGTGACTGTAAAGCCTGTGTGCGGGTAGGGCATGACCTGTCACCCATGTTTAGCGTCCAAACGGGCGTAAAACAGGATTGTGTCATGTCTTCCTGGCTGTTCATACTGTATCTCGACAGCTGTTTACAGAAGCTGAAAGATAGCTGTTTGGGTGTGAAATTGGGTGATATAAAAGTAAATTGTCTGCTATATGCTCATGATGCAGTGCTTATTGCACTATCAGAGGCAGAACTGCAGGCATTAGTCACGTGTATGAAAGAAGAATGTGAAATTAATGGTCTCCGTTTGAATGCTAATAAAACTAAGGTTCTGGTATTTGAAAGGGACGAAGAAAGAACGAAGTGCGAAATTTGGGTAAATCAGGAATGTCTAGAACAATATTTCCATACATACCATCTGCGATCCATTCCAAAATGTTTTTTTTTATTTCTAGTTCAACGGTTAAGACTAGCCATTCAACGCGGAAATACTGCCAGAGTTCATAGTACCATACCACTGGGAGTAAGGCTGTATGATGATTGTAGGTATTAAGCATTAATACATAAGTATTGTAAATAAAAACATAATTTTGTTTCTGTAAAGGAGTTGCCTCGAGTTGCATTTTCACTTTCGAGGACAGTTACAGAGCAATGAAATGTTACAGTGTAATTTGGTGCCGATATAGAAGACTACTAAGCAAAAAAGTCTACTATCTATAGATCAATTTATAGTCGACCGAACGCTTTGGTTGCATTTTCGCAATCTCATCAAAAAAAATTTGTTCAATTTTTTGCATAATCTGTATAATAGTCAGTCCAATTATCGTGCGACATCACATAATTATTACACACATTTACATATTTACTCAGAATACGTTAAGTCTGGTTAGAAATTCTGGTAAGACATATTCAAAAAACGATTTTGTTTCTGACTGATCGATGACCTGGATTAATCAAAAGAACGGCATCATAACTGGTAACTCCCATATTATCCTCTGTTTTTAGTACAAAAATCTAAATCAGTATTATATTTTTTAAGAATAAAACCGTTTAAATTTAAGCTCTTTTTAGTTATTTTTATCATATCAATAAAAATTTAAAAAAAGATAAAATCTCCTGTGACTTGAATATCGCCACTAAACGAAACGATGTGGCTGGAATATGTTTTATTAATTAACTTGACTTTCAGCAAACTCGTATCGTGAATTTATATTTCATTCATTCATTCGTAATTTCAATTTTCACACACTGTGAATTTTAATTGACTGATTTTGTATGCCAGAAAGTAAATATTGTTTTATGTATGTCATGGTAAATTAAGAGTATTTTTCTTTTTCTCTAAGTTAAGTTTTTAATATTTTTACCATTACAAACTATTCATTATCCCTAGAATAGTTTCTGCTGAAATAAATTTTTAGTCAATGCCCTGCTAAAAACTTAACAGCGTATACTTTTAATTACTTTTTGAAATTTGTAAAGGTAGAATTAATATTGTGAAAAAGTCATACTAAATTTCCTTAAAATATGTTTGACAAATCTAATACATTGGTCAAACATATTCAATTTTCTTTAATAATAGTTCTTAAAAATTATTTCAAAATGGATATTTCAGAAACTTATATAGACCTTGCTTCCATGCTAAAGGAGTAAAAGAATAAAACATATTTTACTTGATACTTAATCGCGTAGAATATAAAACAGGCCTTTGAAAATAGTAAAGTTACTTGTTCCAGGCAACTAAGATTAATTTCAAGTGAGACTTTTAAATCATGTAGGCGTTTAACAGTTTTGTAGTTTAGTTCCTGGTCGTGGACGCTGCTTGGGTGATAATTATTTATTGGGTAAAACGTAGTAATTATATTCTCTTTGTTAGAGGGCTTTCGTAATTGAGTTTCAATAAAATATCCTCTTCGTTTATAACAATATACTACATCGTATAATAATAAAAATACGGGATTGTAAGTCTCGTTTTATAAAAAAATATATGTTTCAAGTGGTGAATGTTGGTTTTCTTTATATATAAGCAAAATATTTAATATTTGATATTGATAAATGGGTTAATAGACTTCTGCCTCTGCAAATATATTTGACTTGAGGAGTACCGTGTTAGAATTGATACTGATTTTCAAAAACACAACTAGCGCCACAAAAGTTTGACGTACACTTTGCGTGTCATGTTACTATCACCACTTGATCTCTTTTCGCGTTTGCTAGTCAGCGATGTAAGTTAATAAAAGCTTTGAAACAAATAATTTATTAACGTCAATATACGAGTATTATTCGATGCGCTGTCAATAATAGCCAATTATTCTTTATTAGGATGCCATTTGTCATTGTCGTAATACTTTACGACCCCGTCCCTTTCCGGGTGTGACTAACATATGTTTATATATTTATTTACTGAAATTCTCTATGTTTATATATTTATTTAATGAAAAAGTTTGACGTACACTTTGCGTGTCATGTTACTATCACCACTTGATCTCTTTTCGCGTTTGCTAGTCAGCGATGTAAGTTAATAAAAGCTTTGAAACAAATAATTTATTAACGTCAAAATACGAGTATTATTCGATGCGCTGTCAATAATAGCCAATTATTCTTTATTAGGATGCCATTTGTCATTGTCGTAATACTTTACGACCCCGTCCCTTTCCGGGTGTGACTAACATATGTTTATATATTTATTTACTGAAATTCTCCGTACTGAAGAAGCATATCTCTGGTTACAGCCAGCTTTATAGGTTGTTATATGTATATTGTGTAGAAATAACACGATATTTTGAATTGTAACCGACAAATGCCCCACATGTCACGTTGTTCAATATTAACGTCTAATGAGATGTGAGTCGCAGGTTCGGCCACACATGGAGAACGCTCCTCATCGAGTATCCAGCTCCTTCCATTTGGCATTCTACCGTAGTACGTTTCTACAAGATATACTACGGGGAGTGCTCGGAGCACTCGCAGGAATTGTTCGGATTAATCCGAGCCGCTGAATTTTACCATCGTACGTTACGGCATAGTCAAAAATTTCATCAACACCACCTTGATGCTTGGCATTCCACCACAATGCGTTATTCGCGGAATTTTCTGCCACGCACTTGCACTTTATGGAATGTGCTGCGCTCAGCGGTTTTTCCGTACCGATACGACTTAGGGACCTACAAGAACAGAGCCAATACCTTTCTCAAAGGCCGGCGATCATCAGCTATTCCTGTGGTATTGCTGCGTATGTTCATGGACGGCGGTAATCACTTACCATCATATCACGCGAGCCACCAGCTCGTTTGCGTAGTCGTTTGTTACATAGAAAAAAAATCTAGGCTCGTGACCACCGCAGTTTCAAAAATTCGGTCGTTTAATTTTGTAAATGATTTATAGGCTGTTGAAACATAGAAGGATCGTCGCGAAATTAAATTATTTATCATTAATCTTTAGAATGAAAAATTTTACACTAAAAAAATAAAAAATACTTAAAATTACTTTTAATTTTTTTTTGTATTAGTTTAAGGTAAGTAGAAACACAGTGGCTTCGATAGAAGAGCATTGCCAACGGAGGTTGTGGATTTTACCTTGTCAGTTTCTGTTTTTTTTTATCTGATGTTCTGAGGGAGATGAATATTATAGTTTTATATTACAGATTATTATTAGTACAGAAAATTATATAGGTCAATGTCCTATTGTCGCCTAAATGCCCTTTTTCATTTAACATTAATGTAGTTTATTTATTATTCAGAAGAAATACACATTTCCTGTGTAAGAAATCTGAAGCACAATTAAGCTTAAATGATTAAGATTTCTCTCGTTCTAATTGAGGCATGCGGTTTGGTTTGGTCTAAGAACTCTCGCTAGAACGAGCTGTTTCATTTGAACTTTGCCCAATTACGAGTACACTGGTTGAGATGTAGGTAAGTTGGTTGTACATCCAAGATATTATATTTAGTACATAAAGGAAACTTAATATTTTACTACGACCTTCGTGGACGAGTGGCGTAAACATCGGTTTTCAAGGTGTCGCTATCTCGAAGTCCCGGGTTCGATTCCCGGTCGGGTCGATGTTGAAAAACCACTTTTTCTACATTTTCTCGGGTCTGGGTGTTTGCGATACCATCATTGTTTCCGATTCCCATACCTCAGGTGCTTTAGTATCTTACATTGTCCCTATCTATATATGTGCTATGTAAATATTTTTTTTAATTTATTTTGCCATATACAGTCATTAAGGTAAAGTACTACATCTGATAAGGGTACAGAAAATACGTGCCGAAAAATTACATAAACATAATTTTTTATAAGTTGTTGAATTCGTATATTAAAAATAAAAATACACATCCATAAGTATTACACTATTACCTTATTGACAAGAGAAAAACTAAATACATAAATTTCTAAAACCAATTAGTAAATATGTAAAATAATTTTAACATTTAGTGAAGAACAAAATAATGATTTTACATAGCAATCTGCTACATGAATTCATTTCTTGTTAAATTCGGAGATATCACAAATATCATAATCGTATAACAACTTATGTAATCAGCTATTTGAGGAAAAAGATTAAATATATTTAACACAGGTTACTCAGTAACCGTCGGAGGAGACCAGTACTATACCCATATTATAACCATAACGATCAAATCAGCCGAGTATTTACTGCAACTAAGTAAATATCTCCTTATATAATTTAATTGCATTTTCTTGTTATAAAAATATGACGTATCTACTTTCAAAGAAATTGGTATTATTAAACTCTGGGCGGGGGCACCCCAGTGTCAGCTCCTTCCATTTGATCGTATCCAACGAAGAGCGACTCGAATCGTCGACGACCATACTCTATCCGATCGGCTAGATCTCCTGGCTTTGCGAAGAGATGTTGCATCTCTTTGCATTTTCTACAAGATCTACTACGGGGAGTGCTTCGAGGAATTGTTCGGATTAATCCCAGCCGCTGAATTTTACCATCGTACCTTACGGCATAGTCAAAAATTTCATCAACACCACCTTGATGCTTGGCATTCCACCACAGTTTTTCGCAGAATTTTCGTGCCACGCACTTGCACTTTATGGAATGTGCGGCCGACAGCGGTTTTTTCGGACCGATACGACTAAGGGACTTTCAAGAAAAGAGCCTATACCTTTCTCAAAGGCCGGCAACGCATCTGCTATTCCTCCGGTATTGCAGATGTTCATGGGCGGCGGTAATCACTTACCATAACGTGTGCCACCTGCTCGTTTGCCTCCCTTTTCTAAAAAAAACTTATTAGAGTTTATATAGATGCTTATTGATCGACAATTAAATAAATTTTAAGTATATTTATATGGAAAAATCGTAACTGACATGGTGAGTCCATCTATGTTTATTTTATTTAATATTTCATAACTTGACTTTGTAAAATGTGAAGACACTATTTACAAGATTTTCTAAGAAAAAGTTAAATTAATGTGTTCTGTTGTCCCTCTCGGGAATAGCCGATGTCGGGCTGGCTTTAAATGACAGAGTGAAATGCTTTTGACATTTGTGTTCGCTTCCTTTTTTTTAAAACAAATATTTTAACACTAAAGTAGGTCGGATTATTTAATAATAATCCGACCTACTTTAGTGTTAAAATATAATGATGAGAAGTTAATAAAAAAGTTAATACTTTTTTATTAACTTCTCATCATTATGCTTTTAAAAAGGGTCCGAATAATGATATATTTCGTTTTGATTGTCAATCATACATTTTCTCGTATGACGAGCTTTAAGCCTAGCTTTTTGATAAAATTTTTTAGCTTTTATAACCGGGTGGTTTCGACAACTAAAACCAGGATCAGGAGATCCGAGTTCGATCCATAGGACGAACATTTTATCAGGTTCGTCAACTCACTGCTGAGTTTCTGTATTGACGAAGGTTGTGTACGATCTGTACTGTTCGCTAAAGCCTTTGTGATAAGTTCACCACGAGTCAAGTTGACCCCCAAAATACTGTTTTAAATAAAATGTTGATAAATAGGACGAAATTTTTTGGATCTCTGGCAACCTTATTATTGAAAAATGCGTGAAGATAAAAAGATGGCCCAAATATTGACTTGATCATTTTATGCAACGTTCAATTTTTATTTCAATGTTTTGTGTACTTTAATCAAAAATATAGTAGAAGAAATAGTTCAACAAAACTAGAAATTCCAAGCAAGATAGTTAAAGAAATTCGATGTAAGGTGGGCCATAAGAAATGAGTTCTGACGGGTTCCCATCATTGCAGTGAGGTTTAGAATCTGTGACTTGGATACCCATAGTAAACCAAGTGGAACCTGCGTGAAATTGTGAGGATGGACGCCCGAGGTCGCTTCTGTTGGGTTTAGTCAGCCTACTTCCTACGCGCGTGTTGGTAGACTGTGGAGGAAGTATTAGGAGCTGCTTAGAGCTTACTCTAACCAGGGCTGGTTTACACTAGGAATGAAATTGAATTAAATGTTCACTGACAGCACAGCTTGGTTGGATTTTTCTAGTCTTCTCCTTTTTTTCAGTCTATTTAATGTCCACTGCTGACATAGGCCTCTCCTAAAGCTTTCCACAACTTATTTGCTGGTTATATATAACTAAATATAAAATGATTTAAATCATTTATAACGTATTTAATCAAGCAGTTAATAATACCAAAAATATTTGCTATCGTAGCATTCTGTTGAGACATAATTCACATAGTTTGAATTTGACGTAAGGTACAATATATTTCTAACAATAATAAATTGATAGTTAATTGACTCAGGCGTTACTTTGCGGAAATTCATTGTAAAGTTGTTATTGAAAAAGTTAATAAAGTTAAGCTAAGCTCTAAGTTAAGTATTATGCAACGTTAAATTTGTACTACTAATAAATTGTTTGTTTTTGTGTACTTTAAATTTAGTTAATTTAAATTTAAAATTGTAGTAGAAGAAATAAAGTTAAGCTAAGCTCTAAGTTAAGTATTATGCAACGTTAAATTTGTACTTCTAATAAATTGTTTGTTTTTGTGTACTTTAAATTTAGTTAATTTAAATTTAAAATTGTAGTAGAAGAAATAAAGTTAAGCTAAGCTCTAAGTTAAGTATTATGCAACGTTAAATTTGTACTTCTAATAAATTGTTTGTTTTTGTGTACTTTAAATTTAGTTAATTTAAATTTAAAATTGTAGTAGAAGAAATAAAGTTAAGCTAAGCTCTAAGTTAAGTATTATGCAACGTTAAATTTGTACTTCTAATAAATTGTTTGTTTTTGTGTACTTTAAATTTAGTTAATTTAAATTTAAAATTGTAGTAGAAGAAATAAAGTTAAGCTAAGCTCTAAGTTAAGTATTATGCAACGTTAAATTTGTACTTCTAATAAATTGTTTGTTTTTGTGTACTTTAAATTTAGTTAATTTAAATTTAAAATTGTAGTAGAAGAAATAAAGTTAAGCTAAGCTCTAAGTTAAGTATTATGCAACGTTAAATTTGTACTTCTAATAAATTGTTTGTTTTTGTGTACTTTAAATTTAGTTAATATGTAAAATAATTTTAACATTTAGTGAAGAACAAAATAATGATTTTACATAGCAATCTGCTACATGAATTCATTTCTTGTTAAATTCGGAGATATCACAAATATCATAATCGTATAACAACTTATGTAATCAGCTATTTGAGGAAAAAGATTAAATATATTTAACACAGGTTACTCAGTAACCGTCGGAGAACCAGTACTAAACCCATATTATAACCATAACGATCAAATCAGTCAGTATTTACTGCAACTAAGTAAATATCTCCTTATATAATTTAATTGCATTTTCTTGTTATAAAAATATGACGTATCTACTTTCAAAGAAATTGGTATTATTAAACTCTGGGCAGGGGCACCCCAGTGTCAGCTCCTTCCATTTGATCGTATCCAACGAAGAGCGACTCGAATCGTCGACGACCATACTCTATCCGATCGGCTAGATCTCCTGGCTTTGCGAAGAGATGTTGCATCTCTTTGCATTTTCTAAGATCTACTACGGGGGTGCTTCGAGGAATTGTTCGGATTAATCCCAGCCGCTGAATTTTACCATCGTACCTTACGGCATAGTCAAAATTTCATCAACACCACCTTGATGCTTGGCATTCCACCACAGTTTTTCGCAGAAATTTCGTGCCACGCACTTGCACTTTATGGAATGTGCGGCCGACAGCGGTTTTTTCGGACCGATACGACTAAGGGACTTTCAAGAAAAGAGCCTATACCTTTCTCAAAGGCCGGCAACGCATCTGCTATTCCTCCGGTATTGCAGATGTTCATGGGCGGCGGTAATCACTTACCATAACGAGTGCCACCTGCTCGTTTGCCTCCCTTTTCTAAAAAAAACTTATTAGAGAGTTTATATAGATGCTTATTGATCGACAATTAAATAAATTTTAAGTATATTTTTATGGAAAAATCGTAACTGACATGGTGAGTCCATCTATGTTTATTTTATTTAATATTTCATAACTTGACTTTGTAAAATGTGAAGACACTATTTACAAGATTTTCTAAGAAAAAGTTAAATTAATGTGTTCTGTTGTCCCTCTCGGGAATAGCCGATGTCGGGCTGGCTTTAAATGACAGAGTGAAATGCTTTTGACATTTGTGTTCGCTTCCTTTTTTTTAAAACAAATATTTTAACACTAAAGTAGGTCGGATTATTTAATAATAATCCGACCTACTTTAATCAAAAATATAGTAGAAGAAATAGTTCAACAAAACTAGAAATTCCAAGCAAGATAGTTAAAGAAATTCGATGTAAGGTGGGCCATAAGAAATGAGTTCTGAAGGGTTCCCATCATTGCAGTGAGGTTTAGAATCTGTGACTCGGATACCCATAGTAAACCAAGTGGAACCTGCGTGAAATTGTGAGGATGGACGCCCGAGGTCGCTTCTATTGGGTTTAGTCAGCCTACTTCCTACGCGCGTGTTGGTAGACTGTGGAGGAAGTATTAGGAGCTGCTTAGAGCTTACTCTAACCAGGGCTGGTTTACACTAGGAATGAAATTGAATTACATGTTCACTGATAGCACGGCTTGGTTGGATTTTCTAGTCTTCTCCTTTTTTCAGTCTATTTAATGTCCACTGCTAACATAGGCCTCTCCTAAAGCTTTCCACAACTTATTTGCTGGTTATATATAACTAAATATAAAATTATTTAAATCATTTATAACGTATTTAATCAAGCAGTTAATAATACCAAAAATATTTGCTATCGTAGCATTCTGTTGAGACATAATTCACATAGTTTGAATTTGACGTAAGGTACAATATATTTCTAACAATAATAAATTGATAGTTAATTGACTCAGGCGTTACTTTGCGGAAATTCATTGTAAGGTTGTTATTGAAAAAAGTTAATAAAAGTTAATACTTTTTATTAACTTCTCATCATGTCTTTAAAAGGGTCCGAATAATGATATATTTCGTTTTGATTGTCAATCATACATTTTCTCGTTTGACGAGCTTTAAGCCTAGCTTTTGATAAAATTTTTAGCTTTTATAACCGGGTGGTTTCGACAACTAAAACCAGGATCAGGAGATCCGAGTTCGATCCATAGGACGAAGGTTCGTCATTTTATCAGGTTCGTCAACTCACTGCTGAGTTTCTGTATTGACGAAGGTTGTGTACGATCTGTACTGTTCGCTAAAGCCTTTGTGATAAGTTCACCACGAGTCAAGTTGACCCCCAAAATACTGTTTTAAATAAAATGTTGATAAATAGGACAAAATTTTTTGGATCTTTGGCAACCTTATTATTGAAAAATGCGTGAAGATAAAAAGATGGCCCAAATATTGACTTGATCATTTTATGCAACGTTCAATTTTTATTTCAATGTTTTTGTGTACTTTAATCAAAATTGTAGTAGAAGAAATAGTTCAACAAAACTAGAAATTCCAAGCAAGATAGTTAAAGAAATTCGATGTAAGGTGGGCCATAAGAAATGAGTTCTGACGGGTTCCCATCATTGCAGTGAGGTTTAGAATCTGTGACTTGGATACCCATAGTAAACCAAGTGGAACCTGCGTGAAATTGTGAGGATGGACGCCCGAGGTCGCTTCTGTTGGGTTTAGTCAGCCTACTTCCTACGCGCGTGTTGGTAGACTGTGGAGGAAGTATTAGGAGCTGCTTAGAGCTTACTCTAACCAGGGCTGGTTTACACTAGGAATGAAATTGAATTACATGTTCACTGATAGCACGGCTTGGTTGGATTTTTCTAGTCTTCTCCTTTTTTTCAGTCTATTTAATGTCCACTGCTAACATAGGCCTCTCCTAAAGCTTTCCACAACTTATTTGCTGGTTATATATAACTAAATATAAAATTATTTAAATCATTTATAACGTATTTAATCAAGCAGTTAATAATACCAAAAATATTTGCTATCGTAGCATTCTGTTGAGACATAATTCACATAGTTTGAATTTGACGTAAGGTACAATATATTTCTAACAATAATAAATTGATAGTTAATTGACTCAGGCGTTACTTTGCGGAAATTCATTGTAAGGTTGTTATTGAAAAAGTTAATAAAGTTAAGCTAAGCTCTAAGTTAAGTATTATGCAACGTTAAATTTGTACTACTAATAAATTGTTTGTTTTTGTGTACTTTAAATTTAGTTAATTTAAATTTAAAATTGTAGTAGAAGAAATAAAGTTAAGCTCTAAATTAAGTATTAAACTAACTTTTTCAATAACAACTTTTAATAATAAATTGATATCTTTCTATCTATATCTATCTATACGGTACAATGGAAATTTAATGTTACAGATTATTGTATGAATAGCCTGGATATACATTATTTAAAGCGCAGATTTTATATTTTTCTCATATATTATTCGTCAGCTCTATTAACACAAACTTTTATTAAAGTGTAAAAATAAAAGCTACGAATGAAATTCGCTTTAAAATTTCCATTTTGCTATGGCTTTTCTTCGTCACATATCTCTGAAATTAAAACTCAAAATTTTCATTAATCTTCAAATTAATAATGAAGATTATGACAATATAAAGATTCAAATCTCTCTCAAGGAAATCTTGCACTTTTCCGGGATAGCCTATGTACTATTCATGACTTTAATTAATTTCTGTGCCAAATGTCATCAACATACATTCAGCCTATAGGGCGTTTTGAAATTTTAGTTAATTTAAATTTAAAATTGTAGTAGAAGAAATAGTTCAACAAAACTAGAAATTCCAAGCAAGATAGTTAAAGAAATTCGATGTAAGGTGGGCCATAAGAAATGAGTTCTGACGGGTTCCCATCATTGCAGTGAGGTTTAGAATCTGTGACTTGGATACCCATAGTAAACCAAGTGGAACCTGCGTGAAATTGTGAGGATGGACGCCCGAGGTCGCTTCTGTTGGGTTTAGTCAGCCTACTTCCTACGCGCGTGTTGGTAGACTGTGGAGGAAGTATTAGGAGCTGCTTAGAGCTTACTCTAACCAGGGCTGGTTTACACTAGGAATGAAATTGAATTACATGTTCACTGATAGCACGGCTTGGTTGGATTTTCTAGTCTTCTCCTTTTTTTCAGTCTATTTAATGTCCACTGCTAACATAGGCCTCTCCTAAAGCTTTCCACAACTTATTTGCTGGTTATATATAACTAAATATAAAATTATTTAAATCATTTATAACGTATTTAATCAAGCAGTTAATAATACCAAAAATATTTGCTATCGTAGCATTCTGTTGAGACATAATTCACATAGTTTGAATTTGACGTAAGGTACAATATATTTCTAACAATAATAAATTGATAGTTAATTGACTCAGGCGTTACTTTGCGGAAATTCATTGTAAGGTTGTTATTGAAAAAGTTAATAAAGTTAAGCTAAGCTCTAAGTTAAGTATTATGCAACGTTAAATTTGTACTTCTAATAAATTGTTTGTTTTTGTGTACTTTAAATTTAGTTAATTTAAATTTAAAATTGTAGTAGAAGAAATAAAGTTAAGCTCTAAATTAAGTATTAAACTAAATTTTTCAATAACAACTTTTAATAATAAATTGATATCTTTCTATCTATATCTATCTATACGGTACAATGGAAATTTAATGTTACAGATTATTGTATGAATAGCCTGGATATACATTATTTAAAGCGCAGATTTTATATTTTTCTCATATATTATTCGTCAGCTCTATTAACACAAACTTTTATTAAAGTGTAAAAATAAAAGCTACGAATGAAATTCGCTTTAAAATTTCTATTTTGCTATGGCTTTTCTTCGTCACATATCTCTGAAATTAAAACTCAAAATTTTCATTAATCTTCAAATTAATAATGAAGATTATGACAATATTAAGATTCAAATCTCTCTCAAGGAAATCTTGCACTTTTCCGGGATAGCCTATGTACTATTCATGACTTTAATTAATTTCTGTGCCAAATGTCATCAACATACATTCAGCCTATAGGGCGTTTTGAGAATTTTAGTTAATGAATAACAAATTTCCATCCATTTCTCCATGCAATTTTCCCATTTTTAATAATAGTACGAATACTCGTAAGTTAACTGCGGATAATTTTGTATATATTAAACAATTGCTAAAAATATAAGAAAATAATCAATCCATAGAACAAATAAAAATGTTACTAAAGGTTTTAGATAGATAACAAATTATTAACTACAACTAAAGGTCTTTTAAAGTGTCGCTTTGTTAGAGTCATTGTTAACCCACTTACCATTCTCGTATGTATAGTGTCACTCTCCGGTTAACGGGCGATTCAACGTCCCATTTTAATTAAACTTCGAATGATTCGTAGTCAATTAAAATTTCAATTGCTGCTGCCTTACGTCAAACGCTTTAGAATGGCTCTTATATAATGGCTCCTTAGGTATTTTTTCTAACTTAGGCGCTATAGATAATATAATCACAAGTTTATCCATGATGAGTTTATTTTAGAAATAACTAATTTAAAATCAAAAACTCGTACGTAATAGTAATACGTATATTATGATACTTTACTTGATTTTGAACAATGTAACTGATTGTGATTCTGGGGTAGGCCGAGATTACTACTAATTATTTAGTAATTTAAAATCGTTAAATTATTTGAAATAACGTCTTTAAAATACCAAAAGGTGCTGAAGCAATTGGTTTAACGCCTTTTGGTGTGGCCTTTACAACATCATTCATTCACCATGTATTCATAATATATTCTTACGTATAATTTCAATTTCAATTACCAAGGAAAAGTTATATAATTAAAAAAATCTACTTTAATATGAAAACTGTATTGTATTGTACTAATACTAATAGCACACATTTATATTAAGACAAATAAGAAGTAATTATGACTATATTATTTACAGAGAATATATATTACGACTTCGATTTACGGAAGTTGAAGACGCTAAGAACTAAATAATCCAAAAATAATAGTTATATTTGAAACTATTAAACTAAGTTAAATCGACAAACTCCTGTTTTATGCAATAAACACTTAATTACTAATGGTCTTGAATTGAGTGCGCATTGTCTCCTTTATTTGTCCAAGAACCATTTGGAACTGTGTTGACATTCTGTAATTAGCGTTATATTTCTCACATAAGTCTACAAATAGGGGATGTATATATTTGAGAACAGAGTGATCAAGGGTAGGAAACATATGGTGTAGTGCATGCTCCCCAAACAAGATTATCACAGCGAACGTATTTCCATTGATGTCTTTACGATCAAGAAGTGCTTCTACCTGATGCACACCCCAGTCTGGAGTTTCATCTCTGAAAATAAAAGTATGTAATTTTCAACTATATGTCTATACTTTTATGGTAATTAAAATGAGATGTGTCTGTGTATTGAAAATATTTGAGAGAAAATAGGTGGGCCCAAAAAAAATTTTAATTCTTTTTAGATTAAAAAAATAAAAATAAAAAATATCTTCACGCATTTCCCAATACAGGGGTAGACAGAGGTCAAGTCTAGACAATTAAGTCCCTTTGACCCACCTTCCACTGAAGATATTTTCGGGATAACGTGACAGACAACTTCATAGATTTAAGCTCCAAAAACAGACTGTTGGAGCTTCACGCTAAAACTACTGAACTTGATTGTGGTTTTCTCTATTTTTTGCGATCGACTTCTTGGCGCCAAATGAGTAGAAGAAAGCTCTTATTGGATTTAATCTTAATTATTTTCTGCCCCCTTCTATTTTTCCGACGAACAAAAAGAAAATAGTAATTACCTCGGTTGATCACCATCTTTAATAGCATCGGGATGCTGATGAGCTGCGTTAATCCCAATTAAATGAAATATTAAACTGCCTGTGCAAATGATCCATAACCACGTGTAAAGAACATGTGTAAGTGGAATGCCTGTTATTAGCCACATCCAGAGAGGCAGGAATAAACCTAATACATCATGCCAGCGATAATGTTTCTCCAGAAAGTCTTTCCGAGCAAAGATAGAAATAAATCTAGAAAAATATAAATTACATCTATCTTAAAGTTCTTAAAAATTTCAGTTTTATAAGTAGTTTACTTACTCTACTAGTTAATATCTACTACTCTACTACTAAATCATATTTAAAATCTAACTGTAATAAGAAATTACCTTTTAACAAAATTCATGATAAAAATGAATGGAAAAAATAAAAATTCTGTTATAAATCCAAATTTTGCATAAATCGGTTTGTCTTTTCTAGGATTATAGAACAGAATTGGTTCCAAGGAGCTAATCTCAAGATCCATCAACGTATTTGTGTAAAGGTGATGGGATAGTACATGCGACACTCTAAAGTCTCTGAAAACAATAGGAAAGCAATAGATTTAGTTATTTTTAAGAAATTATATCTCTTACATATCACTGTACATGTTTGTTGTTTTTTTTTTCGATTTGTGATGTAATTATGTTTCATATGTATTTAAAATAATTTGGACCCTCAAATTTGTAATGTCAATTCTAGGCTTAAGTAGATCTAGTGTATTTTTTAAGCCAAAATGTCAGATTTGCTAGTCTTTGGCCCGATTTACATTTGTTTGATTATTTTTTTTGTAATTATATTACTATACATCTCATTTATAAGTTTACCTAACATAGGAATACTTATGTGAGTGAATTTTTATTTCAATTAAATTGTTTTTCTTAAAGACCTTTACCCAGCAGTAATTTTAAATGTTTTCATTAAATAGTAAGTGCTTACCTGTAAGAAAACATACTCAGGTTAAACAAATACATTCTCCAGTTTGTTTTTCGGTGTATAAAATTATGACATGCAACCGTCAATAATGACAAACAGATGGAAGCAATCATGTACCAAATGTATGATAGCATATATCGCTGGACCCAACACGCCATGGCAGAACTAAATAAGAGTGAGGCAAGCAATGCATCAGTTATTGAATCTGTTATTTTTGTTGCATTTTTAGGTATCTTAGATAGTTCTTGGAACACTTCCCTTTTTAAAGTCCTATAGAAACCGTCTTCCTTGAAAGTGAAGGGAGAGTTTCTTGGTGCTACTGCATCCTTAATATAATATTTACTGAGAATCTTTTCTGTTGCAGGATTTAAGTGATGGGATTCAAATGCCTCTGTTATATCAGTCCCCTAAAATAAGAAAATAATAATAAAATTGCTTATGTCAAAATATAATTATACCTTAATGCATCAGCCTTAATATGTAGTCAGAGAGAGCATATCGTGAATTATCGCAATCCTTACACATGTTTCATTACGATCGGATTCATTATTTTATTAATGCACTAACGGTTGTGTTTTTGAGTACTCTTGACTTTTGAGCAGTTTTCTTGCATGAAAACCTCGGCCTACGTCGACACCATTTCATAGTTCACTTTTGTTTAATTTCTACGTGTTTCATACTTGTCTCATCATCAAAACATTAAAATTAAGAGGCATAATCATATAAAATATAAATGGTAATAACTAATAGCATTAAATTAAAATGTCAATTAATTAATTAAAATAAAGTTAACTAAAATATTCTAGAATTAGACAAGCAAGTCTATAACAATAAACAATAACACAAAAGTGTTTCTAAAGTACAAAACATTATTAAAACAAAAGGTTGTTGTTGCCGTTTACGTTTAAAAAGAAATTTAATTTACTGTTTTAGAATATATTTTTATGTAAAAATTTTTTAAAAATTTCTGGTTTTCAAAACTTGCCAAAAGGTAAACATACAATTAAGAAACTTATACCTTAGTTAATTCCAGCCACTCTTCGCCACCAGGGTGCTTGCTTACGAAGCACGTAAGGTCATATAACTTATCATGAACTCGCCAAAGACCTTCGGCTCCATCGTCTAATGATTTCCCAATGAGCCATTGTACCGGATCCTTAAGACCGGAATCTCTAAGTGATGGATACTTCAGTTGAGGAAAGCTGACATGAGTTTTTTTTAACTTAGCCCGGTTATGAGCAATAAAATTCCAGTCTGTTTCACTAGAGCTCATTTTATCTCAATTTATTTTAACTTCTATTTAACAAATTTTGAGTGGAATATCTCAAAAGAATTGACTTTCACAAAACAATACGAGCTATGATGCACTACACATTGAATAGAACAACATCTCGTTGCTTCCGACACGTGATCATGGCAATTAATTTAATAGCTGTCATAAATTATCAAAGACTATAGTAATTAAAGAAGGTAATTTAGAAATTAAACGATCTTTATAGTTTCAACGCCCTAAAGATCATTACATATTGAGTTATAACAACACAGTTAAACTTTATAACAAATTGAAACGTAAACTATTTAGTTCCCTCCTCAGTGATTAGCGGATACCTAAACAAAAGAAAATTATAATAATTAAGATCGAAAATTTGCGATTTCGCAACATCACAGTATGTATTATCTCAATATTTCGACTAAGTTCCCAAGACCTCGGTAGATATATGCCGAAATGCGACGTATGTCTACCACAGTATTGGGAAATGCTCTAAGAAATAAAAAAACATTGAAGTTTAGTTTAGAAAATAGAACTTACTTTACTTAGAAGTAACGTTACTTAGAATACTATTACCTAGAATACATTAAAAGTTGTGTGTTATGATTTAAAAATAAAAAACTTAGAATTATTAGATCGTGTCAATAAAATAGTTAAATACAATTTTTTAATTTTATTTTATAAAAGTCACGATGGCCGAGTGGTTGGGTGGTCGGAATTTCGAGTCAAGAGACCCGAGTTCGATCCCCAGGTGGCAAGTCCGTACCAATGGGTTTGTCAAAAACTTAAGAACGAATAACGAATTATATTGTTGACTTGGACATAAAGACGGCGACGGGCTCACCACCCGTCACGTTGTCCCGAAAATTTCAACGATAGAAAGTAGGTCGAAGGACCTTAGTTTTCTAGACAAGACCTCTGTTTACCCCTGTATTGGGAATTGCGTGAAGATGATAATTTTTAATTTAATTGCTGTTTTATGATATTTTATCAACACGTAATGCAAGTCGAGTCGAGTAAAGTATTTTAAGTACTTGGAATGTGTTAGTAGTACACTATATACTATTAAAAAGAAAAAATCTAATGTCAATAAGAACATGGTGCACATCATTAGTTTGTAGCGGTGCCACTATATTATGAAAAGAGATTTGCATTACAGTTTCAAAAAAGAAACAATACATAACAATACAAGGGCATAATATATACCATGTTAGTATGAACAATGTTTGTAACTGGCAGTTGACTTATTCAGACTTAAAAAGTATAATAAAAAATTAATATAAGAAAATGAAACTGATTTCTACTACATTTGTTTAATTTTGAATTACATTCGCCACGAGCAAAATATGTTACCACAGATATTTTACATTGAAAAAAAAAAAGAACATGTAATCTAGCTTTTTGGGACTATTATGCTTTTATCACTTCTTATTTTGTTTATGTTTTTATTAAGATTGGGAGTTTAAGGGTCACAATTATAAATGGAATATATTATACAACAACTATTAAAATTATTTACTGTTACAAAAGTTGTGGAACCAAGCGGTAGAATGCCACCCAACAGTGATTTTATGGAAATTGCTTATAAACGAACAGCAGAAAAGAAAACGCATGTTAGTTTTCCTCAACTAGTGTATCCATCACTAAGAGATGAAGGACTTCGAGATCCGGTCCAATGGTTAACAGGAAAATCTATGGATGACGGGGCTGAAGGATTATGGCGAGTACATGACAGTTTGTATGACTTGAAAACGTTTATAAATGTTCATCCTGGTGGTGCAGAGTGGCTGGAACTCACTCAGGTAATGTTTGAATTGTATATCTATATTTTCAAATTTTGTTCAATGTAGTGGAGATATGTAGCGGTTTAGGACTATTCCATCTTGACCCATTCACGAAAAACTCCATACTAATTTTCTAAAAAGTCCATACCAATTTTAATCTTATACCGTTACCGGTGAAATAGTACCAGGTATCGTTTGCCGGTAAACAGCATTTTTTTTATGAAGAAAGCATTAGGTCGATAGACCACTTGTAAGAAAGCTATTAGCAATTCTAACTCGGTCATTGTGTGCTATGAAATTGTCTGCGGCCATGGAACATCAGTGCGCCTCATTAAGTTTTAAAAATTGGGATATTACCTATTTTATACATTTAAGCGAAATGATTATTGATTATATTGATTATTGTATGAGTGTTAATCGTTAATTACAATATGCACATTATTAAGTATTGCCTGAGTCCTTAGATTTTTTTTTGTATTATATTTTTGTTTTGTATTAAGTATAGTACTGACATGTAATTTTTATAACATTTTAAAGTAATTTAATAAGTAAAGTAATAACTTAATAACAAAGTTCATCACAACTTAATTGCTTTGCCTTCGCCGCATCTTGGTAGGGCTACGAGGACCTGGGGAGAGTATTTCTACTCACCCTTTCCCACCGGGCTTGACGCGCCGGAACACAGACGCGTCTATCTCCTTGCCCTCCACGTGGCTTTGGAGACACGGCCCCCAAAAACGTGTGCCCAAAACTGCTTGACCTCAAAACGGCGGGTGTTCGCCACCCGGAGGCCATGAGGCTCCGGAAGGGGGGTGCTTGACCGAACATCTGCCCACCTGGCACCCCGCGGCGTATCTGGACTTTGGCTCCGGGAGCGACGAACCGCAATAGCGACACTCCTTACCCCTCCCAGCCCCACCCTGTGGTGCATCAGCGGTGCGACCGCCGCCAGAGTCGCGGTTAATAAGGAGCATGGCGAAATGCAATATCGAAATCCTTTTCCACCGCGACTCCACCTGCTTATTGAATGCTTTTGATTCCATAGGGCACAGATATAACGGAAGCTTTTGAATGTCACCATCTCAATTCATCAGTAAATAAAGTTTTGGATAAGTTTTATGTCAGAAAGGCTCAGACACCAAGAAATTCGCCATTTACGTTTAAAGACGATGGATTTTATCGTTCTTTAAAACGTGCAATTTTCGCAGAACTACAAAAAGTTCCAAAGAATAGTTATAAGAGAACAGACAGGATAATTGATGGCTTATTTGTAACTTTTCTGGTATCAAGCGCCGTATCCTGTATATCTAAAAATTATTGGATTACAATGGCATTATATTTAATAGCATCTTTGAGCTTGGCTTGGACTACCGTTGCTGCACATAATTATATTCATAGAAAAACTAATTGGAGAATGTACCTGTTCAATTTTAGCATGTGGTCTTACAGGTAAATATTAACATGCATATTTTATTACAATTTCCATAACCTTTATGTCTATTAAACAAATTTTTTATGTTTTTCAGGGATTTCAGAGTATCGCATGCACTTTCGCATCATTTATACCCTAATACTCTAATGGACTTGGAAATAAGTGGATTTGAGCCTTTTGTTTTTTGGCTGCCTCTGAAAAATAAATTTTATGGAAAATTTGCTATATTTATTGAATTAGCCACATTCCCGTTAATTTTTCCAGTAAACTTCTTGAAAAGGTAACTTTAATATTAAAAGCGATACATATAATTAATTTTAATGTATTTCATTCATACAACAGCTGCGAATTTTATTTAAATCTGTTTAAATTCTGTTTCAGATTTATTTTAAATTTCTTGCGAAAAGATTTCTTTTCTAATCACTACCGCTGGCATGATGTTCTTGGATTTATTATACCTATTTGGATGTGGGTTATGAGTGGCTGCAGTTTTTATGATGCTTTTATAATGTGGCTGTGGATAATTTTTACGAGTAGTTTTATTTTCTTTAATATTGGATCGAACGCGGCTCACCATCATCCCATTTTGTTTAGAGACGGCGATGAAGTTGAGTAAGTATTTGAAAAAGAAAATACATAATATAAAGCTAAAATCCACTGCAAGACAAAGCCCTTTATCGCAAACACCCATATTTCACCGGAGCTTATTTAGGGACAACGTGACAAGAGGTGAGCCTGTCACCATTTTTATTTCCAAGCCATCGATGTAAATCTTACATAAGTTCTGCAAAAAGTCATTGGTATGTGTTTGACCTGGAGATTGACATTGGTATGTGTCTTTGGCCTGGAGGCCTTTGGTCTTTTGTTTCGAATTCTGATCACCCAACCACATAGCTATCTATACTTGTTAACGTTTACAGTAACGAACTTTTTTTAAATATATTAATGTTAAACTTTACTACATTTAATGTTTTAAAATTACTGTAAATTTTAGAGAGGTGACACGAGATTGGGGCTTACACGAGATAGAAGCCGTTATGGACCGTAGAGACATAAACAATAGCTACTTCACAGTGATGACCTTTTTTGGACATCACACCCTTCATCATTTATTCCCGACTTTGGATCACGCCGTTTTAGAATACATGTATCCGACATTTATAGAGCATTGTGAAAAGTATAAAGCCAAATTTCGAGTCTCAACCCAGTTCGATATGGTTGTGCAACAAATTAAATTAACAACACTGACAAAACCGAAACTTCTTGAAAAAACTTATTAAATCAAGTTAAACCAATTAAACAAACTAAATATGGAATGGATATATAATTAAGATGATATATTATTTTCTATATGTAATAATTTCGTGTATACACAAAAGTCAACATCATCCATAAGTACTTAATACTTTCGTTCATTAGTTAACAGGGGATCTAATTGTGGCTTATTTTCACTAGATTTTCAATGTGTAATTGTTTTGTTAATCTTTGATATTGAAAACACGTGAAGCGTTATAAAATGCACTTTGAGTATAAATTTGATAATCCTTGAAACTCTGTGATACATCATATTTTTCTATTGATAGGTTATAGCAATATATTATCCAATTTTTGGATTTTTTGTTAAAAAACGAGCTCACAGTCCATCTGATGGTATACCTCTAAAACTGTCAATGGACATCGACATTTCAAAAAAGATTACAGATGCGTTGACGGGTCTGAAAAGGAATATCGCATTGCTCGTAATTACTATGACTCGTTAACCCATTTAAACTGGTACACAACCGTTGTTACACTACTATATGGATACAGAAATAGAAAAGAGTCAGGTACAAAGCTATACGACGCCGAAGCAGAGGAGGACTCAATAGCCTTTTAGTTGTACTGTTTGTACTGATGATGTTATAGCATTCCTGAGAAACTTTGTTTGACTAAATAAATAAACTAAAACTATGTAGTTTTTCATTTCCACACCTTAGTAGTGCCGTATCAATTCGACCATTGTATTTAACTACCTACGTGGTCGATAGGCGTAAATACTGGTTTTCAATGTGAAGCTAAATGAAAATTCCCGGGATCGATAACAGTATAGGATAATGTAGAGAATCACATTTTCTGACTGCCATTAATATATAGATTATGTAGTATGTAACTTATTCTATTTTCAATTTAACAAACTAGTTTGACTTTTATCTGATTGACACTGTAAGAGCGTCTTTAAACAACCTAAAAATTTTCTTACATTTAAAAAAAATTTCACTGCGGATGCACCCAAAAAATCCTGCCAAACCTTTGACACTGCTCCCAGTCGGTGGAAATTTGATTTGTTTTGGTTTACATATCTATTTTTCAATGTTAAGTCGGTTATCAAATACCTTCAAAATCTTATCTTAATAAATATTTTAAAGAAATAATGCAAATATACTTTGCTTTGCCAAGAGACTTCAAAAACTTCATTTATAGCTAATCTGAAACTGAATCTGTATAATTTAATGTTCTGTAGAACATTGCTTAAGAACCATTGTTTTCATAAAACACTGAAATAGGTGCATATATTATTTTTCAAACAAAACATCGCCAGTGAAACGAGAATTCCCATTTGTGTTAACAGCCATGAAGATTCCATTACACGCGCTGAACAAAAACGATCCAATAAATTACTCATTTATTGAACAAAACCTTTTTCACCCAACCGTTTTACCAAACCGTCCGGTAAAATTGTTAAAACGCCGGGCTTAAAGGTCAGTTTTTACTGTAAACAGTACTTCAAATATTACCTATTCATTTACAATGTGATAACATGTAGTAAGTAGAGGAACACTCTGTACTTAGGAAAATAACGAGAAGACCAAAACATACATATCAAAACATACATATCATGCCAAAAAGGACTAACATGGGAACGGATCAAATGTTGGACGTCAACACGTCATCTATGTCATCACAAAGAAGCAGGTGCGTTTCAGTTAACAGTTTGTAAATCAGTGTGATTGTAGAAATCTTACCTGTTTTTGATAAGCGCGATAAAAATATCGCGGGGACATGGATAGATGATATCAGGATTACGCAGGACTTGATAAACCTATGCGTTTCATATGAATGCTGATATTTAGAAATAACTTATGAATGCCTTTTTGCAAATCCATATAACCTTCAGCATTGACCGCCTAAGTCAGTCTTTCCTAGACGACCACCGCTACGAAATCGCTGTAAAATACACACAGTAGTGTATTTATTAAATATTTACCACTTTACATCACTTGAGTGGCTCAAAAAGTCCTTTATTAAAAATCGTAATAAGTTATAATTGACGGCACAGTCGGTTGCGACCTTTCCTTCGAAGCTATTATAATTATAAACTTTCCTAATTTTACAGTGTTTGGGACACAAAAGTCAATGTTTAATGAACCAAATACACTTAAATGCGTTTTAAAAAAAGATTTTTCTAATTTTTTAATACTGAAAACGTGATTTATGTATATTTGCCATTTGTTATTGTCTAGAATGAAGAGTTTTATTCACTATAGAGATAAGGATTTATCTATACAAATGTTTACATTCTGAAAGGTTATCTGCGCATCTCAATATAATTATTACTACGTATATATTATTACTTGACATTCTACGTAACATCTTATACTGTTTATTCAACTTGTATAAATATCAAAATAAAATTATGATATGCTAACCTGACCCTTTATTGTAAAGTGGACTGATAATGCGCAGAGTCGACTTATTGCGATGGTCTTGTGGCAAACCATTTTTATAGAGATATTGAAATTAAATTTGACGACCTCCGTAAATGAGGTACACATTGCTTTTCATGGTGTCGTCAACTCTGTGATTCCGGGCTCGATTCGGTGATGGGTTAATATAGATAACCACTTTTTCTACATTGTCTCGGATCTGGATGTTTGGTGTACCTTCTTTGTTTCCGAGTCCATAAAACAAATGCTTTAGTTTTACTTACATTGAGTACAGCGCAGTTATAATGATTATTTCAATAAAATGCTTGAGTGTAAAGTTGATTGTTCTCAAAACACTTCTATGCCTCCATAAATACCTAACTAACACACAAACCTTTATATTCATCATTATTTGTTTACCTATAGTGGAACCCGAACCCGAAATACATGACTTCGGGGGCAGGATTACTTCTAACTCGATTATCGAATCTTAGTATGTTGAAGAGTTTGTTATTCCATACTATTTTATTTAACAGTAAATTAACATTTTTATATCTACACTCATTTTCCCAATAATGGGGTATCCTATACAATTGTTTTTTTTTTTAATTTATTTTTTAAATTTCATTTACTTTTTTAAACTACATTTTTTTAATTTTTTACTTCTAAAAGAAAGACTAATTAAAAAAACAACGTTCTCTCAGAGGGTTTAACGCCAACATACGTTTCCTTCAGAAATGTTTCGTCCTTTGTAATAAAACTGACAAAAAGAAACATTTCAAACATTTATTCGAGTATTTTAACAAACAACATTTAAAATTTTTGTTAACGTAAGTAAATACAAGATGTTTAATATTTTTCAGCGGTACCAAGTTATTTTTATATGATGTTTATTTCAATTTTAAAATTTTACATTTATCATTTTTTTTCAGTCGTACTATGCCATCATCTGTTCCATAGAGTAAACTACCGTCTTCTTCGATAGCCACAGAAAATACGCTTTCAAGGGCTACAACACGTTCCACGGTATTTAGATCTTCATTTATTGTGAATATGTCATTTGGTGTCGAGAAATATAATTTACCATTTTTGTCAGCATTTATTCCATTGATAACGAGTTTACTCAAGTTATGAACTTTTTTATTCAATTTGTCATAATTAAATAGGCCAGAAGAATTTGTAAAATAAATATTTTCATTACCACCAACTGCAATTAACATGACTTTAGTGTCCTCTAATTCAGTCAGCTTCTGAAAAGTACCATCCTTGAAGAAATAAGCTTCTTCAGTAGGGTATACAGTATAATATAAACCGTTCTTGTAAAACATTTGCCACACATTATGATTCGATCCTCCTAAATGATTGGTTTGTTTTGTTTTTAAATTAAATTCATATATACCTTCTGTGCCCCCAAGAAAATTCTTTTATTTTTCACGTCAACTGCCGATGCGAAGCCATTAACAATGGGTATTGTTTTGAATTCATTTGTGTTCAAATTTATGTAAGCCGACTGAAATGTTTGATCTTTGGTAGCAGTACTTGAATAACTGAAGAATAAAGTATTTGTATTGTAATCAAGACTAAATTGATAAGGGCTGTCTATACCAGTTTTCAACACTTCTTTTTTATAACTGATGCCGTTGATGAGAACACTTTCACATGTTTGCTCATTGGCATACACTTGAGCAAAAGCGAGAAGAACAATATAAATATTCGTTACCATCTGAAATGAAAGTTTGCCTTATTAATGCAGAGGTAGTGAATGAAATCCTAAATTTATGGATTGCAGAATAAATGAAATCAATATATGATGGTCCATGTGCTATGTATGTAGAAATTATTAACCATTGCTTGCTTGTGGGCATCCAAATGAATAAGTAAAGACCCCAATTTAGCCAGCTGTGTTCAAAGTGATAGTAAGTATAGTTATAATGGGTAACCTATCCTTACGTGGAAGGCTTATATATCCAGGAATAGACTTTTGCAGAAATTTAGTGAACAATCTATGTCGCATATTTTAAATTTAACATAACATTAAATTCTTATTCTTATTCTTATTTATTTATATCAAATACGTTATCGAAACTCATCAGATAATGCTTTCATCACTTTTTAGAAACGTGATCTAGTGAGAGTTGGCATAAAATTACCTTTTGTTCTATTCTGTGTATCTATATCGAGCTTATCGAAACGAAAACAGAAGTATATAATATAAAATTCAAGCAAATGATTCAAATGATTTATTAGTATAAATCGTGTCATATGTAAAGAACATTGAAATATTTATACTCACGATTACATCTGTGTGCACTGACTGTTACTGCAAAACTGAAAAATCAATAAATTTATAAGTATTTTAATAGTTTATAACAATGACCAGATAGCAGGTTTTAAACCGTTTATCTCATAACCCTGCATGGCAAGGGTACAAGTTGTTTATTGCAAAGTCCGTTGTCATTAATATACCTAAAATAATGTAAACAATTCTCATGATAATTCACTTATTTTTCTATTTTAACCAATTCGCTTCAAATGCCCGAATCGTGACACTTGGCGATCTGTTCTCTTTGGCTACCCCGTCAGGGACTGTGCGTGAACATAAATAAATTAATAAATAAATAAAAGACCAATGCAATATAAATGCCTCTGATATTTATCACGCCATGGACTGCTAGCGGAATGCCGGTCGCAGCAGCAGACCGTCATCGGCAGTCGTATATATAAATTTTGTATATAGGTCACCAGTGGTGACCACAGATAATGTATATATATATATATATACATATATATATATATATATATATATATATATATATATATATATATATATGTATATATATATATATATATATATATATATATATATATATATATATATATATATATATATATATATATATATATATATATATATATATATATATATATATATATATATATATATATATATATATATATATATATATATATATATATATATATATATATATATATATATATATATATATATATATATATATATATATACATATATATATATATATATATATATATATATATATGTATATATATATATATATATATATATATATATATATATATATATATATATATATATATATATATATATATATATATATATATATATATATATATATATATATATATATACATTATCTGTGGTCACCAGTCTACAAAATTTTGGTCCGTATTTTTCGTAATTGCCATTCCGCCATTTGTCGGTAACCTATAGCATTTTTAAGGGTTTTCCCCTTAACATACATACCATTATGTATGATATATATGTATTTTTAAATACATTTACTCTTCATTTATTACACTTTTTTTACAATTTTTTTCAAATTATTACAATGTTTTATATTATATACAATTTTGTCAAATTATTATCCATATATAAGAAAAAAGCAGAGTTATTTGTTTACCTTACACAGAAATTGCTTGGCTTTGTAGTACGTGTTCGCGCTCAGAAATTATGAGACTGCGTAATGAGGGTAAGTGCTACTTAGAAGGGAACTTTATAACAATAAATCGTTATACCATTAGGTAGAAATCCTGACATATTATGAGAAATAAAAAGTATAAAACCAGCTAATGGTCTCTCATTTCCTACATTATATAAAATATAATTACAAGTACTTACTCGTGTATTTTATCAGTGGTAATTTATGGATCTACTGATAAGTCGTAGTTATTCACTGTCGGTCAAATGAAGTTCAAAGTTGCTCAGCAGTGTATATTTATTATATCTATTTCTAGTACTAATCAAGTATTATACTAGTTATATGTATTGTAACCACCTGTCACGTTGTCCCGAAAATATCTTCGGTGGAAGGTGGGTCAAAGGGACTTAATTGTCTAGACTTGACCTCTGTCTACCCCTGTATTGGGAATTGCGTGAAGATATTTATTTATATTTTTTATATGTATTGTAGTAGTAGTCTATACTCATTGCTATATTTGCACCTACGTGTTCTTTCTCTGCATTGCCCTTTAGGTAGACTGGTAGAGAATCCCTCAAGCATTAAGTCTGCCTATATGAACAGATCATTTAAGTGTATGAAGTATAAATAAACAAAATATATTCAATATTATAAAAGTAACGAAAACATCCACAGCCTAACCACGATAATAATAAACGTCAAAGACAGCATGCTGAAGTGTGAATGGGCCACATATTTAGTAGGAAACGCTGGGGAAGAAAGGTTCTCGAGTGACAACCTCGTATAGGTAAACGTAGTGTAGTTCTTTATGGAAATATTTTAGGAAGAACTACGAGTGTGTTCAGCAGTGGATTTTTTTATAGACTTACAGCCTATAAAAAAGAAAGGGAAAGGAAATAAAGATACACAACCTACATTCACAACGGCCTGTAAAAGTGGACTGAAGCATGAATAAATAAACGACCGGTAAGTCGGATGCCGACTTAAAATGTTGTCTATTTTAAGTTAATAATAATAATTGGTACTAAGATGAACATTTTTGAAGCTTGATTTGATAAACAAATACGTTTATGTTTTTTGTTTGTTTTCGTTTTGTCGTACATACGGATTTTTATCACGAGTAGTCAGTAATAAAAAGCAGACGTCGTTCCGCCCATTGTTCTCTCACAGAAACTCGGGGGTTTCACGTACACTCCTACTTTGTTTGTTGTTACGGTCGACTTGTTTTTGTTAAAAAAAGGATAAAGGAATCAAAATAGGATTAAAAATATTTAGATGGGTAAATTTACAGTCTTTATTAATTTTTATTCTAATTTAGAAATGTAAAATGAGGTCTTATTCACTACGGAAATGTATTAAAAAAATTAGCGAAGTTCATTGTTAAGCATAATACAAACAATCAAATATAACAAATAGTCTCGATAGACACAAATAGTTGAAGTCACGATAGCCGAGTTGTTGGGTGGTCGGAATTTCGAGTCGAGAGACCCGAGTTCGATCCCCAGGTGGCAGTACCAATGAGTTTTTCAAAAACTTATGTACGAATTTCATCGTTGGCTTGGACATAAAGGCGGCGACGGGCTCACCACCTGTCACGTTGTCCCGAAAATATCTTCGGTGGAAGGTGGGTCAAAGGGACTTAATTGTCTAGACTTGACCTCTGTCTACCCCTGTATTGGGAATTGCGTGAAGATATTTATTTATATTTTTTATATGTATTGTAGTAGTAGTCTATACTCATTGCTATATTTGCACCTACGTGTTCTTTCTCTGCATTGCCCTTTAGGTAGACTGGTAGAGAATCCCTCAAGCATTAAGTCTGCCTATATGAACAGATCATTTAAGTGTATGAAGTATAAATAAACAAAATATATTCAATATTATAAAAGTAACGAAAACATCCACAGCCTAACCACGATAATAATAAACGTCAAAGACAGCATGCTGAAGTGTGAATGGGCCACATATTTAGTAGGAAACGCTGGGGAAGAAAGGTTCTCGAGTGACAACCTCGTATAGGTAAACGTAGTGTAGTTCTTTATGGAAATATTTTAGGAAGAACTACGAGTGTGTTCAGCAGTGGATTTTTTTATAGACTTACAGCCTATAAAAAAGAAAGGAAAAGGAAATAAAGATACACAACCTACATTCACAACGGCCTGTAAAAGTGGACTGAAGCATGAATAAATAAACGACCGGTAAGTCGGATGCCGACTTAAAATGTTGTCTATTTTAAGTTAATAATAATAATTGGTACTAAGATGAACATTTTTGAAGCTTGATTTGATAAACAAATACGTTTATGTTTTTTGTTTGTTTTCGTTTTGCCGTACATACGGATTTTTATCACGAGTAGTCAGTAATAAAAAGCAGACGTCGTTCCGCCCATTGTTCTCTCACAGAAACTCGGGGGTTTCACGTACACTCCTACTTTGTTTGTTGTTACGGTCGACTTGTTTTTGTTAAAAAAAGGATAAAGGAATCAAAATAGGATTAAAAATATTTAGATGGGTAAATTTACAGTCTTTATTAATTTTTATTCTAATTTGGAAATGTAAAATGAGGTCTTATTCACTACGGAAATGTATTAAAAAAATTAGCGAAGTTCATTGTTAAGCATAATACAAACAATCAAATATAACAAATAGTCTCGATAGACACAAATAGTTGAAGTCACGATAGCCGAGTTGTTGGGTGGTCGGAATTTCGAGTCGAGAGACCCGAGTTCGATCCCCAGGTGGCAGTACCAATGAGTTTATCAAAAACTTATGTACGAATTTCATCGTTGGCTTGGACATAAAGGCGGCGACGGGCTCACCACCTGTCACGTTGTCCCGAAAATATCTTCGGTGGAAGGTGGGTCAAAGGGACTTAATTGTCTAGACTTGACCTCTGTCTAGCCCCGTATTGGGAATTGCGTGAAGATATTTATTTATATTTATTTTATTTTATTTAAATATAACAAATAAATACATTTACTTACACTGTTTATTTGACTGATATTATTTGGATATTAATGAAGAGATGAAGTATTTTTTATAATTTACTTACTTAGTAGAAACGATATTCATTTTAATAAATAAATAATGAAAGAGGTTTGATTAGATTTAAGTTTTTTAATGCTCAATACTACACGAGCTACTGCAGGTGAAGGAAGATACTGTGGATATGTTAAGTAGAACCCATAGTTTATTTGTGGGCTAATTAGCTCTACCAAGTACTAAGAAGGGTTAAAAAATCAACATTTACATATCAGATATCTCTAAAGTTTTTTACACACTCATAATTTTTGTTGTTTCCATAGCTCTACCGTTATAAAAGCTGAAGCTGGCAAAATTTCGGACTGGTAAGCCATCAGGCTGCACGCTGGCAACACTTTACGAGCAATTGAATCCTTTATTCATAGAAATAATATTCATTGAACTATTGGTAGCAGTTGTAGGTGCCATACCGCCGTTAGCTGGTTGAAGAAATTTATAAATGTAAATATAAATAATTAACGGCGTAGTTCAACGAAAACTACTGCAAAATAAAACATAAAACAAATTTTAATATCGTTCACATTTAGTTTTTAACATCATTTTGCTTACAACTTAATATAGTGCAGATGTATAAGTCTTCAAACAAGTTTGAATATGTATGAGTATATACTTAGGTGTTGCAGGTCGCAGTACCAAACACACTTAGACGCTGCCGTCCATCACCAATCTGTTTTCTCAATCTGTCTGACAATTTTCGACGCTATCCCGCGATCTATCGGAATTTATTTCTCTTTTGAAGAGTTTCCGTTAGTCATTTCTTAAGATACCCATGGAAAGATGACAGAAAATTCTTACGCTGATACGACATGTTTCATATGTGACATTGTATAAAGATAAACACCACTTATAAACTCTCAGTATAAACTTATTCATTAAGTTAATTTTGTTTGAAATAATCTTGTAATAACAGTTCGTTAAACATTTTTGTGTTAATTCTGGGTTTACTTTAAAGGTTTATCTCGCTTCGTTAGGCCAATGTTCGAAATGTTATTTGTTTATTTATCATGTACTACGCATTAGGGAATTTCTGGAGCTAAAATAGAATAAGTCACGATAGCCGAGTGGTTGGGTGGTCAGAATTTCGAGTCGAGAGACCCGAGTTCGATCCCCAGGTGTCAGGCTCGTTCCAATGGGTTTTCAAAAACTTATGTACGAATTACATCGTTGGCTTGGACATAAAGGCGGCGACAGGCTCACCACCTGTCACGTTGTCCCGAAAATATCTTCGGTAGTAGTCACGTTAGCCGAGTGGAAGTGGTCGGAATTCCGAGTCGAGAGACCCGAGTTCGATCCCCAGGTGGCAGTACCAATGGGTTTTTTCAAAAACCTATGTACAATTCATATCGTTGGCTTGGACATAAAGGCGGCGACGGGCTCACCACCTGTCACGTAGTCCCGAAATATCTTCGGTGGAAGGTGTGTCGAAGGGACTTAATTGTCTAGACTAGACCTCTGTCTACCCCTGTATTGGAAATGGCGTGAAGATATTTAATTTATATTTTTTATTTATATGGAAGGTGGGTCGAAGGGACTTAATTGTCTAGACTAGACCTCTGTCTACCCCTGTATTGGGAATTGCGTGAAGATATTTATATTTATTATATTTATACACTTATGTACTATATGTGAACTATGCCAGTTTCAGTAGACGCCAGAACCTCTATTATGTCTCAGGACTTATAATATCTAAAACCTTCCGGTGTTACGGTGTTCTCTCAAATCGGCTGGGACATCGACCCACAGACTTCCAGTGTCAACTGGCTTTGGTGCAATATTCTGTAAAGAATAGTATTTACCTACTCACTAATCACCTCACAGTATATAGACATACACATTAGAAGCCGACAACCAAATCGAAGTGGCCACATCGATTCGTGTTGGTTCACTGTGACCAAGCCGTAGGTATCGTCTAAGCCACTGCTTAGTCTTAAGGAAAGTTAGGGCAGTCGGGCCATATGGTTTACAATTAAAAGTTCATCTTTGTTTCCAAAATAACAGCGAAAAATATTTCTAAAATAAACATATTTGGTTAAGTTAGAGTCTAGAGACACGAGTTCGATCCCCAGGTGGCAGGCTCGTACCAATGGGTTTTTTAAAACTTATGTACGAATTGTATCGTTGGCTTGGACATTGAGATGGCGACGGGCTCACCTTCCGTCACGTTGTCCCAAAATATCTTCGGTGGAAGGTGGGTCGGAACGACTTAATTGTCTAGAGCTCTGTCTACCCCTGTATTAGGAATGGCGTCAAGATATTTATTTACTTAAGTTAATAATAATATTTAGTTGCCAGAATGTAGGTACACAATTAAGGTATTATCATTACATTTAACCATTGCATTCTACTGCAAGAACAGCGTGCAAAATATAATAATTTTTATTAAGCAATATATGAGCTTATGTCAAATAAGCTCATATAAAACCAAAATACAAATCAAACTATTTAAGATACGAAATCACAAAACAGAAATAATGATAGAGTAAAATAATAATATCATACAACTCATAATGTTATAAATAACGTAAATTGAACATTCAATCAAAAAAGAAATATTATTCATCCCACACACACAGCTGGAGTATTAATTTTTTAATTTTTCAATTGTCAGTTATCATGTCAAATTAGGCAAAATATCATACAACAAATAGATTAAATTTAATTGTTTAAAATATGTCAAATACTCTTTAGAATCAAAATTAAAGTAAAAAGAAATCATTATTTATACATTTAACACTGAGAGCTGATATCCGATAGTCATGTCAATTATAAATTAAAAAAATACAAAAAAGTAAAAAAAATCCACACAACAATTAAAACTAATTCCAATTACATGGAAACACCTCCACTTTATGTATTTTAATGGCTGTAATAACATAATGTTCTTAATATTAATAATTTTAATTTAAATCTACTACTAATACTACTAATACTGCTATTATTCACACATAGGTTAAATCAATCACTAAGTCTGTGCAAAAGAAACTCCTGTGTTGAGTAAAAACAATGACCAAGTAGCCAAGCAAATGACCTTTTTTTTAAATAAAGCTATTGGCAAGTTTTTTATAGTGTCAGGAATTTTATTATAAATTTTTATTGCCATGCAAAATGCATTATTGCTAAACAAGTGCAACCTATGTTTAGGTATATATAATTTATTTGGATACCTGCTATTTTTTTTTCTTCAAACTTTGTCATGTATGGGAAATAACTGAGGGTACTTTTTAACAAATATTACTATAATTTTAATATATAATATAATTATTACTATAATTTGTAAAGATGTTTCGATAATTCCAAATTTGATTACAAAAGAGATTACATTAAAATTTTTTTATTAAAATTATTTTGTTTTAATTAGTAAACTCGTCCAGTGATTACTGTGACTGGGTCTAATAATAAAATATTATGAAATTAAATAAAAATATTCAAAAATCATTTGTATGAGTTCCGGACAATAAATAAAAAAAAATCCGAATCTATTCGGTACTTATAGTTATTTTTTAGACATAGATTTCGCCATTTAAAATTATTTAATTAATATTGTTATTAGTCGAATTAGTAAAATTATTTTTATTCTATTTATTTTTAATTACAAAGGTATAAAAAAATTAAATATTTAATCTTGACAGTGCCATATCATAAAATATAATAATACGCATGTATATATAATATATGCATAGTATATGTGTAAGTACACAAGTAAGTTGTATGTCATTTTTAATAAAATATCTTCACCCCATTTCCAATACTGGGGTAGACAAAGGTCTAGACAATTAAGTCCTTTCGTTCTACCTTCCACCGAAAAACGATATAAATCATACATAATTTTTATTGAAAATAAAACCATTAGTACGTGCCCTCGGGATCGAGCTCGGGTCTCTTGTCTTCAATTCCCACCACCAAAGCACTCGGCTATCGTGATAATTTTTTAATTAATAAATTAATATATTTAGAAATCGTTACCCATGTGTTTAAACTTAAGAAAATTTATTATGAACAGCATGTGAGTGATAAAAGGAAGTGGTTCACAATTTATTTGCTCTCTCCGTAGCTTTTTTTTCCTTGATTTATGTTTGGGTATACAAAATTACACCTTTATTTTTTAAGAGAAGGAAATCTTTATGGGTAATAACAAATTATTTACGAAAAATAAATTTTTATGTAAGGGATTCTAATATTAATATCTTCACCTTCAATCCACATTTAGATTCAGACAACGTGATAGGACCAATATGAAGCCAACTATATATATCATACATAACAAAGTTTGTTAAAATAACTGATCGTTACAACGAGCCATTTTGCGAGGAATTGCTCTCCTAGTTCCTTGTGATCCCTCAACTACTGTTTTAATATTTTTATAACTAAATTAAATTAAATATTTTACAATTAAATTAAAATTAAATTTTATTATTACAATTAAATTTAAAATTAAATTAAATATTATATTTAATATTTTTATATATTAATGACCTATATAATGATCTATATATTCTATTTATATAATGATCTACAGTGTACAACTAAAACACTGCGGATAATTTAAAAATGGTTTTGTCTACACTGCATTTGCTTAAACGAGGTTGTCACCGAGAACATGTTTTCCTAACAGTTTTAACTTCGACGAGCAATGTGGCCGGCCTATTGCCACTTCAGTGCGCTGATTTTTACTGCTATGTCCATTACTTTGCTTCTGCTGTGGATGTCTTCATTGGAGAATTTAGCATGCAGTGAAACACCGAGTATAGCCTTTTCCATCCTCATTCGGCCAGCAGTGAAAGAATACGTCTCGGTACCATAGATCATCACAACCAGTGCGGTTGTATACTTTGGTCTTAAGACTTTGATGTATACTCGACGAGAAGATATAGTGTAGTTTCCCGAACACTGATCAGCCGAGTTGGATCTGTCGATTGACCTCTGGGTTAAAGTTGGACTTCATCATAATCATCATCATATCGGTTAAACATATAGAGTTGGACTTTCCTAGTTTTGTCTTTAGTTTTGTCCATGTTCATCTTGAGACCAACCCGTTGATGAATACTACTAAGGTCCTTGAGCATTATGCTAAGCTCTTCCAGCGATCCTGCCATCAACACTTTGTCGCCGACAAATCGAAGGAGAGCAATGTATTCGCCATACATGTTAATACCGTATTATTACCTGTTCAGCAGCTGGAATACATCTTGCAACGCATTGGTGAAGAGTTTTATGTATATCCCTGTCTTACACCTTTCTACAATTGAATCGGTTTCGTGCTCGGGTTCTATACTCGGATACACAACATAACAAAGAACTAAAATATTAATTATCATAACTATTCTTATCATGATAAATTCTTTTGATGGATTTCAGTATAGAAACTCTTTTGAATAATAAGAGAGGTGCTTACCTATTACTATTTTCATTATTAATGTAATTACAGTCCTTATGACAACCTATTGATATGTAGTAGATAATGTCACCTAATTAGGATGGAAACAAAGGCGTTTGTTAACTGTTACAATCTTTGTAGAAAATTCGTAAAAACAATCTTCGTAAAAAATTAAAAATCGTTTCTTATTTAGACATGAATTCGTAACACGGCGAAATACGTGTTTTTCCATGTATATTAAATCAGATCGATCGATATAAGAGGTAACTAAGAGAACTAGCGCTTAAATATTCGACGTACACATTACAGGAAATAGACCGGTGAAGATTTGCATCGTCTTAGGTGCAAGGGGTCTGGTACTTACGTCGCTAATGCGGTTTCTAAGTTTAGCGAATTTGTAAAACTTTTTGGGAGATTCCTGTGTTCTACTGATTTTACAAGCGGTTTTATTTCGATAAATAAAAAAAATGCTATGTAGTGCAAACAAGCGAATTTTTCAAATCTACTAAAGTATCCAATCTAACAAGTTTTATGTACCAAGTTTTCATTGTTTAATAAGGAAGAAAGAGTTTGAAGCAAATGTTTTCGTCTCATTTGCTTACTAATTGTGCGCAACGTTCCTTTTCCATTGTCTCATTAAGTCTTGTTCCTATTTATCACAAAAAATATAATGAGAACCGAAAGTAAAAACCCGTAATGAGATAAAAAATTAAGAAATTATACATAAAATTTGTTGATAAAATTATGATAAATAATGAAAACATATTTTATAATTTTGTTTATTTTTAAGTCAGTAAATATATTTTCTATAGGAGAAATTCATTCTATTTATCTTTCAAAGGAAGAGGAGGAAGGAAGAGAGTGTTACTTTAAAGGTTGTATATCAAATATTAAAACATTTAGCTATTTTTTTATTAATAAAAGTGCGCTTTATGAGATCATGATATATGCTTTTATTAACTTAAAACCAATATGAAGCTTCATTTATCAAGAGGAATAACAATAACTACAGTACCTTGAAGTTACTATTCCGTCATCTAATTTATAGTATTTTGATTTGGGATACTTTTCTTTTAAACAAATATAAGAAACTGACAGAAAAATAAGTTTGACAATTTTTGACGCTGATTCCCCATGGTCTTTTTTATTGTATATTAATAAAACCAATGATTGTTCAGTATTTTCTCTGAAAAGTATAATGGGAATAAAGGAACTTTTAACAACGCTGTTAATTTATTCTGGATGCTTCGACTTCGGCTTTTGTTCCATAAAAATGTTCAATAAAAATTTTCTTTGAGAACTTTTACGTTTTACAGGAACGCAACATTTTAAAATTTGATTTCACTTTTACCATATATACAATGAAGTTCACTTTTCTTCAGTGTGATTTTATTGCAATTTTACAATTGCTGAATGTTATGTTACATTTTCTGCTTTAGGTTAACATGCTTAATATTACCGATTTCAAAAGCTTCCATCACGTTAAAATTACTGCAAGAAATTGAATGCACCGACGGGCTCACAATCAGTCACGTTGTCCCGAAAATATCAAAATCAAATCAAATCGGTGAAAGGTGGGACGAAGGGGCTTAATTGTCTAGACTAAACCTCTGTCTACCTCTGTATTGGGAATTGATTTAAGATATTTATTTTATTTATTTATTACAATAATGCTGAAGGTCTCACTTCGATGTGAGTCGCCGCCTAGAAGCCATAACAACAAGAAACAGTTCTAGTATCGGAGGTTCTCTCTTCTAATAATTTAAGCTTACTTAGCTTAGCGGAGTGGTTGGGTGGTCGGAATTTCGAGTCAATAGACCCGAGTTCGATCCCCAGTTGGTAGGCTCGTACCAATGGGTTTTTCAAAAACTTATGTACGAATATCGTAGGCTTGGACATAAAGACGGCGACGGGCTCACCACCTGTCACGTTGTCCTGAAAATATCTTCGGTGAAAGGTGGGTCGAAGGGACTTAATTGTCTAGACTCGACCTCTGTCTACCCCTGTATTGGGAATTGCGTAAAGATATTTTTTTAACTTCCTTAGAAAAATTTTTAAATGCATAGCTAAAGAAGGGATGAAAGTTTTGGACTTTTAAAAGTAAATTACTTTCTGTAATTAACAGACTTTAAATTACTGGATCCACTTTACTCACAAATCCGCACTTTAATTCTGCATCTTATCATATTTCGGCTTCTGGGGGGGATGAGAATGGCAGCTGCGCACTTACACTCCTCTCTTCACGAGGCCACATATATTCACAAATATATACTTAAAATTCAGTACGCTCAAAGTTCAGTACGTGAACGAAATCAAGTAGGATGATTAATCTACTTAGAGCCCACTAACTTGGACCAGACATCTCTGGAAAGTTAGGCCCGCCATGTCTATTCATCTTCTCTACAGGTCACCTGAGGGTGGCAAGCTACATTTTTTAAACTCAGTAGAATAAGATATTTTCCTCCAGTCAAATAAGTCTTCAAATAAGAAACTAATATAATGTGCTATCTGTGTGTCAATTTACTACCATTTTCTTCCCCTGGCTTTTAAAGGATAGAAATATAATCATCTAACAATAGCAATCATCAGCACCTAATATTAATTTTTTTATTGTACGTATCTGCTTTAGTCATATCTTATGTATATTGCTATTGCACCCTCTATGTACTAAACTATTCCTGCACGCTATTGATTGCCTGGAAGAGGTCGCTATGAAGCAATAAGGCCGCCAAATTTTGCATTCCATAAAATTTTGTATCTGTTACTACTTTTGCGTATTTGTCGTAGATAATAAAAGTATATTCATTAATTATTCATTCATTGAAATAAAAGTATACATACACACGGCCAAAGTCGAGAGCAGAAGCTAGTTAAATATTAAAACGTTATCCCCCAACAAAGCCATACTGCTACGGAATATATATTTAGATACAGGAATAGATAATCCTGTGGGAGAAATAAGGAGATCCGATTAGAAAAATTTATTTCCGTCAGTCGGCTTTACTGCCTACATAAGCTAGCATCTTGAAGAGGGATAATTGCATCCACACCATTTAATAGCTAAGTTGCTCCAGGTCTAAATAAAATTGGAATGATATAAATAGTTATTTATTACTTTAAGCGGCTGGTTAAGATAATTACTTGGTCGCCACCACAAAACATTTTTAAATATGCATTAAATACCGATAGCCGAGTGGTTGGGTGGTCGGAATTTCGAGTCAAGATCGAACTCGGGTCGAGTTCGATCCCCAGGTGGAAATACCAATGAGTTTTTCAAAAACTTATGTACGAATTACATTGTTGGCTTGGACATAAAGACGGCGACGAGCTTACCACCTGTAACGTTGTCCCGACAATATCTTCGGTGGAAGGTGGGTCAAAGGGACGTAATTGTCCAGACTAGATCTCTGTCTACCCCTGTATTGGGAATTACAACAAAATATTTTTTTATTTTTAAATACTATACTAATTAAGTCCTTTCGACTCACCTTTCAGCGAAGACACAAAGAAAAAAGAAATAGAATAGGATAATAGGATTCCATTTGATATTGCTTTATATCAATTCCGTGACTGGCTTAAGTGCAAATAATTGTTTCATTGTTTATCAAAATCGCTGCTGACCTCGTACCTCCAAAATTTTGCGCTATTTCTAAAGTGATATTTTAGTTTGGAAACTTTGTTTTGATTAATATACTAATAATAAAATTTTGTTCTCCGTCAATTATATCGTCTTCACTGGCAAACAACAATTTCGTGTGTTTGTTATTAAGCTCCGTGTTGCTGTAATAATACTAATAAGAATAAATTTTTCATGTATATGAAGTATAGGATTGGTTTTCGAACTTCCCACTATTCTAGTTATATTAAAAGTATCAAGATTTTTTACGGTTAAGTAACAAACTCAATCACGCCAACACGGCTAAGCTGGTTTTTATGTGAAATGCCAAATAGATCGTTTATAACATAATTAGGAAGGAATATATTCAAGTGAAAACCCTCAAATCATAATTTTATTTCAACGATTTTTATTATTCTATGTTTCGGAGAGGGACAGGAATCATTTTACACGGGGAAATTAAACGATCCTGCAGATATATCAAGGTAATGCGTGAAAGAAGTCGCGGTAAATGTAGACCTGTATTTTTTTAGCTTTGACCAACAACCCAGCGGCTTATTTGTTAGAAATTCTATCTTCATGTACAAATTAATACGATCAATTTACTTATTTATTCATCATTTTGTTATTGAGACCTAAAATAAAATATAGAGTTTTTTATTGATTTTACAATATACTTATATACTAAAGAGTATATACGTCGGTACATGTAAATTACTTCATTTCATACATTTATGTACACATCTACTATAACTTTTGTTTAAATTACATTTTATCATAAGGATAAACTTTATTGTTATGTTTTATGGTAACCGCCTTCGATGTTTTTTCACTCCTCAAGGTTGACAGGGCGAGAATGCTTTAAGCATTATGTTCGACGTCTTTTTGTACTTATACGTTTTATAAGATTCAATAAAGTTGAATAAATAAATAAAATTTTCTGGAAGCAAGCCCATTGGCATTTCAGTAAATTATCCTCAGTGGCTTAGCCATTGGGATGGAATAGTTTGGACATTCCCGTTAGGATTGTTATGTAGTCACAACAATAATTATCGGAAACAAAGTAAACATCTAAAATAAATCGATTTTCGGATTTTATCGTGTGTATTGTTTAGTTTCTTTACCAACTATTTTTACTTTCCGACGTTTCGAATGCTTTACAGCAATCCGTGGTCATGGGGGGACCGAGGTCTTGAACGTCCCGCTGTCATTGTTACCGTCGGCTACCGACGGTAACAATAATCAACTTATCAACTTATATTTATTAATTAAGGACCCTATTTACGCAGAACGTGCTCACAGTATCTTGAGGTCTTGCAGTGGTACACTTAGATCTTGGACTTAACTTTATTTATGACAGGATTCCTAGCAGGTGGTAACACCCAACAATATGCCAGTTTGAATGTCAGCTTCCGCTTGTATGCCGCTTAAAATTCTGTTTTAGCTTCCGCTGTTGTGGTGAGTGGTTCTATAGAAAATGTGTGAGTACAGCGTTATGCTCTCGATCAGCTGTCGATCCTCCGCCTCCTTGCTCCACTGTCATCGAGTTTGCGACAAACAAATATTTTATTTCTAAATTTGTTTAGTTTAATGTTAAATTTAGTTAAAACAGTTAAATTTAGTTAAACTACAAAGTTTTGTTTGTAAATGTTCATTTAATCATATTTCATGTATAACCTTGCTTGTTGATTATAAAAACTAGCTGTTTTTATAATTAACAAGCTCCGAATATGGGATAAAAATTCTCATGTATTTGATATTTGTTTTATTGAAATGATTTCATTCTTTAGTTTTATCCAGAACTTTAGCTTACATTCGAAGCGCCCTATGAGTAGAGGTAACATGTTTACGGAGGTTAGTTGAAGTCATTGTTATTTTGCGTTATCATTGCAGCCATGGAAATGTCATCGTTGACATGACAATGCGACACTAAACAATACATGCTCCAAATTTTCTAAAGCAATTAGAGTGCCACAACTATTTCATAAGATTGAATTTTCAAATGCAGATATTGCATGTTTCAATACATCACCTGTCATGTATTATATAAATAAAATTATAATGAGTGTTATGAATGCATTTATTTTAGTTTATTTGTATTTATTTTGTTTAATGTAACAGCATTAAATATTTCGGTACAAATGATTCGGTATAAGTATGAATGTTTATTCTGATACTATAGCTGTCAAAATCTTTTTTTTAACCAATGTTGCCTTGTAGAGAATTCCACCACAAAGTATTAAGTCCACCCTTTGTGAACTTTATTTAAAAAAAAAGGAATAAACCAACACTCGCTACATTAATGTTTCATGTAAAAGAACGACATTTTGTTCTATACTACACCTTGCTTTGTTTTTATTATTTAAAATAATTAATACTAAATAAGGTACAGTAAAATATAAATATTAAGCATACATAAGTGTTAAGGAAACATAGTTTATTATTAATACACATTTTGTGAATTTACGCTTTGTGTGCACACATCTGACCGGCGAAAGCACTTAAGGTGAAAGATTTCTGGTACTCCGATCGCTAATGCGCTAAATCACAATGTTTGTAACATTGTGATTTAACGAAAAAAATGGCATGGTTGGCAAATTCTCACATGGGAGAAGCCTATGTTAATAAAACTTAGCCTAATTTTTTTAAAAGAACCAAATATTTTTATGGAATTATAAATAGATGAGATATGAATTTATGGTTGCTTTCTAGAGTTTATTATATAAGAGAATGAGAGAGAGAGAGAGAGGTAGATTATTAAAACGTTAGTCTTATTGACAAATTAAATTCCTTAAAACTCAAAAGCACTTATAACAAGTATTACATAAATATTTATTTACAGAAAAAATTATGTTAATATTTACAATACTTATTAACTAAAAACTATTATAATCGTAGAGCCCTACTCCTATACTATAACAAGTTATTTAGACCCAATTTTCAAGCCTAGTTAGGACAAAATAACACTTAATACTTATCAAAAGAAAATAAAATAATTAATATGTACGAGGAAGCTTCAAGTTGATAATAATACCATAATAAGTTACTCTGAACTGCTTTAAAAAAATTGGCTCGATTTGGAAAGTTGCCAATATTTTTATTGTTTTCCGAAGTAACCTCAGGTCCTCCCTACATATATTCGCAATTAATAGAATCCCATCGGTGGGTGCAATGTTCCTTAGAGATACTTAGGAATACTTCGAATTTTAGCTTTCTTATTTGGGAATAAATGAAAGTCGCAGGGCGCCTGGTTGGGACTATGTAGCGAAAGGCAAATATCACGATACCTTTCATAGTCAATGATGTATATATATATATATATATATATATATATATATATATATATATATATATATATATATATATATATATATATATATATACAAATATATATATACAAATATATATATAAATATATACATATACAATACATAAAATAAAAGAATAATAATAGAAATAAAATAGAATAGAAGAAAAAATAAAAGAATTTACCATCACGTTTTTACACAATTTAAAATCCAGACAGCTGTTTTGTAGTGGTAGAATCACGCATCAGCTTTTGTTGTTGCATGAATGGGCCGGCTCGACCGGGGAAGTACCACGACCTCACAGAATACCGGCGTGAAGTAGAAGTCTAACAAACTTCTGCGTTTCGTCTGGTGAGTGCAGGTAACCGGTGGCCCACACACCCCCCTCCCCCAACTCGGGGGGGGGGGGCACTCTAAGGGAGGCAACGCGCGGTAATCACTTACCATCACCTGAGCCACCTGCTCGTTTGCTTCCCTTTTTCTGTAAAAAAAGCTTCTGTAAACAGCTATCCAGGGACAATAACGATAGCCAGGTTGATATGACACGAGATTCTAGTCTTCAACCGCTTGATTGTCAAAAATGAGTGATGACTGACCTTTATGTATGCTTTTATTTGACAATAAATTTACTGCACTGCCAACAGTATTGTGCCACTTAGACCATATTCAGTCAAGCGTTCCTAGTTTACCCTTTTAATACCTTACCAAATATCACTCTAAAGTCACAAAATTAAAATATCATACTCTTGATCGTTAGAAGCTTTTCTTTAATTTTCTGAAGGCATAAATTTCAGAATAATTTGGTACTTCTGTTCTAGGACTAAATTAGCATCTTTTGTAATCCTTAAGAATATTTTTTTATTTTACTGCGCAGTAATATATCTCAATAATTACCACACTCCAATTTCAATAACAATATCAAACATTTGCTTATGCGTAAAGTTGAAATTGCTGCAATAAAAGTGTGCTCGCCCCCTAATTTATGCTGACATTACGGCAATTTTGCCCGGTATAGAATTTAACTAGGTGCTCACTTTGCATAAGAAATTACCGAGGAATTATTACTTCTACTTTTTTTACTGATATGAGTTGGATATGAAGTAAACAACCCAATACATTCTTGGAGATACTTAGAAAAAAAACAGACTTTACTTATCTACACGCACAATCTTTGACGGGGTAGCTTGAGAGAACAGATCGCCAAGTGTCACGATCCTTAAGTACCTCTTTAGCTTCCTTTAAATTCATCTCCTTCTTCATACACGCACGTCTAGGTATCCGAGTACGCCTGACCCTCCCCTCTTCAAGCAAATAGCTCACGTGGTCTTCGAAAGTTAGAATAACTTAGGCCTACCTCGACATCTTTTAATGTTAAATTTCACGCCACATATTTTCTTCATTATTTGTTCTTAAGTCACGATAGCCGAGTTGTTGGGTGGTCGGAATTTCGAGTCGAGAGATCCCCAGGTGGCAGTACCAATGAGTTTTTCAATAACTTATGTACGAATTTCATCGTTGGCTTGGACATAAAGGCGGCGACGGGCTCACCACCTGTCACGTTGTCCCGAAAATATCTTCGGTGGAAGGTGGGTCAAAGGGACTTAATTGTCTAGAGTGAAGATTAATATTTATTATTTGTTCTTCACTCATTCGCTCAACGTTCCCAAACCATCGAAGCGCACCATTTTAAATTTTTAGTGACAAGATCATCTTTCAAACTTGCCATATTGCGAATCTCTTCTTTTCTTTTCCGGTCCGCCTAGGTAACGCCGCCCATTTTACATCTCCTTTGTATTGCCTTCAACTTGCTTTTATGCTTCTTCTGCCAGACCCATATCGAATAATATCAGACAAAATTGATAAGACCGGTGACTGGAGCAGCGTATAAGATGAGAGTTATCTGGTACTGTGATCGCGTATCAGCATGCAAAGCGTGCCGATTATTGACAACTCTTTTTACGAGAGAGACTGCAGTGGAAATTTGCAGGCGTTATGTATTACGTGTAAATGTATAAATGTATGTATGTATAAAACGACTAACATGCCATGTTTCGCTGCCGTATTGCTTGCTACATACCAAGCAAAGATTATTAAAATGAGATTAGGTGTAACGAGTATCTTGGAATTAAATGAGTGAAATTTTATTTTCGATAAATATGCGGTTCCATGTTTACATAATAAATCGCTAGTAGAGCCATAAACCTCAGCTTGTAACTTGACTTAGTACAGATCTGTAAAATACGTCACGACACTAGCTGTACCCTCTCCACGTGTTATACTATAAGTAGCCAGTACATACTGTGTTTACTGATTATGCTGTTGCAGAAAATCAAAATGCAAAAACATAGACAAGATTTTTGTTTTTTTTTTATTGTAAAGGGAGGCAAACGAGCAGGCAGCATACGTCATGGTAAGTGATGAACATCCGCAATACCAGAGGCATAGCAGATGCGTTGCCGGCCTTAGAGTGCCCCCCCTCCCCCAGAATTCGGGGACGGGGTGTGTGGGCCACCGGTTACCTGCACTCACCAGACGAAACGCAGAAGTTTGTTAGACTTCTACTTTACGCCGGTATTATGTGAGGTCGTGGTACTTCCCCGGTCGAGCCGGCCCATTCATGCAACAACAAAAGCTGATACGTGGCTCTACCACTGTTAAAAAGATACAGGTGATTTGATATAAAAATAAAAACGGTACAAATAGGATGAAAACTCGCGTGAATAGGGTTCCATACAATGTTTCGTAAGTATAATGTACAATAAATATGTTATGTGACTTACAATTTTATTGTCATATAATGCAATAATTTTTCCGTAATTTACAAGAAAAAATAGTAGTCTATTTGTTAGTAACCCTGTCTTCTAAGCCTTGAGCTGCAAGCTCGAATAGAAAAGTGCAAACATTTGTGTTATGAATTGAATATGAACTATTGTACTCGAGTAATGAGTGTTTATATAAATATTTGTGTATATAAGTATATTGTTTCATTAGCTTAAACATCCAGTATTTGTTACTCAGTTGTAAACTAATTCATAAAAGAGGGGGAAGGACAAGGTCATTGGATGTCACAATGCAGTTTGGATATTGCAGTTTTATTATAGTAGACAATTATGATGTTTTACGTTTTATTTTTTTATTCTTAGTTTGCACCTGCTGCTACAAAGTTAGACAAAGGTTCACTGGTAGAGAATGCCACCAGGTATCAAAGTCCGACCATTGCAACCATTAGCCCAATGTGTACACAATAAAGAATAAATAATAAAAAATAAACAATAAAGAGTTAATTGTAAATTGATTCCAAATCAACGAGCTAAAAAATGGGGCGTCTTGGAGAGTGATAAATAAATCGATTTGTTAATTTTAAAATGTAATTAAGTGACATCGTTAAAATACCAAGAGTGAGTGCCACGTTTTCATATCGCGAGGTTTTTACAAATCATTTGTAGATATGATATGCTTCAACTAATCTTTAATAATTGTAATTAAAGTAATCTTTGTAAAAAATATTTAATTTTATTAATAAACTTAAAACTAATATAATTAAAACTAAAGTAAAACAACTAAACTACAGTTAAAACTCCTTACTCGAATGTCCTTAAAGTTTGGCAAATATATAAAAAGAAGACAAGATTAATATTACCTTACAAAATAGAACATAAGCGTTCATAACTTTTTCTCACATCGTAATAAGTTAAATTTACTGTATGCGATTTACACACAAGTAAATAATATCCCATTCCGTAGACCATTGACGTTCAATTAACTTGTTATGTGAAGCGGAGAATGAAATATAAAAATGGGACTATCGGTAATGGTCGTAAAACTCACAACAAAATTTTATGGCCCTCTACTGGACCAGTGTAATATTTTCAGTGACAAGAGATAGCAATTTCCTAAATCATTATAAAATTATTAGTTATTTTATCAATTGAGTCTGTCTGATATATTAACGCCATGTAGTTACGGCATAAGAATACCACCTAATTTCTTCCCTTGGTTGTCGTAAGAGACGACTAAGGAAAATGCCTATAAAAATGCGAAGGTATTTTAATATTTTGCGATCGTCAATACGTTTACCAAGCGTGGAAATTTTGGGAAACCCTCCTCTACGGGTTGATTATCTTTCAATAGATTTTTACAGATGTTTAGGCTAAGAAGTATTTTCGACAAACATTGACCGAAGCCTATTTAGGAAAACATACAGTTACAGATGGTGAGCCTCTCGTCGCCTTAGTATCCAAGCCAAAGTTAATATTCTTACACACAAACATATTTACATAAATAGTTACATATAAGTACATATAAATATCCATGACTCGAGGACAAACATTACACAAATGTTTAATCCTAGGGGAAATCGAACCCACAATTCTTAGCTTCAAAGCCGAGTTTGCTACTCAATAGGAGTATTAAACGACATATTATGCGATAGATTACTTACAAAGAATATTAACCAGTCAACAAATAAATCAGAGCTGTCACGAAACTAAAACTAAAAAATATTACAGGGTGGGCCATGAATTAGTTAACATTTAAAAAAATTGTAAAAAAAACCATTTATCATATTTTAGAAATCGTTTATTTACGAGAAAGCTAATTAGTTGTAATTTATTTTTTTAAAAATTATTTCGTCTAAATGACCACCGTTTCGGTTTTTGTACTCATCTAAGCGAGTCCTGAAGTTTTCGAATACTCTTCTGCAAACAGACCGCGAGATCGCCGACATCTCTTCGATGATTTTTTCTTTAAGTTGACGCAGTGTATTCGGTTTATCAATGTAGACACGACTCTTTAAATAACCCCATAAAAAGAAGGCTGCTGGGGATAGATCTGGACTTCTGGGTGGCCATGGGATGTCTACCCCGTCTGGATATCAGCTTTTCCGGAAACATGTCTTTGACCACCGGCAAGGACTCGTTCGATGTGTGACACGTGGCTCCATGTTGTTGAAACCATGTGTTACGATTATAGCCAGCAAATTCCAGTAGCATCGGTGCTAAGAACTCCCGTATCATTTTCACACACTCGGCAGAATTAACAGTAACTGAACGGCCTCGAGAATCTTCAAAAAAGTAAGGTCCGATGATTCCTTTCGCTGAAATTGCAGTCCATACAGTAGTCCATACACCTTAGGAGAGTGAAGTGGCCTCTCATGTTTAGCTTTAGGATTTTTGCTGCTCCAATACCTGCAATTCTGTTTGTTTACATGTCCATTTAGGTCGAAATGGGCTTCGTCAGAAAATAAGATGTTGTGAAAATTACTGAAACGAGTTAACATTGTTTCGGCATATGACTTACGCAAATTTAAATCATTAGGGTTTAGTTCTTGTACTAGCTGGATCTTATATGGATGTTATTTCAAATCTAATTTCAAAATACGGCGTAATGATGAATTTAGCTGAACGTTTGCGTGTCGATAAATATGGATCACGTTGAACAGAAGCAGAAACTTGCTGCACGTTCTCTTCGCTCCGAGAAGTCCGTGGGCCGCCGGTTTGTTTCACATTTAGTGTAGATCCGTCTCTTCGAACTTCTTCACCCATTTCTTTATTAAAGAAGCACTTGGACACTGACTTAAGTCGTGTAAACCATATTCAACGCGAAATAAGCGTCTCACAGTAATGAGCAAAAAGTCGTTTAAATAAAACTGTTTCACGCAGTAAGCGCGTTGCGGCCCCGTGAAGCGATCCATTGCGACTAAATTTCCAAGAAGCGAGCTAGTGCCTCTGCCCGCGCCCGCGCCCCGCGCGGCAATAGTTTGCGCGGTAAGTTACATTTAAATGTTAACGAATTCTTTGCCAACCCTGTTTTTGGAATAGCGCCTGTGCACAAGATATTAGTTGAAAAATAGTTTTATAAAATTTCATATCTTTTTTAACAGGCGCTCTTTTACCTACAACTTTAATAACAAGCAGACGAACAAGATATTGATTATACATATAGTATAGTCAATATCTTGTTGAACATTAATACAGACTCTTAGTCTGCACACCTTAGTATTACAACATTGTTACCGTCTAATCAGTTATGACAAATATTGTACATCGCATTTGATTTAGTAGTAATCTTAAGTTGAGTGTTGGAACTGAGCTGTTTTGAGAGAGGAATGATCTATTAATAATGAAATGTTAGCAATAGATGATAATATGTCTTATGATAGTTTAGGGTAAAACCAGCGATAGAACATAATTTATTTATTTATCTTCACGCACAATCCCTGACGGGGTAGCCAGAGAGAACAGATCGCCTAGTGTCACGATCCCTACATACTTCTTTCGCTTCTTTCAGATTCATCATCTTCTTCATACATGCACGTCTAGGTATCCGAGTACTCTTGACCTTCCCCTCTTCGAGCAATTTGCTCACATGGTCTTCGAAAGTTAGTCTCGGTCTACCTCGACACCTTTTAATATTAACTTTCGCGCTATATATTTTTTTCACCATTCGGTCTTCACTCATTCGCTCAACGTGCCCAAACCATCGAAGCACGCCCTTATCCATTTTTGAGACAAGGTCATCTTTCAAACCTGCCATATTGCGAATCTCTTTGTTTCGCTTTCGGTCGGCCATTGTAAGGCCGCACATTTTACGAAGAGATCGCATCTCCACTGCATTCAACCTGCTTTTATGCTTCTTCTGGCATACCCAGGGTTCGCTGCCATATAACAAAGTCGGTACCAACACTGCGTTATGTATTGCAAGGCGTGCACTTTTCACAACGCCTTGCCTTTTGATTAACGCAGTCAGGGCACCATTGACTTTGTTCCCGGCAGCGACACGCCTGTCCACATCTAAATCACATCTTCCATCCCGGCTAAACGCACTCCCCAAGTATACAATTTCATTCACCTGTTCTAGACATTCCTGATTTACCCAAATTTCGCACTTCGTTCATTCTTCGTCCGTTTCAAATACCAGAACCTTAGTTTTATTAGCATTCAAACGGAGACCATTAATTTCACATTCTTCTTTCATACACGTGACTAATGTCTGCAGTTCTGCCTCTGATGGTGCAATAAGCACTGCATCATCAGCATATAGCAGACAATTTACTTTTATGTCACTTAATTTCACACCCAAACAGCTATCTTTCAGCTTCTGTAAACAGCTGTCGAGATACAGTATGAACAGCCGGGAAGACCTGACACAACCCTGTTTTACGCCCGTTTGGACGCTAAACATGGGTGACAGGTCATGCCCTACCCGCACACAGGCTTTACAGTCACAGTAAAGTGACTGCACAGCCCTTAGCAATCGACCATCCACACCATACCCCGGCAACAGTTCCCACATTTTCTTCCTTACAACTTTATCAAATGCTTTCTCAAGATCCACAAAAGCACAGAAAATCTTCTGGTTAGCAGCCAGAAGCTTCTCCGTGATCATGCGGAGAGAAAACATTTGATCCGTGCATCCTCTTCCAGATCTAAATCCGCATTGTGCCTCCCATAGAAATCTTTTCGATTTATCTTGCATCCTATTGATAGAACATAAAATAAAAGAATTAACTCCGAAGTAATGACAGAACCGATTTTTACTCAATATGACAGCGTATAAAGAATTCCAAATACCTATAGGGTATTCAAATTGAGATATTAATGATTTATACAAAAGGAGACATGAGGATGGATGGCTTTCTAAACTGGACAAAAGTGCGAAACATAATACCGTAATATATAGTTTATGTTAGATTCAAAGTGAAGCTATGAGTTTATGGTTACTCGTAATTTTAAAATTTATATTTTACAAATACTTATAGAATAAGGAAAGTCAAAGTTATGAAATTTTTATGAAAATATAATAAACTTGAATTCAGTGAAAGTGACATAGTTTTTTTTTGTGATTTAGTAATTTAACCGACTTTGGTTTTGGAATGGTACATATGCTTTAAAAGTTAATAACTATACTCAAATATTGTTTATTAAATGAAAATAATTATTAAATAGTTTTTAATTATTATAGTAAACATCAAATAGTACCAACTAAATAACAATTTCTACGAAAAGTTACAAACTAAAATTCTTTTACTGTTCAGTCTACAAAACTACAAATTGCAAAATTTAAAGGTTAATACTTTATTTAAAAACAATGATTTATTATAAATAATGAGACCCGAACCTATAGTTGCGAATGTCAAATGTCAATGTCCAACATCAGATGAACTTCTAAAGTTGGATACTGTTTTGAAGTAGCATTGTTAGAATGCTTATTAATCATAAACATATATCGAGATTTACAAATAGCCAGCTCGAATTTATTTATATTTTATTTATAGTCGCTTTAAAATTTAGATTTTTTTTATAGAATAGGGAGGCAAACGAGCAGGCGGCCCACATGATGGCAAGTGACTACCGCCATCCATTGTCTTATGAATGTGAATGTTTGTACTTCAGTCACATATTTATATGTTTAAATGAATATTTATCCATGTTAATATATTGTAACGTTGGCGAGGACACTAAAAACAAAATAGTTAGTCATGGTAGCCCAGTGGTCAAGTGATAGGAGCTCGATTTAAAATACCCGAGTTCGATCTCCAGAAGGCAACCTCGTACCAGCGTAACAGTTTTTTTTCGAAATCAATGTTCTATTTATGTCTGCTTAGACACAAAGAGAGTGAAAGGTGGGTTAAAAGGACCAATTGTTCAAACCTATACGAAATTAGGTCACTAGCAACAATTAAATATTTTTAGCAATGTCGTTAGAAATAAAATAGTTATAATTTAAGTTGCTCGGTACTACGTATCTGTTATGCCCTGTTCCATTTACGAGTAACGTAATGACGCATGCGCAGATCCAGTTACGGCCTAACAGCGCTGTGGGCTAGTCAAATTTACTGAGGCAAATTAATTAGTTTTTCTTTGATTGGAAGTGTATTTTAAAAATCTTTTATCAATGGTAATAATAAAATTAAATGTTTATCAAATTTACTCGAATGTTTTGTCAGTATCTACAACTGACATACTATAAAACATAATATTAAAAGGCGGTTTAAAATTGATCGAAGGTGAAATCGGGTTATTATTGTTGAGTATAAAGAAATATAAAAAAAGAGCCAATACATAACAGGTAATACTAGTTTAATTATGTTTTCTTTTAGTTATGAAAGTATTATGAGCTTTGTATTATGATATAAAAAATAAAGAAACATCATACCTAGCTAAAATTGTTTCAATTTTTTTTTGTAATTAATGAAATTTTAATATTTTAAATAGGTCTACTTTATGTTTACCAAAGTTTTGACCACGGTTTATCCGTGTCCACACCACAAAGCCGTGTCCATAAGGGAACTTAAGAATCACTTGAACAGTGATCGTGTTCGGTAGTTCTAAAGATTAGAAGAAACTGTTGACAGGCAGACAAAAATTAAAAAATTTATCTTTTTATATAAAATATAAATTTTTAAGTTCAATATATAGAGTCAGATCAGAACTTTAATCAAACGTGGGGCAAAAGAGCTGGCGACACCATTATAACTGGTGTGTCTCGTCCACAGAAGTCATGACGACTTTTGTGGACTTATTATATTCATAGACAAATTTTTGTAAAAATATTATATACATATATATATATATATATATATATATATATATATATATATATATATATATATATATATATATATATATATATATATATATATATATATATATATATATATATATATATATATATATATATATATATATATATATATATATATATATATATATATATATGTTCATACAAGTGATAAAAACAGCATTTCAAAGGTTTTATGGTTACGCATTATCCTCGACCACATTTTCCTTTCCAACCGGTTTGCACAGACAACACCAATTGTTACATAGCTTTATATATTGCGAAGATAAGTTCTTTATTTTGTATACCAACAATACCAATACTATTCTGTATTTAAATAAAATAAAATAAATACATATCTTCACGCAAGTCCCAATACAGGGGTAGACAGACGTCTAGTCTAGACAATTAAGTCCCTTTGACCCACCTTCCACCGAAGATATTTTCGGGACAACGTGACAGGAGGTGAGCCCATCGCTGTTTTTATGTCCAAGCCAACGATATAATTCGTATATAAGTTTTTGAAAAACTCATTGTTCTGCCACCTGGGGATCGAACTTGTGTCTCTTGACTCGAAATTCCGACCACCCAACCACTTGGCTATCATGCCTTATTTATTTATTATTACTTTTTCGTTTTCTATGATGATACAAAAAACAATAAAAAGTTATTGTTTTTTTGTTTGCGCATTTGCTATCCCTGACTACGAGTTATCTCTCTGTCAAATTTCATCCAGAGCCGTTCAGCCCCTTGAGCGTCATTGAGTACCAAGATCCATCCATCGTCACCAACTTTCGCATTTGTAATATTCGTGAGATATAATGTTCATGGGATAGGATAGGATATCTCTTTGGTTACCGCGAAAATAAATAAAACATCTGAAATTATATGAATAACATACAAATATCAGCTAGTTAATAAATTGACACAGGCGTTATAAAGTTCATTGTAAAGTTGTTATCGAAAATTCACTTTGCACCATTCCGCATGCAAATATAAAAAGGTATATGTTACCTGGTCCGAATAAAAGAACACGTGATAAGTGGTGAGCCTGTCGCCTGTCACTTTTAAGTAGCCATTAATTCTGCTTTACTGAAGTCATTAATATTATATATATTAATGACTTTTGTCATCACATTCGTGCATATATTTGGAAAATTGTTAAATAAGCCTATAGGTAACAGGCACATGCTTATAATAATGGTAAAATATTTATCGTAGATAAGTTTATCAACAAGTATAATGAAATATATGTATATAAATATTTAACATTAATCATTCGCGTTTTCAATTTATTTCCTCTAGTCTAGTCTTGTAAACAACCTTCAGATTGACTAAACATTGCACGGTTAGGTTTTTGCTACACTTTTATAATAATTTAGACCTCCGTGGATAGTGGCGTACAAACCGGTTTTCATAGTATCAGTTGCTGTGTGGTACCGGGTTCGATTACCAGACAGGTCAATTATGAAAATCACAATTTTTTTATTTTCTTTATTTTTAAATTTTTTTTGCTAATGCTATATTTTCTCGGATCTATTTGAATTTTTATTTATTATTTTTATTTATTATTTTATTATTATTATATATTGTATTAACGTAGCTAAACCCGCTTAGCTGTAACTTACTCTGCCTTTAACTATTAGCCAACTCGCGCATCTTCGTCCGCGCCTTCGTAATATTATGGCCAAATTACATAAAACCTTTAAATGATAAATAATTAAGAAAGTATGTAAAATTATTGTGTGTTATTCTGGTGTATAAGCTATTGATACTGTAAAGTTCATCAAAATCTGTGCCGTACTTTATGCGTGCAAATGGTAACGAACATTCATCCATCCTCACAATCTTTCTCATTTATAATATTAAGTAGGAAGTAGGAATTAGTATAAGAGGAAGTAATTAAAATATTTTGCGGAACAAGTTTCTCCGTGAATCACTTTATGTATCCCAAAAATTATTTTAGAAAATAATGATAAATAACACATAAAATACCGTATGACAATAAAATTATTATAAACATATACTACAGGAGAAAACTTATATATCATTTATATCGTTTCTCACTTTTCAGACAATAACAACGGTTAGAGTAAAATAAGCAAACAAATTATACGTAGATTTAAAACGGATTACATAAGAGTTAATGCCGTACTTAAAAATATTTCACGTACTTGAGGGAAATTTGGGTGACACAGTCGGATAAAATAGAACGACCGGTAACACAATTCAAGTAATTGTTTCGACTACTTTACGGTTTTTGCGACCACAAATTTATTTTTCTATATATAAACTTATAATAATATATTAATAGAAATAACAAAGGACTAATCTAACAATAGAATTTAGTGTTACACTGTTTTATCAAACCAAACGCTGTATAAGAAACAAAATAAAAAAAAATAGTGAAAAAAGTACCAGCTGTGATTTTTAAAATGACGAAAACGATCATCGCTAAGATCGCCATTTCATCAAGCCTTGCTATTCAGGAAGACTTTGTCGTTTAATACGTGCAGACGTGTGTTTTAAATTTTTTTGCTAATGCTATATTTTCTCGGATCTATTTGAATTTTTATTTATTATTTTAATTTATTATTTTATTATTATTATTATTATTATTATTATTATTATTATTATTATTATTATTATTATTATTATTATTATTATTATTATTATTATTATTATTATTATTATTATTATTATTATTATTATTATTATTATTATTTTATTATTATTATATATTGTATTAACGTAGCTAAACCCGCTTAGCTGTAACTTACTCTGCCATTAACTATTAGCCAACTCGCGCATCTTCGTCCGCGCCTTCGTAATATTATGGCCAAATTACATAAAACCATGAAATGATAAATAATTAAGAATGTATGTAAAAATTATTATGTGTTATTCTGGTGTATAAGCTATATATACTGTAAAGTTTATCAAAATCTGTGCCGTACTTTATGCGTGCAAATGGTAACGAACATTCATCCATCCTCACAATCTTTCTCATTTATAATGTTAAGTAGGAAGTAGGAATTAGTATAAGAGGAAGTAATTAAAATATTTTGCGGAACAAGTTTCTCCGTGAATCACATTATGTATCCCAAAAATTATTTTAGAAAATAATGATAAATAACACATAAAATACCGTATGACAATAAAATTATTATAAACATATACTACAGGAGAAAACTTATATATCATTTATATCGTTTCTCACTTTTCAGACAATAACAACGGTTAGAGTAAAATAAGCAAACAAATTATACGTAGATTTAAAACGGATTACATAAGAGTTAATGCCGTACTTAAAAATATTTCACGTACTTGAGGGAAATTTGGGTGACACAGTATGTATAAACACTCGGATAAAATAGAACGACCGGTAACACAATTCAAGTAATTGTTTCGACTACTTTACGGTTTTTGCGACCACAAATGTATTTTTCTATATATACACTTATAATAATATATTAATAGAAATAACAATGGACAATAGAATTTAGTGTTACACTGTTTTATCAAACCAAACGCTGTATAAGAAACAAAATAAAAAAAAAATAGTGAAAAAAGTACCAGCTGTGATTTTTAAAATGACGAAAACGATCATCGCTAAGATCGCCATTTCATCAAGCCTTGCTATTCAGGAAGACTTTGTCGTTTAATACGTGCAGACGTGTGTTTTTAAATTTTTAAATAAAATGAGTGTGTGTTTTATAATCAAATTGTGATTTACGTTACGTATTAATCAGTGCAGGTAAAGTATAAATATGATTTTTAGTGTTGCTATTACAATATTAATATTGTTTAAAGGTTGTTTTGTTGTGTTGTGTTGAAAAGGAGTAATGAATATGTACATTTATTTGTGTTCACCTATGTTTTATGTTATCTATTAAGTCTATAGTCTATTGAAGTTGTTTATCATGTAACGAGCTGTAATTACTTCTTTATTTGTAACCTTGTCGATACGAAACGCACGGTTCGATAGCACAATTTTATATTTTGTTTCTTACACACGTATGTAATATTTCAATACGATGAGTACAAAGTACGTTTTGTATTACGGAAATATAGCTGTAAATACTTGCTATTGTGTGCAATTTCAACGATTGAATTTCATTGACCCTTGACCGTGCAGATGTTGAGTTAGTTAAAGATGTCTAATAAATATTTTGTAGTTACATTAGTTTGTAAAAAACTAAATACAGTTCTTTCAAATTTTCCTCCTAAGGAACGATGTCAAAAATCGGTCGGTGCCTTTGATATTATAAATCAAATAAATAAATAAATATTTTCACGCATAGTCCCTGACGAGGTCTAACTGCCTCGCTACAGAACCGATCGCCAAGTGTCGCCAACCTTACATATATCTCTTTCAATTCTTTCAAATTCATCATTTTTTTTCACATATGCACGTCTAAGTATCGGAGTATTCTAGACTCTCTTCTCTACCAGCTATCTGCTTATATGGTCTTCAAAAGTTAGTTTCGGCCTACCTCAATTGCTTTCATTTTAACTTTCGCGCTATACATTATATTCACTATTCTATTTTAATTCATTCGTTCAACGCACCCAAACCAAACATAAAACATTTTAAGACGACAAATTTTTTAGTTAGTCAATGTTATCGAAAATTTCCTTAAACCGCAGACCAGTGGGAATGCTGTACACGGGTTATATCTGACGTTACCTCGCTGGGACGATAGGCATAAGACAATATGTGATTTTGCAGTTTGCAGTGTGAGAAAAAAGTGGAATGAAAAAAATTATATTTAAACTGGGAACCTCAACCTTAGTTACTTTTCAACGATGAATCCCGATTTTATTTTAATCTTGATTCGAGGAAAGTACTGTTCAAAATAATAGTCCGCTACCACGAATATAATATCATCCTAGAATTGCTATAGCAATCCCCAGATATAAATTAGTTTAACCATGCCTAAAAAAGTTAGGGATTATTCTGAAAATCTGGTTACTACTTCAACTATCAATTATTAAAAACTTTATACGTATCTCAGAAGAATCTTGACAATATTCCTTAACAGAATAATGGTATATGTCATTACGCCACCTTCTTCACGCCATTCCCAATGCAGGGGTAGACAGAGGTCTAGTCTAGACAATTAAATCCCTTCGACCCACCTCCCACCGAAGATATTTTCGGAACAACATGACAGGTGGTGAGCCCGTCGCCGCCTTTATGTACAAGCCAACGATAAAATTCGTACATAAGCTTTTGAAAAACCTATTGGTACGAGACTGCCACGTGGGTATCGAACCCGGGTCTCTTGACTCGAAATTATTCTGAAAATCTGGTTACTACTTCAACTATCAATTATTAAAAACTTTATACGTATCTCAGAAGAATCTTGACAATATTCCTTAACAGAATAATGGTATATGTCATTACGCCACCTTCTTCACGCCATTCTCAATGAAGGGGTAGACAGAGGTCTAGTCTGAACAATTAAATCCCTTCGACCCACCTCCACCGAAGATATTTTCGGAACAACATGACAGGTGGTGAGCCCGTCGCCGCCTTTATGTACAAGCCAACGATAAAATTCGTACATAAGCTTTTGAAAAACCTATTGGTACGAGACTGCCACGTGGGTATCGAACCCGGGTCTCTTGACTCGAAATTATTCTGAAAATCTGGTTACTACTTCAACTATCAATTATTAAAAACTTTATACGTATCTCAGAAGAATCTTGACAATATTCCTTAACAGAATAATGGTATATGTCATTACGCCACCTTCTTCACGCCATTCTCAATGAAGGGGTAGACAGAGGTCTAGTCTAGACAATTAAATCCCTTCGACCCACCTCCCACCGAAGATATTTTCGGAACAACATGACAGGTGGTGAGCCCGTCGCCGCCTTTATGTACAAGCCAACGATAAAATTCGTACATAAGCTTTTGAAAAACCTATTGGTACGAGACTGCCACGTGGGTATCGAACCCGGGTCTCTTGACTCGAAATTATTCTGAAAATCTGGTTACTACTTCAACTATCAATTATTAAAAACTTTATACGTATCTCAGAAGAATCTTGACAATATTCCTTAACAGAATAATGGTATATGTCATTACGCCACCTTCTTCACGCCATTCTCAATGAAGGGGTAGACAGAGGTCTAGTCTAGACAATTAAATCCCTTCGACCCACCTCCCACCGAAGATATTTTCGGAACAACATGACAGGTGGTGAGCCCGTCGCCGCCTTTATGTACAAGCCAACGATATAATTCGTACATAAGCTTTTGAAAAACCTATTGATACGAGACTGCCACGTGGGTATCGAACCCGGGTCTCTTGACTCGAAATTATTCTGAAAATCTGGTTACTACTTCAACTATCAATTATTAAAAACTTTATACGTATCTCAGAAGAATCTTGACAATATTCCTTAACAGAATAATGGTATATATCATTACGCCACCTTCTTCACGCCATTCTCAATGAAGGGGTAGACAGAGGTCTAGTCTGAACAATTAAATCCCTTCGACCCACCTCCACCGAAGATATTTTCGGAACAACATGACAGGTGGTGAGCCCGTCGCCGCCTTTATGTACAAGCCAACGATAAAATTCGTACATAAGCTTTTGAAAAACCTATTGGTACGAGACTGCCACGTGGGTATCGAACCCGGGTCTCTTGACTCGAAATTATTCTGAAAATCTGGTTACTACTTCAACTATCAATTATTAAAAACTTTATACGTATCTCAGAAGAATCTTGACAATATTCCTTAACAGAATAATGGTATATGTCATTACGCCACCTTCTTCACGCCATTCTCAATGAAGGGGTAGACAGAGGTCTAGTCTAGACAATTAAATCCCTTCGACCCACCTCCCACCGAAGATATTTTCGGAACAACATGACAGGTGGTGAGCCCGTCGCCGCCTTTATGTACAAGCCAACGATAAAATTCGTACATAAGCTTTTGAAAAACCTATTGGTACGAGACTGCCACGTGGGTATCGAACCCGGGTCTCTTGACTCGAAATTATTCTGAAAATCTGGTTACTACTTCAACTATCAATTATTAAAAACTTTATACGTATCTCAGAAGAATCTTGACAATATTCCTTAACAGAATAATGGTATATGTCATTACGCCACCTTCTTCACGCCATTCTCAATGAAGGGGTAGACAGAGGTCTAGTCTGAACAATTAAATCCCTTCGACCCACCTCCACCGAAGATATTTTCGGAACAACATGACAGGTGGTGAGCCCGTCGCCGCCTTTATGTACAAGCCAACGATATAATTCGTACATAAGCTTTTGAAAACCTATTGGTACGAGACTGCCACGTGGGTATCGAACCCGGGTCTCTTGACTCGAAATTATTCTGAAAATCTGGTTACTACTTCAACTATCAATTATTAAAAACTTTATACGTATCTCAGAAGAATCTTGACAATATTCCTTAACAGAATAATGGTATATGTCATTACGCCACCTTCTTCACGCCATTCTCAATGAAGGGGTAGACAGAGGTCTAGTCTAGACAATTAAATCCCTTCGACCCACCTCCACCGAAGATATTTTCGGAACAACATGACAGGTGGTGAGCCCGTCGCCGCCTTTATGTACAAGCCAACGATAAAATTCGTACATAAGCTTTTGAAAACCTATTGGTACGAGACTGCCACGTGGGTATCGAACCCGGGTCTCTTGACTCGAAATTATTCTGAAAATCTGGTTACTACTTCAACTATCAATTATTAAAAACTTTATACGTATCTCAGAAGAATCTTGACAATATTCCTTAACAGAATAATGGTATATGTCATTACGCCACCTTCTTCACGCCATTCTCAATGAAGGGGTAGACAGAGGTCTAGTCTAGACAATTAAATCCCTTCGACCCACCTCCCACCGAAGATATTTTCGGAACAACATGACAGGTGGTGAGCCCGTCGCCGCCTTTATGTACAAGCCAACGATATAATTCGTACATAGGCTTTTGAAAAACCTATTGGTACGAGACTGCCACGTGGGTATCGAACCCGGGTCTCTTGACTCGAAATTATTCTGAAAATCTGGTTACTACTTCAACTATCAATTATTAAAAACTTTATACGTATCTCAGAAGAATCTTGACAATATTCCTTAACAGAATAATGGTATATGTCATTACGCCACCTTCTTCACGCCATTCTCAATGAAGGGGTAGACAGAGGTCTAGTCTGAACAATTAAATCCCTTCGACCCACCTCCACCGAAGATATTTTCGGAACAACATGACAGGTGGTGAGCCCGTCGCCGCCTTTATGTACAAGCCAACGATAAAATTCGTACATAAGCTTTTGAAAACCTATTGGTACGAGACTGCCACGTGGGTATCGAACCCGGGTCTCTTGACTCGAAATTATTCTGAAAATCTGGTTACTACTTCAACTATCAATTATTAAAAACTTTATACGTATCTCAGAAGAATCTTGACAATATTCCTTAACAGAATAATGGTATATGTCATTACGCCACCTTCTTCACGCCATTCTCAATGAAGGGGTAGACAGAGGTCTAGTCTAGACAATTAAATCCCTTCGACCCACCTCCCACCGAAGATATTTTCGGAACAACATGACAGGTGGTGAGCCTGTCGCCGCCTTTATGTACAAGCCAACGATATAATTCGTACATAAGCTTTTGAAAACCTATTGGTACGAGACTGCCACGTGGGTATCGAACCCGGGTCTCTTGACTCGAAATTATTCTGAAAATCTGGTTACTACTTCAACTATCAATTATTAAATGTTACTCTAAAAAATGCCGTTCCCAATCCGCTTGTCAGGCGTGGCAACTATGGCAAAACCCCTAATAAGATATTTAGTGCGGATTGTTCATTAATCGATAACCAAAACAGTTCAAAACAGGCAAAAAGTATAAAAGGCAACTTACAACATATTTTTTATACGTTTGTACATGCAAATAAAAATAAGAAGGTCGGTAATTAAAAAAATACGCACTAATTTTGAATTTTTTTATTCAACTACGTTTTTACAAATAACTATGTAAAAAATAATAATATAAGTTTTATTTGTGTACGTAAAAAGCATTTTTTGTATAAAATTTTTAGTATTAAATTTAATATTGCACACAACAAACAGAATAAGTTACCAGTTGAATATTTTTTATCAAAGTTTTTCCTTCATTTTCATATAATTTAAATTTTCATATGTTTGTTATCTTACTTTGAAATAATAGAGATGATAGATAATGAAGTAGCATTTTTTGTATCCCTCACACTAAAAAATATATAACACGTACATATTTTCCATTAATTTTAATAGCTGGTGTTCTTAAGTAATTTTAAGTTATTTTGATATGGGTATGGTATGGGTAAAGTGGCGTTCGATGTTGCATGTATGTATATGTGTTACATGTATCTCGCAGTGTAGGAAAATAAAACAGAAGAACCTTGTGTTTGAGCCTTTTGTAGACGAGTAAGGTATCGTAATGTCGATTAAAGCAACGACCTTCACCTTTCTAGATTTACCTCCTTAATCGGTGGTGTTGATTCCTGCCATGCAAATACATATATTATTAAACAAATAATAATATTATTAAGTAATTAGATATAGAAAGTTTTTAATGTTTTCATTTCACTTAGATTTACTTATATTTTTTTATATTTTCTATAACTAAAAAAGGATTAAACAAAAGACTTAGTATTTAATGCTTTACAGAAAATAAAAAAAAATGTTGTTTGATTGTATTTAATCCGGAATCAATCAAGTTTCCGGATTAACAGAGTAAATCTAAATAAAAATTCGTCTTAGCAAATATGTCAGTGTAAAGTATGTAAGTCTATTGCACATTAAGATTTCAGTTGGTAAGCCTATCTCAGTTTTAACGTATTAACGGTACAAAATGCTTACATAGATTTCTATTATAAATTTGCATATATAAATATACATATACATGTAAACATCTATGACTCGAGTGCAAACATACATATTCATCACACAAGTATTTGCCCCCAGCTGGATTCGAAACCGCAACTCTTAACTTCGAAGGCAATCTTAGTACCAAATGGTTATAGGAAATTTAATAATAATAACAAAAATTCTATTAAACTAAATTTTAGTTATTCTTGTGTAACTTACTAAATTTTAGTTATTCTTGTGTAACTTACTAAATTTTAAATCCTTTTTTTTGCAGTTTGTAGTTTTCCCGATTATTTTATTCGTATTTTGTTTTTAGATGAGATGTCTCCGAAATCAGACAAGCAACAAATTAGCTTCCCTCATCTAAAGTATCCTATTTATCGTGAAGTAGAACCGAGAACAGCATATCATTGGTTAAAAGGAAAGCATGTTCTTGATGGCGCTGAAGGTCTTTGGAGAATTCATGATTCTCTGTATGATTTAAGTGACTTCATATCATCACATCCAGGTGGTTCTCAATGGCTAGAAATGACTAAGGTATTTATCATTTATATAGAAAAATATTATGGTAGTCTATGCAGCCCTATGGTCCCACTTAGGTTCTCGTTAAATGTGCACAGTATACATAAGGATTTCGAGTCGGTTTCTAGCCGGTAATTTGAAATAATAATGTTCTATTTTTTTATATCTAGATGAAATCGATTTCGTTTTATATAGTCTGTAAATGCGTTGTCATTTTAGGAGTAAGGTAAAGAGAATTATTTTTGTATTAAAAAGGATCGTTTCTTAACAGGTTCTTTACTTATGAAATAAAAAAAAATGTTGTTTGATTGTATTTAATCCGGAATCAATCAAGTTTCCGGATTAACAGAGTAAATCTAAATAAAAAATTTCGTTGAGATTTTATAAAAAGAAGATGATGACCATGTTGTTAGTGACCCTTCGAAGCTTTGCTGGTTGTGGGAAAACATTTGTATGATTAATATCAATAAAAATTCGTCTTAGCAAATATGTCAGTGTAAAGTATGTAAGTCTATTGCACATTAAGATTTCAGTTGGTAAGCCTATCTCAGTTTTAACGTATTAACGGTACAAAATGCTTACATAGATTTCTATTATAAATTTGCATATATAAATATACATATACATGTAAACATCTATGACTCGAGTGCAAACATACATATTCATCACACAAGTATTTGCCCCCAGCGGGATTCGAAACCGCAACTCTTAACTTCGAAGGCAATCTTAGTACCAAATGGTTATAGGAAATTTAATAATAATAACAAAAATTCTATTAAACTAAATTTTAGTTATTCTTGTGTAACTTACTAAATTTTAAATCCTTTTTTTGCAGTTTGTAGTTTTCCCGATTATTTTATTCGTATTATGTTTTTAGATGAGATGTCTCCGAAATCAGACAAGCAACAAATTAGCTTCCCTCATCTAAAGTATCCTATTTATCGTGAAGTAGAACCGAGAACAGCGTATCATTGGTTAAAAGGAAAGCATGTTCTTGATGGCGCTGAAGGTCTTTGGAGAATTCATGATTCTCTATATGATTTAAGTGACTTCATATCATCACATCCAGGTGGTTCTCAATGGCTAGAAATGACTAAGGTATTTATCATTTATATAGAAAAATATTATGGTAGTCTATGCAGCCCTATGGTCCCACTTAGGTTCTCGTTAAATGTGCACAGTATACATAAGGATTTCGAGTCGGTTTCTAGCCGGTAATTTGAAATAATTAATAATGTTCTATTTTTTTACATATATACATAAACTTACTTTTAGATTTCTAGGTCTCGGCATCTGAACGAAGCTGTTGCTATTTGATAGACTTTATCTTCTATTGTCTCTTGACGGCGTTGGGCATTTACATGACTCTTTTTTAAAATTTCACTTTAAAATTTCACATCTTTAAAGCCTGTTTAGAAGTCCATTGCTTAACACAGGCCTCGACAAGAGTTTGTCACATCCTGTGCCACCTGTGTCCATCAACTTCTCGTAATGTTGTGCAGTTGTCATTAAACTCAACCTCAATCAACGTTTGACTGCACGTGATGGGCATTCCGAAAATCCTTGTTCCCCAACAGTAGTTAATTCTGAGAGCTATATGACCAGCACATTGCTTCTTCAGCATGTAAATCCTTAAAGCTGAGTTAGCTTGACCTGAAAAAAAATTACATAATTCCTTTTTGTAGAATTTCTTTAACCATTTTAAATAAATAGGATAGAATGTAAAGAAACTTTTTTTTTTCATTTTTTGATTTCTTTTTCTTGAAATAAATAACATCATATCATATTTCATTTTCAGTCAACTGGTTTCGTTTTAAAATAAAGTTCTATAAATAATTAAAAAATCTCTTAAATAATTTTAGGGTACAGATGTAACAGAAGCGTTTGAAACTCATCATCTTCACGGAACGGCGGAAATATTATTACCTAAATATTTTGTAAAAGCAGCCAACTCGCCCAGAAACTATCCTTTTACTTTTAAAGAAGATGGATTTTACAAGACTTTGAAGACGAAAGTAGCTAATAAGCTAAAAGAAATACCTCAAGATGTTCGAAGAAAAAGTGACTCGGTTATTGATTTGCTTTTTGTAGCGCTATTAATTACGAGTCCTTTATGTTCCTGGATAATGTCTAAGGATTTTGTATGGGGGACAGTTTCTTCATTCGTCGTAGGTTTTATTCTTTGCTCAGTGAGTGTTGCAGCCCACAATTACTTCCATCGAGCAGACAACTTTCGAATGTATCTTTTCAACCTAAGCGGATTGTCATATGAGTAAGAACCATTATTTTTTACTTGTTGATATTTTATGAGGATATTCAAACTGCCTCTTCTTCTGTTCTCATCTTTTTCTCTCAACTTAATAATACACCAGCTCATTTCTTTCTATGGGTGTCGTAAGAGGGGACTATGGGAAAAGCTATGGAAATATCAGAGATGATTGTAAAACCATTTCAAAAATACTAAATGAAAATTTATCAGACCGGTGGCAGAGGGAATTTAGTTAGTTTTTGTCTTACATATATTTCATATGTTACATAGTTGGTCGATATAAAGATGACAGCGTGGTTTAAGGTGCTTAGAAATACCAATTATCCAGCCATCATCATTATTAACATCATTACTTGAGAATATGTATTTATTAATTAAATTTGGAATTTTTAATTATAATTGAATTATTGTTCTTTTCCTCTATAAAGAATGTTTCTTATAAGGAAATTTTGTAGATTTTATTTCTGTCCATTATTTTCTATATTTTAAACTTGAGAGCCCACATGAAACTATAAAAATGCAAACTCTTAACATCAACAACTAAAACATTTAAAATAAAAATAAAAAAAAACACTTTACCTATTTTATAGCCACGATAGCCAATTGGTGATCCGGATTCAAGTCATGAGACCCGAGTTCGATTCCTTCAAAAACTTAAGTACGATTTATATCGCTGGCTTTGACATAAAGACAGCAACGGTCTCACCACCTGTTTCTCACGTTTCTCACGTTGACTAAACCGCTACTAGCGATACCGTGTAGCATCGCACGAATCAGCCCGAATACGCTTATAAATTGCAAACAAATTCTATAAGTTTATCCGTATTACTTGTATCGTATTACATTATACATTCATAGGTTTTCTTACATACCAAGTTTATTGCATACATGTTTACTTTACGTTAATTATTTTTATTTAAATAACTTTACGTTAATTATTTTTATTTGTTTTGATTGACTGGTAGAAAAAGCCATAAGGCATTATCTGCCTCCTATTGTTTTTTTTTGGTCACGCAATAACTAAATACATATATAAATAGGGACAACATCACATACTTATGGTATCTGGTGAACGAAATATGAAAAACATTCTTTAACTTAAAACCTTTCAGCGCTAACTATTTTCAACTTAGGCCGCCCCTTAGGTTTCATCCTCACCATAGATTTTATAACTAAAACGAATTTGGTCACGGGGGGAGTCAGTCCCCCCGTGGCGACGGATAATGTAAAGCATCCAAGGGTCGAGAAATAAAAATAGTTTGTAAAAACTAATTAAAATGGCGATAAAATCCGAAAATCGTTTTATTTAAAAATGTGTAGTATTCGTGTAAATACAAGAAATCAATAATAATTTCTTGTGCATAAGCTCACCATAGAAGTTCTAAGTCGCTGCTACAACCTTTTCGGGTGGAAGGTTAAGTGGCTGATGAGATCATAGGCTGACTATCTTTGATATTGTCCTGATAGCCTATTTGGAAGTGACTTTCCTATCGAAAGTTGTAGGTTCGAATTCCGCTAGGGGCATTTGTTTTAAGAATATGAATGTTTATACTCGAGTTATCTTTGTAAAAAAATATCTTTTCATGAATATTTTACGGTAGGTTTGTACGCTAAGATGACGATAGGCTCACCTCTTGTCACGTTGTCCGAAATATGCTCCGGTTTATATGTTTTTTTTTTTGATAAAGTCGCTTAATTAAAAATAATAAGTTCTTAAATAATTTTTATGCGTTTTTGCTATTTATAGAGACTGGAGAATTTCACATGCACTATCGCATCATCTACATACGAACACAGTAAATGATTTGGAGTTAAGTATGTTGGAGCCATTCTTACAATATATGCCTTATCAACAAAAACCAATTTGGGCTCAAATGGCAGCATTTTACTATCCGTTTATATTTATATTCACTTGTTTGGGTCTTCTAGTGAAAGAGTAAGTATAAACATTTTAATATGATTTAGAACTTATAATTTTTTTCAATTTTATTTGGAATATTATTAAGGAAGAAGTGAAAATTAAGAAAGTATACGATTTAACACGTCCTCGAAATAATAACCACCAGACACTTTAGTTTTGGTTACTGTTATTAACTTAGTAAGAGTAATTAACTTTGTTTAAAACCAGAAAATTTACTTAAAAAAAGATAAACAATAGAATTTCACCAAGAAAAATTAAGTGTTTAAAATAATATAACGGCACAAAACGTTTTGATAGACATTTTACTTGTTTATCAGTCGGATCTGCAATCATTTATTACAAAGATACGATAAAACGATTTTCTTTCAAGAAGAAATATAAGGATCATTTATTTCGGAGAACATTGTCGAATCAAGGACTTATGTCAATAATGCTGACCCCTTTGTTTTGAACGTAACTACTTATTTTAATTTTAAATTTTTAGCATTTAGTCATACTTTATCGTGCTTTTCTAAAACTTACGTGTTAAATGAAGTCGAAAAGTAGAAATCTAATTTAATTGGATAGTGATAAAAAAATGATCAATCTCAGAATCCAACTGACATGGGCGAGATCCGAACGCCCGATCTCTTTTATACTTGGACAAAGATTAAACCTCTGAGCCACCGTATTCCGCACGCATCTGTTGAAATTTAAAATCTTTATTTAATATGTGGAAGCATATTAAATAAAGATTTAATTTAAATTTTATTTTCACTAATTTTACTCTTATAAAGTCATCAATAAGATTACCTTTATGGAAAAGGATTCATTGCACGTGTTCATTTGTTATTAGATAAATGTAAAAGTTTATATACTTTTTAAAGAATTAAGTTATTTTTATGATTTAGTTAAATTTTATTACAATGAGTCTGACTGAGAAAACATTACCAATATTACTTTCGAATTAATTCATGGTATTTACAAAGAAAAATTATAAAAAAAAAAACTTATTTCAGATTCGTCACTGGTGTAACAAGAATAGACGGCAAGAAATTAAATTGGACAAATTTAATACAATTTTTCCTACCAATGTGGATGTGGTCTCTAGGTAATTTATCGTTACCCTGGACTATTGCTCTGTGGCTTTTTATCAATGCTATTTCCAGTTACTTCTTCATGTTATTTGGCTTGACAGCTGGCCATCATTCGAATAAAAATTTCTTCGAAGGAGATATTCCGAGGTAATTACACAATTTAATAAGAATCCTTTAACTATTTTATAATTTTTTAATAGATTAGCGTAAAGAAACTATTTAACAGTGCACATGACGGTAAGTGACTTTTGTAGCTTACGAAAATTATTGTGATCTAATAGCGATTAATTTCAAGCGAAGAAAGTAACAGATGAGCTTTCAACGCCGAGGATTAAGATAGAATGCCTCACTGTCTCACATCATATCGCAGATTTATTAACCTTCAAATCGTTCCGGTTTGCAGATTCGGTATCGCGGAAAAAGATTGCCGACCAATAAATTTCGAGACAGACTATTTGAATTCCAGTTAGATTATAGTTTTTATTTAAAATAATATTAAAGCAATTCACGAAAATTAAAAAAGTTAGATTCTAAATAACAAATGAGAGTTGTTGAAGCAACAACCAACCATAACGTATTAATATAGTATTCATATGAATACTTTATTCACTAACTTCTATTAGTGAATATTAGTGAATATCTAATACAACATATTGCGCTTTATTTCATTTCTTATATAAAATATTTATTTAACTGCAGTTGAAACTAATGTTTTAAAAAAATTCGTGACTACAACTTAATGTATTCAATTTTTAACAAGATTATAAAAAATTACACAAACCCTGAAACATTAAAGTAAATCACGAGTTAAAATTTGCCAAGGATATGATTTAAAATAATAAGCAGTAATTTTAAAAATTAATAAAATAAATGTGAACTAACCATGAATCGTCATCGATAATGGGATATATTCATATGAGTTGGCACCCAGTGTTGTAGAATCTGGTAGACTGATTTGACGTGCCAGTTTATCTGTCATTTCGTGCCGCGAATACTCACTCATCACCGTTAAACAGGTTAAAAATTATATCTAATTATTAATTTCGATACGCAGAGTATTGACCGCTACGTTTAGAAGATATGACGCAGGTGTTTAGTTAATTGAAACATATCTTAAAATAATTTTATTTATTTTAAATAAAACGATTTTCGGATTTTATCACGTTTTTAATTAGTTTTTACAAACTATTTTTATTTCCCGACGTTTCGGATGCTTTTCAGCATCCGTGGTCACGGGGTGACTGACTCGCTGTTTTATTTAAAATGTGTAGTATTCTCGTAAATACAAGAAATTTTATTTATGTACATATTTGTTTTCATTTCAGAGATAGTTATTATGACTGGGGTATTCATCAGTTAGATACGGTGATCGAAAGAGTGGAGTACACCGATGACCATTTTACGTCACTAACACGTTTTGGAAATCATCCACTTCATCATTTGTTTCCAACTCTGGATCACGCAGAATTAAAATATTTGTATCCGACCTTTCTTGAACATTGTGAAAAGTTTGAACTTGAATTACGAACGACAACATTTTTCAATTCGATTATCAGTCACAGTAAGCAACTGATAAGAAAACGACCGATTAATTTCAAGAATATCAGATAATTATAGACAAAATAATGTTATAAATATGTAATAATTAATCTACTTCTACCACAGTACTGGGATTTGTTAGGAGTTTCTCATCCTCACAAATGATATGAAGTAGCAGTACCAAAGTAAATATCGATTATATTTAAATTATGACATAGACTAATGAGGTCCATTATTGATTAAGTTTTGTAATAATGGGTAAGGTTCCTTTTCTTTTGCAGTTCCAGGTTTTCGATTTAAAAAGGGTAATCCTAAGATGTGGCATTGTGTATGTAAATAAATACTTATTCGTATACCACAGAGTTTATTTGAGAAAATCTTATAACGAATCATTCTATCAATAAATTCGCACGAATTTCCTTCGACGCAAAGTTGTAAACACTTTGAATAATTAACCTGAACGGAGTTTTCAGTTTCCCTGTGAACTATTTAGAAGAGCTCCTTTGAAACTAACTTAGATGGATTAAGGTTTGACGTAGAAATTTGATCGAAATCAGTGGAATCCCGTCGCTCGAATATATTAAATATTATACGACTCTAAGAAGCGTATGTCACATTCACACATCCTACCACTCATAGGGAACTATACCTACATACTTTTCATTTACTAGTTTAATTAACTATAGACATGTGTCGCTTGCGATTCGGTGTATACGAACGATAAAAATTACAAATAGGCATTGTTTAACAGTTCCTGTGCATAATCTTACATAGAAATTGATTAAGCAACGATTGGCGAGATATTCGACGCAAGACGATACGTTTTTTGTCTAAGGCACGCATATCGTCAATATCGAGACATTTAATATCATTTAATAGTTGTTATATAAAAAATATGATTATATACATATTTTTTGCTCAAGGTTGATAGTAACATAGTACATATACACATACATAACGCCCAGTTAAAGTCCACTGCAGGATATAGGCAAATCCTGCCCATGGGAGAGGTCCAATGGGGAGGATTTGCCATAATCGCCACGCTTGGCAAGCGATTGGCGGTCGCAGTACCAGACCAGTCACACTTCAGATGCTGCTGCCCAACTTCGAAGTCTCATTGTTTTGGTCTGATGGTGATTATCCCGCTATCTATCGGTTGCAATAACGATATTGAGGGCTGTTTACTTTAGTCGCCTCTTACGACACCCAAGGGGAGATAGGGAGTGGCAATATTCTTATGCCGTTGCTCCACGGATTAACGTTAACACAATAAGATTCTTTATGTCAGGTAATATTACATTTTTTATGGATATTTTACTTAATTTTCTTAAATTGTGCAGTGCTTTATTGTACAACTTATATAATCTTATTAGAAGATATTAACGGCAAGATTATAATTTATAAAGAACAAGCTTTATTCCCACGACTTCGTACGCTTGGAAGTAAGTACACAGCTACATATTTTTATTTCTTCAAGTATAGTAATAGTAATATACATAAATAATTATCTATTTTTTTATTTTAATTTTATTTGCCGCGTACACATGGACTGTAGAGTAGCATTTAGGAGGAATAATAATAATAATAATAATATATCTCCACGCAATTCCCAATACAGGGGTAGACAGAGGTCTACTCTAGACAATTAAGTCCCTTCGACTCACCTTCCGCCGAAGATATTTTCTTTGAAATACCCATTGTTACGAGCCTGCCATCTGGGGATCGAACTTGGGTCTCTTGACTCGAAATTGGTGGGAATTCCAACCACTCGGCTATCGTAACTTCAGGAAATTTCCACCTAATTTTCCACATAATTCTCTATACAGATCACATGCTTTTCTTGATATAAGAATAGGACTACACAACCGGGGCCGAACGGGCGGGCGCAATCGACGGTTTTTACAGAATTCTGATGTGAAATGTAGTCATCCTTTGTTTCTATGTTCACCCCTAAGTGGAGACGATATTTTTACGGAAAACCACAACGAATAATTGAGTTCTGTATAACTGGAAAAGAATGTAACACACACCTTTTACGTTACGTAAACTCTAGATCCTCTCCTGCAAGAAAGATCTGTAATAATCGCTAAACTTGGGGAGTACCTAAAATGGAAATCGTACCTATTTTGTTGTTGGCCGTCGCTGGTCTGCTTAATTTTTGCTGATAGTTTTCGATATCCGGACATCCTTAGATAACTTAGTACGCTTGAGGTACAATAAAACTCTTGTTTTTAATTCTATAACACATACTAGGTATGTGCTACTCTGGTCTCAAAGTAAGTGGCAATTGTGTTATGAAATCGGAAACAACGAAGGTGTTACAAACATTTAGACCGGGGACGAAAGAAGAAAAAGTGTTTTTCTAAATTGCCCCTTCCTGGAATCGAACCCGGGACTTTAGAGCATGCGATACCACGAAAACAGGTGGGTGCACTTGTTCACAGAGGTCGTCAAACTTAAAAAAAAAGGAATTTTTTCAGGGAATATCTTATGTAAATAGTAATCCTTGGAGAAGCAAGAGTAATCAATATTGCCGGCCTAACTTTCCGAAGATGACCGGAACCAAGTAGCCGCTTTAAGTGCGGTTGGTCAGCCTACTTTAGACATTGGTCCCCATTGCGTCGTGGAGTGTAAAGGAAGGTGGCCATACCTACATTTGACGTGACATTCTTAAAATTGCTATAACAATTATTTATACCCCATTCTTAAATAAATATATGTATTTATATATATATATATATATATATATATATATATATATATATATATATATATATATATATATATATATATATATATATATATATATATATATATATATATATATATATATATATATATATATATATATATATATATATATATATAATGTACGGACTTGACCTCTTTTACAATTTTATACTTTAAAGGATACGAAATTTTCGTGATTAATTAATTTTTATACACATATATTTATATCCATTGGTATACACTGAAAATTTGTACATTCACATTTAAGCCTTATTCATAGATACATAGAGACCAAACCACATTCATTGCACAGATCCTAAGTACCTAAATCATTTTTTTATGGAATCGAAAACAAATACATACCACAAACAATATTAATTAGATACATAATTACTATTATGTACACAATTCTAAGATAATACTTTTTGAACTTTCTTAACGTATGTTATATATCGGTCTTAAACTAACAAGAGTCATAATTGGCTGTCTTACCTACATGTTGTTGTTAATTTTGGGAATTTAATTATAACAAGTTTAGACCGCTGATGTTGCTTTTATAGCCGAAACAGGTTAGGTTGGGTTCTTACATAATAAATAAATATTGTATGAGTTAAAGTGTTTTGTTAATCTTCATTTATATTTTGACTTGTGTTATAAAACGACATAATAATTTAATGAAAATTTGAAAATACAAATAACTTCTGTTAGATTGTTGTGAACATCTCGCATAATTGTCTCAAACAATGCTTAGAGTTTACCAGAGAACTATTTAGAGTCACGCCTTTGAAACTAGTTCTAGACAAAGGTATGAAATTAATAATACAAAGATTTTCTTCCTCTCAAGTTATATATACGTGAGGAATAAAAAAAGATACAAACAGTGTATCGAAATCTTCATGCCAAACCAAAAAACCAAATCAAATCTAGAGAAGAAAGCCCTTTCGACCCACCTTCCACCGAAAAAAATTTTTAGGACAAAATGACAGGGGTGAGCCTGTAGCCATCTTTATGTCCCAGTTAGCGATTTAAATCGTTCATGAGTTGTTGAAAAAATCCATCGGTACGAGCCTGGGGATCGAACTCAGGGTGTCTTGACTCGAATTCCGATCACCACTCGGCTATCGTGACTTCATCCCAATTAGGAATCAATTTCTGATAATTAATTTTTGATAATTATCAATTTATAATTACCTGACAATATTCAAAATTTGAAATCATTACTGTTATGACTTGCTGACCACTAATAATTTTAATATATCTTATACTAGCTGACCTGCGCAACTTTTCCCGCGCCACATGAAATTAATAAACAAACCCTTTGTAATATTTACACCTTCTCTGCGCTAAACCAATTGGGTTAAATAATGGCATTTTACCGACGTTACTAAGATTGCTTTCTTAGCTTGAGTACATATATATTCAAGTACATATTCATACAAATGTTTGACCTTAGCGGGAATCGAACCCGCGAGCTATAGCTTCATAGGGAGCATCATTAGAAAATCAGGTGTAACTTTAATTTAATCTGTTATTGCAATTTATGTTTAAATGCAAATATAGGGCTACTTTTTTATTCTACTTTTATTTTATTTACTTAATTTTATTTTCATATAGTTTATACTAAAGGCTCAATTTTCATAATATATTTGTAACCAGGTAGATTCAGGTACATTAGCTAGTATTAAATATTTAGGGATTTAAAAAAGTCACGATAACCGAATGGTTGGGTGGTTGGAATTTCGAGTCGAGAGACCCGAGTTTGATCCTCATGTTGTTCAAAAACAAAACTTGTGCACGAATTATATCGTTGGCTTGGACATAAAGATGGCGACGTGATCACCACCTCTCGTCGCGTCACGTTGTCCCGAAAATATCTTCGGTGGAAGGTGGGTCGAAGGGACTTAATTGTCTAGACTAGACCTCTGTATTGGGAATTGCGCGAAGATATTTATTTTTATTAAATTATAGTTTTATGGATTTAAAGATAACAAAAAGTAATTACTTCTCAATGTTTTAAAGTCATATTATCACAGAGTGACTAATGTTACATTAAAGCAACATTGAAATTAAATAGAGAGTATTTGAAATCGTATTTAATAACAAAGGGTGAAAATAATAATTGAATATTATTTGTGGGTAACAATATTTAGTGGAGTTCATAAATAAAATGTTAAACCAATTTCATTTACCTAGCACTGAATAAGGTATCTATTGTTTAGTTTAATTAGTAAGCTACGAGCCGTAACGTAGCCTTTAAAAGCATTTAATTTGAAAATCTGAACTTACTTTAATTATGAACATTCAACATTATAAAGCCTCGGGTTTACCTTATCTATACAAGAAAATGTATACCTAAATATACTCCTATTCCTGTCTTGTGTTTTCAGGGAAACAGTGTGCCCCCTCTCAGTAGCAGGAGCAAAATGAATTGAAAATCGAAAATTGAATTGAAAATTGAAAATCGAATGAAATGAAAAGCACAGCCGTATCATCCTATTCTTGAAGATATATTTTTTCCAGTTTAAATTTAAATTTGTGACACAAAATTTGTGACACTTGGCGATCTGTTCTCTCTGGCTACCCCGTCAGGGATTGTGCGTGAAGATAAATAAATAAATAAATAAATTTAAATTTACTATGGGATAATAAAAATTATTACGTAAAAATGTCCATGAAAATTTTTTGAAAAACTAACTTACAGTTTGGTAGAAGGACCGCGTTGCGATATATTTTCTTTTGTATTTTGATAGAAAGTTACGGAATAAATTACGGAAACTGTTAAAAAAAACATCATGAAACATAAAAAAAAATCTTTACGCATTCCCCGTACTGGGTAATTAGAGAATACACATTGCCTCGTGCCACGATCCCTACATACCTCTTTCAAATTCATTATTTTCTTCATACATTCACGTCAAGGGTTCCGGGTACTCTTGACCAAATTGCTCGGAGATGGGACCTCTTCGAGCATTTTGCTTACATTATAAAAAAAAGTAAATATAAATAGCTTAATAAATAATCTTCAGGAGTATTACAAAGATATTTATATTTATTTATTATTATAAGAGGCATTTTACCGTCTTCCATTCAAGTTCTTCAATTAATTCAATTCAATAACATTTTCTGTTAGATGCCTCTTCCATAAAAACCATCGAAAAGGAAGTGGGCGGTATATTCTTTCTTAAATACGGCAGTGACTGACCAAAATCAACAAAAAATAATCCGGTGTTTAAGATATAAAACAATTTTTATGCTTATATTATTTATATTAAAGGCTGCATCGTCGACATTATTATCTTAAATAAAAAAGTATAAAACAAAGTATAAAAAAAGTAGTTGAGTGTTTGGAATTCCAGTCAAGAGTTCGTTTCCCAGGTGAAAGGCTCGTACCAATGGTTTTTTTATACTTGGGTCAAAGGGACTTAATTGTCTAGACCTCTGTCTATCGTTGTATTGCAAATGGGGTGAAGATATTTTTAATAAAAATATTTAATTAGTAATCAGCAGTAAAAGTACTAAGCTAGTATATTTATTTTTAATTATTACACGTTTTGCAGATAGATTAATTTAATTTTTCATAACGTTTAAATTTTTGAATTTTCGTCAAGTAAACAAATTTAATTAAACAAGTTCAGGTCGGCTAGTATAACGTGAAATTACAAAGCGTTGTGGTTGCGGGTTACGCTATCTATAGCCCTTTGACACATTTTGAGCGCCATAAGGTGCTCAAATTTCTGTCGCATATATAGTATATGTAATCCTTCATTGACACGTCCATCATTTTAACAAGCTAGTATTAATATTTACTGCTCCTAATATTAGGCTTCTAAATAATATTAAAATTCTAATGTTTTAAATTAAAGGTTTTATCAATGCCTAATATTAAACTTCACGGGAATACATTAAACTTTATGGGTCAATCCATATAGTTTTGAGCGTTGATATAGAATAATTAAGGTCTCATTTACTAAATCCGTGAATGGTCATTTAAAAATATGTATATGTATAATAAAGAAAAATAACTCTTGAAGGAGAAGAACGAGAAATACACTGCAAAAATATATGACATCCACTTTACGCCATTCCCAAAACATGCGAAGGCAGAGGTCTAGACAATTAAGTCCTTCAGATCCACCTTCTACAGATGACATTTTTTGGGACAATGTGACAGGTGGTAAGTTTGTTGCTGTCCAAGCCAACGATGTAAATCGTACCTGAGTTTAGAAAAAACACAATGGTACGAGCCTTGGGGATCGAAAACGGGTCTCTTGACCCGAATCCCGATCATTCAACTGGATTTTTTTAAAGTTCTGATACTATTTTACATTTTTGGGCATTATTAGTACACAATAAATAAATAAATAAATATCTTCAGGCAATTCCCAATACAGGGGTAGGCAGAGGTCTAGTCTAAACAATTAAGTCGCTTTGACCCACCTTCCAACGAAGATATTTTCAGGACAACGTGACAGGCGGTGAGCCCGGCGCCTTCTTTATGTCCAAGCCAACGATATAATTCGTACATAAGTTTTGAAAAACTCATTGGTACGAGCCTGCCACCTGGGGATCGAACTCGGGTCTCTCGACTCGATATTCCGACCACCCAAACACTCGGCTATCGTGACTCTTATTTTTCATTAGTATACAAGAAAAATTAAATTTATGACTCAACAAAAGTTTACTTTTAACTTTACTTAGTTAATGTAAAAAAACTTATGTATTATACGATTTACATCGTTGGACATAAAGATGGCGATGGGATCACTACCTTTCACGATGTCCCTAAAATATCTTCGGTGGAAGGTACTTAATTGTTTAGACCTCTGTCTAACCCTTGTATGGGGAAGAGCGTTAAGATATTATATTTATTTTAAAATAATCTTTGTAATTTATGAATTGAAATGAACATCGCATGTATTTATGCAAAATAAGCTTTTCACTAACATTTCATATTTTCACAGTTGAACACACCGCAAATATTTGTTACTGTAATACCCAAAGAGCGACTTTCATTGTTTCGCTGAAAATATAATATTCATTGCATTGTTAACTGGAAATAGCTTAGCGGTGAGGTCTTCAGGTCAATATCATTGTACGCGTGTGGACTAGGTTCAATTCCAAGAACGGAGCTATTAATATTTACTGCTCTAATATTAGGCTTCTAAATAATATTAAAATTCTAATGTTTTAAATTAAAGGTTTTATCAATGCCTAATATTAAACTTCACGGGAATACATTAAACTTTATGGGTCAATCCATATAGTTTTGAGCGTTGATATAGAATAATTAAGGTCTCATTTACTAAATCCATCAATGGTCATTTAAAAATATGTATATGTATAATAAAGAAAAATAACTCTTGAAGGAGAAGAACGAGAAATACACTGCAAAAATATATGACATCCACTTTACGCCATTCCCAAAACATGCGAAGGCAGAGGTCTAGACAATTAAGTCCTTCAGATCCACCTTCTACAGATGACATTTTTTGGGACAATGTGACAGGTGGTAAGTTTGTTGCTGTCCAAGCCAACGATGTAAATCGTACCTGAGTTTAGAAAAAACACAATGGTACGAGCCTTGGGGATCGAAAACGGATCTCTTGACTCGAATCACGATTATTCTACTGGATTTTTAAAGTTCTGATACTATTTTACATTTTGGGCATTATTAGTACACAATAAATAAATAAATATCTTCACGCAATTCCCAATACAGGGGTAGGCAGAGGTCTGAACAATTAAGTCCTTCAGATCCACCTTCTACAGATGACATTTTTGGGACAATGTGACAGGTGGTAAGTTTGTTGCTGTCCAAGCCAACGATGTAAATCGTACCTGAGTTTAGAAAAACACAATGGTACGAGCCTTGGGGATCGAAAACGGATCTCTTGACTCGAATCACGATTATTCTACTGGATTTTTAAAGTTCTGATACTATTTTACATTTTGGGCATTATTAGTACACAATAAATAAATAAATAAATAAATATCTTCACGCAATTCCCAATACAGGGGTAGGCAGAGGTCTAGTCTAAACAATTAAACCGCTTTGACCCACCTTCCAACGAAGATATTTTCAGGACAACGTGACAGGTGGTGAGCCCGGCGCCTTCTTTATGTCCAAGCCAACGATATAATTCGTACATAAGTTTTTGAAAAACTCATTGGTACGAGCCTGCCACCTGGGGATCGAACTCAGGTCTCTCGACTCGATATTCCGACCACCCAAACACTCGGCTATCGTGACTCTTATTTTCATTAGTATACAAGAAAAATTAAATTTTGACTCAACAAAAAGTTTACTTTTAACTTTACTTAGTTAATGTAAAAACTTATGTATTATACGATTTACATCGTTGGACATAAGGATGGCGATGGGATCACTACCTTTCACGATGTCCTAAAATATCTTCGGTGGAAGGTACTTAATTGTTTAGACCTCTGTCTAACCCTTGTATGGGAAGAGCGTTAATATATTATATTTATTTAAAAATAATCTAAATCTAAAATTTATGAATTGAAATGAACATCGCATGTATTTATGCAAAATAAGCTTTTCACTAACATTTCATATTTTCACAGTTGAACACACCGCAAATATTTGTTACTGTAATACCCAAGAGCGACTTTCATTGTTTCGCTGAAAATATAATATTCATTGCATTGTTAACTGGAAATAGCTTAGCGGTGAGGTCTTCAGGTCAATATCATTGTACGCGTGTGGACTAGGTTCAATTCCAAGAACGGAGCTATTAATATTTACTGCTCTAATATTAGGCTTCTAAATAATATTAAAATTCTAATGTTTTAAATTAAAGGTTTTATCAATGCCTAATATTAAACTTCACGGGAATACATTAAACTTTATGGGCCAATCCATATAGTTTTGAGCGTTGATATAGAATAATTAAGGTCTCATTTACTAAATCCATCAATGGTCATTTAAAAATATGTATATGTATAATAAAGAAAAATAACTCTTGAAGGAGAAGAACGAGAAATACACTGCAAAATATATGACATCCACTTTACGCCATTCCCCAAAACATGCGAAGGCAGAGGTCTGAACAATTAAGTCCTTCAGATCCACCTTCTACAGATGACATTTTTGGGACAATATGACGAGTGGTAAGTTTGTTGCTGTCCAAGCCAACGATATAATTCGTACATAAGTTTTTAAAACCCATTGGTACGAGCCTGCCACCTGGGGATCGAACTCGGGTCTCTTGACTCGAATCACGATTATTCTACTGGATTTTTAAAGTTCTGATACTATTTTACATTTTGGGCATTATTAGTACACAATAAATAAATAAATAAATAAATATCTTCACGCAATTCCCAATACAGGGGTAGGCAGAGGTCTAGACAATTAAGTCCTTCAGATCCACCTTCTACAGATGACATTTTTGGGACAATGTGACAGGTGGTAAGTTTGTTGCTGTCCAAGCCAACGATATAATTCGTACATAAGTTTTGAAAAACCCATTGGTACGAGCCTGCCACCTGGGGATCGAACTCGGGTCTCTTGACTCGAATCACGATTATTCTACTGGATTTTTAAAGTTCTGATACTATTTTACATTTTGGGCATTATTAGTACACAATAAATAAATAAATAAATAAATAAATAAATAAATAAATAAATAAATAAATAAATAAATAAATATCTTCACGCAATTCCCAATACAGGGGTAGACAGAGGTCTAGTCTAAACAATTAAACCGCTTTGACCCACCTTCCAACGAAGATATTTTCAGGACAACGTGACAGGTGGTGAGCCCGGCGCCTTCTTTATGTCCAAGCCAACGATATAATTCGTACATAAGTTTTGAAAAACCCATTGGTACGAGCCTGCCACCTGGGGATCGAACTCCAGGTCTCTCGACTCGATATTCCGACCACCCAAACACTCGGCTATAGTGCCTTATATATGTATTTTAATAAATGTGGTTAGGTTTCTTGTTTCATATTTACAACAAATTTAAAGAAATTGAAACACGAAATTGAAAACAGCCAAATAAATATTAGCTAATCACTTTTAAGCTTTTTTAAACGCACGAAACTCATAGTTGTGCAGACGGTGAGAGCCTTTATATACCCGCTTTACTTTTTAAGACTTACGACTCGGGCGTAAAAGACTGAATCATTGCCGATAAATGCCGATGAGAGGCGAGAAGTTGTGAAGAGCACCATATACATTGTAAACTCGCTCTTATGTGTGTTATGATGTATTGTAATAGCTTCTGAATATGATATTCAGTATCATATTAGAAGCGATCACGAATTGCGTCAGAGCGGCCAGTTTGGAGGAGCAGGGATACGGAGTATAAGCACTTAAACAAGGCCCATGCCTCTATAATTATCTCCTAATTGTGTTCTATGTTTTTTGTACGTTATTGAAATCTATATTTAAATTTCATTTTGATATTTGCAAACGTTTATTTTCGTTTATTCGTTGGATAGATAATCCACCATCTGCCGAGTTCATAAATATCACAGTCAAATATGAATATTGAAACTTCACAGGGCAGCCGTTTCAGGATTAATATGATATTTTGAATAAGTTTTTACTAAGTGTAGGTTACGTTAAAACGAGTAAACGCTTAATGGTAAGTAACTGCTATAGCTTGCTGTAATCTTCAAACTCAAACCATAACAGTTACAGCTGCGTTGTTACCCAGGGCGTAAAATATCATATAACTTTATATACAATGCAATCGGTAAATGTAGTAGTTTAATAGTAGTCCTTAATGAATAAAACTTCTAAAATATGTAGTTCTGTTATTTATTAGAAATAGGTATTTAATGGTAATTGAAAACTAATAAAAAGCATGTATATTCGCAATTCCCAATACAGGGGTAGACAGAGGTCTAGTCTAAACAATTAAACCGCTTTGACCCACCTTCCAACGAAGATATTTTCGGAACAACGTGTCAGGTAGTTAGCCCATCGCCGTCTTTATGTCCAAGCCAACGATATAATTCGTACATAAGTTTTGAAAAACTCATTGGTACGAGCCTGCCACCTGGGGATCGAACTCGGGTCTCTCGACTCGATATTCCGACCACCCAAACACTCGGCTATCGTGACTCTTATTTTTCATTAGTATACAAGAAAAATTAAATTTTTGACTCAACAAAAGTTTACTTTTAACTTTACTTAGTTAATGTAAAAAAACTTATGTATTATACGATTTACATCGTTGGACATAAAGATGGCGATGGGATCACTACCTTTCACGATGTCCCTAAAATATCTTCGGTGGAAGGTACTTAATTGTTTAGACCTCTGTCTAACCCTTGTATGGGGAATAGCGTTAAGATATTATATTTATTTTAAAATAATCTTTGTAATTTATGAATTGAAATGAACATCGCATGTATTTATGCAAAATAAGCTTTTCACTAACATTTCATATTTTCACAGTTGAACACACCGCAAATATTTGTTACTGTAATACCCAAAGAGCGACTTTCATTGTTTCGCTGAAAATATAATATTCATTGCATTGTTAACTGGAAATAGCTTAGCGGTGAGGTCTTCAGGTCAATATCATTGTACCTGTGTGGTCTAGGTTCAATTCCAAGAACGGAGCTATTAATATTTATGATAATAGCTTTTGATGTTAAATTAAGGTAAAACAATAGATCTTAAAGGATAGTCCCAGATGGATACCCAGAGAGAACTGAACGCCAAGTGTCACGACGATCCTTACATTGGTTTCTTTCAAATTCATTATTTTTGTCATACATGCACGTTTAGGTATGCGACTCCTCTCGATCCACCTCTCTTCGTACAACTTGCTCACATGGTCCTCGATAGTTAGTCTCGGCCTAAATTTTGGTAATGCAGGAAAGCTCCATTAAAACATGTAGAAGCATATAAATAATAAAATAATAATAAATAAATATCTTCACGCTATTCCCAATACAGGGGTCTAGTCGAGACAATAAGGTCCCTTTGACCCACCTTCCGCCGAAAATATTTTCGGAACAACGTGTCAGGTAGTTAGCCCATCGCCGTCTTTATGTCCAAGCCAACGATATAATTCGTACATAAGTTTTTTAAAAACCCATTGGTACGAGCTTGCCACCTGGGGATCGAACTCGGGTCTCTTGACTCGTAATTCCGACCATCCAACCACTCGGCTATAGTGCCTTATATATGTATTTTAATAAATGTGGTTAGGTTTCTTGTTTCATATTTACAACAAATTTAAAGAAATTGAAACACAAAATTGAAAACAGCCAAATAAATATTAGCTAATCACTTTTAAGCTTTTTTAAACGCACGAAACTCATAGTTGTGCAGACGGTGAGAGCCTTTATATACCCGCTTTACTTTTTAAGACTTACGACTCGGGCGTAAAAGACTGAATCATTGCCGATAAATGCCGATGAGAGGCGAGAAGTTGTGAAGAGCACCATATACATTGTAAACTCGCTCTTATGTGTGTTATGATGTATTGTAATAGCTTCTGAATATGATATTCAGTATCATATTGGAAGCGATCACGAATTGCGTCAGAGCGGCCAGTTTGGAGGAGCAGGGATACGGAGTATAAGCACTTAAACAAGGCCCATGCCTCTATAATTATCTCCTAATTGTGTTCTATGTTTTTTGTACGTTATTGAAATCTATATTTAAATTTCATTTTGATATTTGCAAACGTTTATTTTTCGTTTATTCGTTGGATAGATAATCCACCATCTGCCGAGTTCATAAATATCACAGTCAAATATGAATATTGAAACTTCACAGGGCGGCCGTTTCAGGATTAATATGATATTTTGAATAAGTTTTTACTAAGTGTAGGTTACGTTAAAACGAGTAAACGCTTAATGGTAAGTAACTGCTATAGCTTGCTGTCATCTTCAAACTCAAACCATAACAGTTACAGCTGCGTTGTTACCCCGGGGCGTAAAATATCATATAACTTTATATACAATGCAATCGGTAAATGTAGTAGTTTAATAGTAGTCTTAAATGAATAAAACTTCTAAAATATGTAGTTCTGTTATTTATTAGAAATAGGTATTTAATGGTAATTGAAAACTAATAAAAAGCATGTATATTCGCAATTCCCAATACAGGGGTAGACAGAGGACTAGTCTAGTCAATAAGGTTCCTTCGACCTACCTTCCATCGAAGATATTTTCGGGACAACGTGGTGAGCCCGTCGCCATCATTATGTCCAAGCTAACGATATAATCCGTACGTAAGTTTTTTGAAAAACCCATTAGTACGAGCCTGTCACCTGGGCATCGAACTCGGGTCTCTCGCCTGGAAATTCCGACCACCCAACTATTCGGCTATCGAAAAATCTAAATCTCACTAGACTAAGCCTCAAAATCTACAATTAAGAGAACGTTATATGTATACTAAAATACTATGGTCAAAGGTTAATGACATTAACTTATTGGGAATTTTAATTTCCGCAAACGTTAAACCAATGCACCCTATATCTAAAACTAAAGCGTCTATAAAGGTTTCCAAGGTGGGACATTCCTTCTTTGCCTTGGAATCGGCTGGGTCAGGTCAATCCGTTGCCTATTTCCGCCAAATTGCAGTATACCAACTGTTGTTTCCCATTCAAAGACTAAGATCAGATCCTGTAATTACGGACAATCTTCTTTCTTTGAAATGTTTTGCAGCTGTTGTGGGCTGCAGTGGTTCACCAACGTATGTCTATTTAGCTCAATTATTACACTACTCCGCCACAAAGAACCGGTATATGGTATGGTTAAACATATTACAAAGGTGATTAACAAATATTTGAGAAAAAAATCAAGTTATAATAGTATATTTATAGAGGAGAGGAGAGGCAGTTCGTTGACTTTAAATGATATTTTTACTGCTCATTTATCTGTTAACATAGTATAACCATTTTATGTTCAAGAATTAAAAAAAAATGTAAATATCCCATTCCCTTTAAAAATGAGAGACCATTTTTGGTACGTCGCATAATAAATTTTAAAATGTGTCGCCGCAGTAAGTAATATATTTACAACAATATGTCATGCTCTCGTAAATCCGCTTGTATTTTTGGATATATTTTAAACATCTGTTTGTGAGGTTTTAATATTTCGCACTCTACAGGTTCATTAAGTGTAAATGATTTTTTTATATTTATCGAAAAACAGAAAATTTATGTATTGTTTGCAAAGAACATTTAACGTAACATCTTATGATAAATCAACTTGAAGACTGTTTCGATATATCTACCGTTAAAATCCCACTTTTCAATGATTTTCTGTTATTTACTGTCACGGGCAGGAGATGCCGATGAATACGAGTACTGTTGAAAATATTATTTGTATTCAACATCATGTATTGTGTCCCCGATTCAGGAATATGTTTCACTATTTTGAATGAATGAATACAGTTTCCATTGAATTAATTCATGTGTCGATAGCTATTTAGATATGATTTATTCTGATATATACGATAATGTATAATATACCGTGTGGTAACGGATACTTTGTCGTAACGGATATCATGTGGTAACGGTGTAAGAATATTGCCGCTTTCTTTCTTCCCATGGGTGTCATACGAGGCGACTAAGGGAAACAGCCTTGAACATCTTTATGGCAACCGATAGATGGCGGGAACATCTATGGGACCACCCATTTAACCATCTCCAAAATATATCAGACCGTCAGAGCGTCTGAGGTGCGACGTGTCTCTGATACTGCGATCGCCAATCCGCTTGCCAAGCGTGGCGACTACGGCAACTCTTTCCTATGGGAGCGAAATGTGTCCTGCAGTGGGCTTTAATAAGCCGTTATGTACGTATGTATGTTTCTATGCGATAATGAAGGAATGAAAGGAAGAAGGATCTATTATTGTCCTATTTAGGGATATAATAGGGATAATAAGATAGGAGTTATTTAAAATTTTTAATTTTGACTTGAGTTTATATTTATTGTTCTTCATTCACAATCTTAAAATTTTTATATGCTTTTATCAATCTATCAATCTACTTCAAAAACTATCAAGTCTTTTCAGTATTTATCAATTAGCTAAAATTATTTCTTTTGTTTTTATTGTATCTTTGTTTTTATACATTCTTATTTGTGCAGCAGTGTATAGAACAATAGAGTTTTTTTTATAAATCAAAGAATTTCATTACATTCGCCTCCAGTAGAATGCTTTTCTATTGTTTACTGAATTAAAATAGAAAAAAATACACTGAAAGTTCGAAACGTGAAGTGCAATGATAGTAATGTAAAATCTGATTCAATAAAAGCAGAATGAAGTAAGATACTTTAAAATTTAGAATCAGTAAGTGTTTAATGCGTGTGTAACACGTTTAAGAAATGCGAAATGAAAGGATATTATCAGTTAATATAGCCCAATGGTTTCGGAATTCGATTCAACAGACCCGACTTCGAACCCCAGGAGGTTGGCTTCCTAGTTTTTTCAAAAGACTTATATCAAATTTATATCGATGGCTTGGACATAAAGATGGCAACAGACCCACAACCTGTCACGTTGTCCCAAAACAAGCTTCAGTGAAATGTGGGTCGAAAGGATTTAGTAGTCTAGACAGAGGTCTACCACTAGCTAGCACGAGCAAGAGATACAACTGTATTGGGGAATGCACGAAAATATGAGTTAATATAGTTAAAATACTAACAAAATTAGTTAAAACTGTGTCGTAGCTGTTAGCGCCCACCCTTTTAGGGTGAGCGTTCCAAAAAGAAATAATTTAACTTAAACCATTACAAAATAAAATAAGTTATTAAGTTTTTAGCTTTTTCATAAGTAAGACCGATAAAAAGTCACGATAGCCGAGTGGTTGGGTGGAGTCAAGAGACCCGAGATCGATCTCCAGGTGGCAGGCTCGTACCAAGGGGTTTTTCAAAAACCTACGTACGAATTACATCGTTGGCTTAGACATAAAAGACGGTGACGGGCTCACCACTTGTCTCGTCGTCCCGAAAATGTCTTTGGTGGATGGAGGGTTAAAGGGACTTAATTGTCTAGACTAGACCTCTGTCTACCCCTGTATTGGGAATTGCGCAAAGATATTTTTATTTTTATGAAAATTGGTACGTTGTAACTTGACCGTGGCGACTTTGGAATGGTACAGTATTGTTAAGCGGGGTCTGGTACTTATTATTCATATCAGTTTTTTTGCATAGCTTAAAAACAAGTTATACAAAAGACGAACTTAATGGTTTAAAATGTTCTGTTAACTCGTATCATTATTATTAATTATGTTAACAATAAAGTAGTTACTATTTCATAAAAACCTCTCTTGAATATTGCAATGCAGTAAAATTAAAAGAAATCCGTAATTAGATCGATGATAACAACATAATATCAACACTAGTTACAGTTATTAAGCACTCGTTCTTTCCATACGAAAATCTCTTTCAGCAATTAGAGAGTTCTAGAAACATACAAAGTAACAGACTGGGTACATAGTATAGTATACATCATATACATAAAAGTTCAGAGATCACGTGCAAAACAAATGTAGTCATTTATTATACTACTTTTAATTTGAGTCTCAAGAGAAAAACGTAATGTACATAAATTTCACGTTCAGTGCTAATATGGTTGCATATTTTCAAGAGTTTCTCTAAACTTGTTATAAAGGTGCACTCGCGGGATTTATTTCCAGTGGAACTATGTACACAATAAATACATGTTATTTAGTTAATTTAATTTAAGATAAGAGTTACATAGCCGAGTGGTTGGGTGGACGAAGTTTCGAGTCAAGAGACCCGAGTTCGATCCCCATTTGAGAGGCTCGTACCAATGGGGTTTTCAAAAACTTATGTACGAATTATATCGTTGGCTTGGACATAAAGACGGCGACGGGCTCTCTACCTGTCACGTTATCCCGAAAATATCTTCGGTGGATGGTGGGTCTAGGGGACTTAATTGTCTAGACTAGACTTTTGTCTACCCCTGTATAGGGAATTCCGTGAAGATATAATTTTTTATTATATAATACAAGAAGAAACAAATTCGTCTAAACCTAACTCCTTACTAATGAGAATATTGGTCTTCGGAATTTTTAATTAAAATAATTAATTTTTTTAAAGTTTGTCACTGAATCGAATTAGGCTTAAGTATTTTAAGTACTGATGAATGAGTGCTTAAAAATATTTTATCGCTAGAACATAAGTTAAAACACTTGTGTTATGGAATTTGAAATTACGAAGTAACCGCAAATACCCGAACCCGATATAATATAGAAATTTTTAACCCGTACTGGAATCGAACCTGGGACCTTAGACTGGGCGATACCATGAAAACCGCTCACGGAGGTCTTAGGGTGTATAAGGAGAATGTATTAGTTGTAATCATGAACTTTTAACGCTAAACGCCATTTTTGTCAACAATATATCCAAAAGCCTCGATCGCCGAGTGGTTTGGTAATCGGAATTCGAGTCGAGAGACCAGAGTTCGATCCTCAAGGCTGGTACCAATGGGTTTTTTCAAAAACTTATGTACGAATTCGTTGGCTTGAACATAATGATGGTGTCGGGCTCACCACCTGTCACGTATTCCCAAAAATGTTTTCTAAATTAAAAACATTTTTGGGACTACGTGACAGGTGGTGAGCCCACATAATTGTCTAGAGCTGTGTCTACCCTTGTATTGGGAATGGCATGAAGATATTTCATTTTCTATGTGCAAAAGATTTTCGTTTGATATTCGAATACGATGTTTTATTCAAATGTTATGAAACAAATTAAATTCACCAAATTTCTACCTATAAATACATTTTTAAGGTAATTTATTAAACTTCAAATGAAACATTTTCGTTAATATTTTAATTAATATTTGATTATTTTATATATGATAATAAAATAGTAAATGAATAAATATCTTCACGCAATTCCCAATACGGGGTACACAGAGGTTTAGTCTAGACAATTAAGTCCCTTCGACCTAAATTCCACCGAAGATATTTTCGGGACAACGTGACAGGTGGTGAGTCCGTCGTCGTCTTTATGTCCAAGCCAACGATATATTTTGAATATAAGTTTTTGAAAAAAAAAAAATACATTGGTTTTTTCAAAAACGAAAATCGAAATTTCGATCACCCAACCACTCGGCTATCGTGACTGTCATACTGTAATAATATAATCAAATGTTATTTAAAATAATACGAGTAATAATGTTCTGCTGTCTAAGGAAGGTCGAGTAGGGTTGCGTACCTTATACTCAGAATAACCAAACGGTATTCGATGACAAAATACAATTAGTTGATTAAATGTCAATTTGGTATTTAAATAAGCATTAACACTATAAAAGCCTAAAAGCCATTTCGATAACCTATTTTTAAACAATGTTATAGGCATCTCTTCCCATAGACATAGACATAATTCCCAGTGATATCCGCAGCAGAACTAGGGTAACCGACATAACCATAAGGGTTAGCACACTGAAGTGGCAATGGGCTGACCATATAGCTCGCAGAACTGCCAACCGTTAGTGAAGAAAAGTTCTCGAGTGGCAGTCTCGTTCTGGCAAGCGCAGTGTAGGAGGACCTGCCACAAGATGGAGTGACGACCTGCACAACATTGTGTGCAGTCGATGTGAATCAGGTGGCTCAGGATCTTTCTTTGTGGAAATCTTTGGGTGAGGCCTATGTTCAGCAGTGGACTTTTGATAGGCTGCAAAGATGATAAAGAAGAAGAAGTTCTGCTGCCGACATCGGCAATAGTGACGTATAGAACAGTAGTTTTTACTAATGATAAAAATAAATTAAAAATTATCACAGAGCTTGTTAGTGCAAGAAATTAATAAATCTATTGTTTTGTAGTTAACTAGCGGTTTCCGGACTGCAAACTTAATTAAGAAAAGCCTGCGGCATCCGTTCAAGTAGTTCGTTTGCGACTTAAGCCTTAGATTAACTGACAGCGAGGTTACGTTGATCTCTGTTTTCTGCTAGTCATGGTATATACCATCATATGCATTACAATATGTTGTACATATACAAATTTATTCAGTATATATATATATATATATATATATATATATATATATATATATATATATATATATATATATATATATATATATATATATATATATATATATATATATATATATATATATATATATATATATATATATATATATATATATATATATATAAATGATAATTTGAAAAGCAATACCTTTTTTAAATTATAAGTTTCAAATAAAATAAATATCTTAACGCAATTCCCAATACAGGGGTAGACAGAGGTCAAGTCTAGACAAGTCCCGACAAGTCCCTTTGACCCACCTTCCACCGAAGATATTTTCGGGACAACGTGACAGGTGGTGAGCCCGTCGCCGCCTTTATGTCCAAGCCAACGATGAAATTCGTACATAAGTTTTTGAAAAACTCATTGGTACTGCCACCTGGGGATCGAACTCGGGTCTCTCGACTCGAAATTCCGACCACCCAACAACTCGGCTATCGTGACTTAACGGATGTATTAAAAATGCGTAACTTACTTTGTTACGCATTTTTAAATACATCCGTAACAGATATCACAAGATCAAAATTCTATCCCTATCCTATCCGATCGCTCGAACACTTTACTTATGGAAAAGTGATGAGGTAACAAATATTAAAAAAGCAAATACAAACGAATGGGAATCTTCTTCTATTTTTAAATGTCGGTTTTTAAATGCTATATAATTCCTTTACAATTGCCGGTCTTAAAACGCGGTCTTAGGTTACCTGTAGTCTTTAATTTATTTTAAAATTATTATAATATAATTCAATTTTATAAATTTAGAAATAGAAAGGGCTTAAAAGGTAATTGCTCCTCTTCTGAGGGTAGCGATTCTCCGTGAATGCTTAACTCAAAGCAATAAGCTGAGGTCAACATTGTACATTTTACGTACTTACAAATTGGGTGCTTGACTAAATGGTTATATAAATGGGAAATTCTGAAGTGATCTTATTAATTTTTAAGACTCTGAGAAGCCTTTCTTGATTACCGTGATGCCAATAAATAAAATTTATGATATCGTTTTTATTAAATAAATAGGTTATTCGTTCATTTCTATATGCAAAAAATTACTTAGTTTTATTAATAAAAAGGTTCTGCCCACATAAATTTGCCTGCCTTTCCTAAATTTTACTGCATCTATTTTATTCTTAAAATTCTTAACGATCGGCTCAGGGAATGATGAAGTATCAAACAGTCATAATTACTTTTACAGTTATAATACTCATGGTGTGACAAAGTTAAATTGGTTTTTAGCCTCTTTTGTTACATAGCTCGTTTAAGTGGATCTTGAGATTTAGTTGGTAAAATTTTTTAACGTTTCTTTAATATAACTTTTATTTTTTTATTCGTCATTGACCTTTTGAGTTTAGCGTAGATTGTTTACATCCTTGAAACATTCACATTAATGCATTTTGCAATGTGAATAGGTTATTAGGAGAGTTTTCCTTCAAGTTATTTTTACGTAATTTTTAAAGCACCAAAGTTGTGTAGGGTGCCAAAAAGACGGGATAGATTGAAAAAGATTTTTTTGTCTTTTCTAGTCACCCTGAGTGTATATATACTTTTTATTTCTATCTTATTTAGGTAAACAGAGGTCTAAGTAATTAAACACCTTGTTTGGGATAGGGTGACAGGTGATGACCCTGACGCAGTCTTTTGTCCAAGGCAATGATTTTATTCGTTTATTTGTTCATAAGCTTTCGGTCGAAGGTTGGTCGAAAAGATTAAAATGTGTAGACCTCTGTGTACCCCAGTATTGGAAATGGCGTGAAGATTTTTTTTTATAAGTTTTGAATAAACTATTTGGTAAGAACCGACCAACAGAAGATCGAACTCTGAAAATTCCGATCACTCAACCACTCGGTTAAGGTGAATTATATATAATATTACACAGAATATTGCTATTCTAGTGTATTATATTATATGCAAGGATGATATAATGTAATATCATACTTTTTTATTTTATATTTATGGTATACTTACAGACGTTTTTATTGTTCAAAAATAAACACAAAAAAAGAAAACTAAAACAAAATAATTAAATGATTACATGCGTAATGGTGGCTGAGGACCGTTTATTGTGAAAACTATGGGAGTGGCCCATTTTCAGCAATTGACTCTTGATACGCTGCAAGGAATACGAAGAAGAAAATTATCACGATAAAATTAAAGGGAATGCTTTAACAACGCGTAACTCATAATGTCTTTCCTTTTTTTTTATTTTATCGGAAATGCAGCGAGCCTTCTTAATATCACGCGTACCTGTTAAAATTTACAAAAGTTTACAAATATAAATGTTATATTAAAATAAATAACGAACTAGAAATGAGAGTTAAAATAATTAAATAACAAACAATTGGTAATAGTCATTAATTGTCATTAATTAAAAATAATATGTAGTCTACAATATAATATATAATATAATATATAAATAAATACGATATAATATATAAATAAATACGCTTCTTTAAACTGTTAATTTCTTATTTTCAAACCTATTTTTACTACTCTCTGTTATTTTTCTTGGCGTTACCTTGAACGGAAAGCTTAGAAAATAACTGAAAAGGTAAAATATAAAGCACTTCCAACCTTCCGATTCGTTTGGTTTTTTTATACTTGTAATTCTCTTTTAAAATTAAAAGTATGTGTTAGTGGCTTTCTCGCTAACGATATAAAATTTATTTTATTAATATTGTTATGGTTTTCCTTACTTGCCCTTACTTCATCCATGGGAAAAAAGAGTGGTAGAAGTAAGCAAATGAAGTATGATAGGGCCGATACTTATGCCTCAATTTAATTTAATGGATTGATTTAAAAGTAAATTTTGGAATTATGAAAAATTTGTGGAATATTTTGGAGGAAGTCATTAGGAGGCAATAAACTCTTGATAGGCTGTAAATAAGAATAATAATAATAATAATAGTCTCAGAATGAAAAGTATTATTATATTTCCTTAAATTTTTAAAAATATGGTCGATTCCTCTACATTGAAGTGCCGTTGGTCAGTCAATTATCTTACACGTATATAACTGATTTGGTTTAAAATGCATACAAAGTAAGTCATTACGGCCTTATTCTTAGTCTTCAACAACATATCCGTAACCACCGTTCTTAGAACTTCCATATTTCCAATAGTTGTCCAAACCACCTTGAATTGGACTACTTAAAACTGAGTCACCCTTTTTCATATAAAGTAAAATAAGTAAACGATACTTAAAATTTATTAGAATTATTAAAATGATGAAATAACACAATTTAATGTTCTACTGCTACGTAACTTTCCACAGAAAATTCACAAGCAGAATTAATGACTACAAAGGTATTGCATTAGCCCCTTTTTGTTACGATTTACTGCAAACGTGGAGTGTGATGCTTGTTCTCTTCTAAATTTTATTCTATAAATTAAACCAACTTTAATTTCGTTACTTAAATAAAGCTTTACGTTACATATTTATATAATGGTATTTAATGCAGGAAGTAATTCCGTTTGCTTGGAAGATTTTATTTTCATTTAGCATTATAAGTTTTATTCATATTTTGTTTTTTTATCAACCAATCAAATTGGTAGTAGGTTGAATGTAATGGTCTGTAAAAGTACACAGCAGAACTTTGGCATCTTTTGTTTTCTTAGTGATAATTATCCATCTCCTCCTCGCACCTTAAACATTGATATCAATCATGGGATTGATTTATTTTGGTCGAGTAGTTTTCGAGATGGTATTCCCGCTATTGGATGGTAACATATTTACCATTTAGAGGGCTTTTCTCAACATAGACATCTTTGACGAGAAGAACGGGAAGAATTTCCCATACTTTACTCGAGTGGTAAATTCCTCTGAAATACCTTCAATATATCTTTGGCTACCGACAGATGGCGATTACCAGATAAAAATTTAAAAGATCGATTAAAGATAGATACTGTGAGAGACAATCTGGTTATCATGCGAAGGAGCGATTACGGCAAATTCTCCCTTCGAGATAGGCTTATGTCCTATAGTAGACTTGCACAGGTATACCTAATTATAACAGCTGTTTACATATCCTATTCTTAATATAAGCCTCTAAAAAGTATTTTCAAAGAGAGTAATCGTGACAGACCAGTATCAATCAGCTTCTCTTATCAATATATATGTAAACCTTCCTGCACTGTGTAGGCATGTATTACAACTTGTGAGTTGCTTTGTTCTCGTCACTGTCTAGGTTGACACTTGAAATTGTTTCATCCTCCACGCTTGTCAGATCTTTGAGCTACATAGCTAAATAATAATTTAACTTGCATTTAAACTGCAATGCTGTGTCAGTTATCTTAGCTCCGTTGCATATTCTTTTATAGAGAGATTAGGAACGTAAGCTTTTTCATGGTCCATTGAGCAATTTTAAAGTTTTGTTTGGTAATGTAAATGAGTCGTTATGTCACTGATACATTAAAAAGGGATTATATATAATAAAAAACGTGTTTAATATCTGTAAAAGGTTTTATGGGATTCATTCTCTACCTAGGAGTCATCTGGGTTAATAAGTCACTATTATCTGTTTTTGCCACCAAATAAAATTTCAAGTCGTTTGGCTTGAATGGAGGTTTTAGTTACTATGGGCTTCAGTAGTCAATTACTATTATTATATAGACTTTTACATAGTTTTTCACCCTAGACTCATAAAGATATATAAATTTAGATAAACTGTGACAATAAAACAACGTTATTAATAATTCATATTAATTTTTGTACAAAGCGCGGGCATAATTCAACACCAACTATCATTCATAAACAAATTATTGTCTTAAGGACTCATCGATTTATAATGAGGCCCTAAAAGAAATTAAAAAAAAATAACTGATGGGCGTGACCCTATACTATTTTTTATGAGTGTAACGGCGTCAAGCCGTGTCTCGCCTTTTTTTTTAAATCTGCTATATTTTAATGTAAGAGATATTTTTTACTGATTATTTTACCGATTTCACATCAGGCTTGACAAGTATACATAAAATTTTATATATTCATATTCTCGCACAGTCCCTGACGGGGTAGTGAGAGAGAATAGATCGCCAAGTGTCAAGATTCTTACATTCCTCTTCCGCTTCTTTCAAATTCATGATTTTCTTCGTACATGCACGCCTAGGTATGAGCTCTTGACTCTACTCCTTCCGACTCCTCTCCATGAGTAATTTGCTCAAATGGTCTTCCTGTACTAATGAAATACTGTAATTTTTAGAAATAAAAGACTCTCGAAACACATAATGTTGTGAAAATTGTCACAACTCGTTATAGCACGGTTGACCGCTGGATACATAATATCCAGTAGTCAATCTGTACAAATTTGTATTTGCAATATATAATATATTGATATAGACTTTATAATTATATAATGACCACATATTTTAAGATTATTGAAAGTAAATCCAAGAAATGGTAGATTAAATCTCCAAAATAGAACATTCATTAAATAAATAAATACGTAGATGGGACAACATCACATACATTGCTCTGGTCCCAAAGTAAACAGCTTACGCATTTGAATTATAGAATCAGCAACAGCGGAGGATCACACATACCCAGATTTGAAAAAATGTAGAAGAGTAGTATTTACTACATTGACCCAACCCCGAGCGAACCCGGGACCTCAGAGCTGGCGACACTACTACTAATACTACCACTACTGTGCTCCTGTGTGCGCAACTAGTCCACGGAGGTCGTCAGATAAGTTACTATTTGAGTGTCAATAATATCTAAGTCTTTGTATCTTTTTATAAAAAATGTATTCATCATATCATCATTAAAAGGCTTATAAAAGTCCACTGCTGGACAAAGGACTTTCCCGTAAAGACGGTTGCACAAATCGCCATGTTTGGCAAGAAAATTGGCGAGCGCAATACAACCTCTCACCGGTCTGCTGAATTGTGTTCCGAGATTTATCGAGCTGGTTATCCCGCTATTTTTTAGATTGGCTATCAGTCTGTCTGTTGCATTTTCAAGACTTTTCCCATTGTCACCTAGCACATACGGGAAAGAGGTATCTTACGGCGGTAAATATAGAAATTCTCATAATTTTGATTACTATTACAGAATCTTTTAGGAATCATTTTTCTAATACGTGACGGATAAGACAATCTAGTTATTACTATATAAAAATCTCGTTATCCAGTCTAATCATAGTTAATACGGTAACTGGATTTATGCCAAACAAATGAATGGTATTTAGAATACTGACAACGCTATTATATCCATGCAAGGTCTATTATTTCTATTATTTTTATCCAAATTATCTATTTTTATCATTTAATTAATTATTGTTGTTAATTTTTTAATTTAGTAGTTTTATATTAAATAACGAAACAGATGTGAGTTTATGTGATAAACTAGAATGAAAGTTAAAAATTTCACACACACAATGTTTTCTGCGATCATTTGACTTTAAATGACACCAAAACTCTTTGAAGAAGTGAAACCAGCACTTTGTTCATTAAAAAAAGTTGTAATAGAAACTAATAATTGTCATCATCATTATTTCAATCTGTCAAAGTCCACTGCTGAACATAAACCCTCCCCAAAGATTGACTTACAGAATGGACTAAAGCCTCCTGCATTTGTCGATCTATTCTTAAATTCTCAAGAAATTTTCATTCCCAACGGTTATCAATTCTGCGTGCTGTATAGTAGGCTTATTATCTATTCTGCCTCCTTTGCGTCATTTATCTTGGATCAGATGTCATAACATTGATTGAAAACTTTTTCCACAAGCACTGATTGAAAGTTTTAGTAATGGTATTTTGCGGAACACTTGATTAAAAGTTGTGGCGTAGTTTCCCGAACTCTGGTCTTCCGTGTTGGATTCATTGTTTGAACTCTGAATCGAAGCTGGACTTACCCAGTCAGTTAATTTGCTTCAAGCTGTCGTCGAAATCTTCAAGCGCAGTCTCCCGACGGTAAACAGGATTGGTTTGACATTCAGGAATATTTTTCCTCTACTCCATGTACATCTATAGACACAATCTACAAAACATGAAATTTATAAAATACGTCAGCAGGAGCCTATTTCTAATTTTAGTCATGGTGAAACATTTTGCGCTGACCTGTCTGTTAAAAATCATAGTTAAATAGTCTGAGCAAGAATGCGACTTGTTAAAACTAATGACCAATTTTATCTGATTCATTGCTTGTATCATACATGATATATTTTTTTTTATAAAGAATACTAGCAATGCCGAATAACATTACTAGTATTCCTGTTAACCACTCCAATTAAGCTGCAATGCTTGTGTCTGTAGTTGGTTTACGTCAATAGTCGAATGGCGGGGCCCGAACCTGCGACGTCATGTTTCGCAGTCCGCACTCTAAACCATTAGGCTATTGCCGCTCATAAGATATAGAAACAAAACAGATATACAGATATCATGAAACATGAAACGGAAAGCTGTATCGATTTTTTATTAACTTTTTCCTAGTCCTTGTTTTCAAATTACATTTAATACAATTTCTTTAAGTTTTGTTTTATGTTGAAGATAATAAAAATACATATATTAAATATTTAATTTATATCTAATTATACGTACCGTAATTTTCTCTAATAGCATCAAATTTCTTTTCACGACAAAAAAATATTAGCCAATATATTACAATTTGAACTTATATTAAAGCGGTGATAAATAATATCATGATATTAACTTATAAACAACAAAGTAGATTTGTAGGATGTTCAAAATTCAAACTTTAGCAATTTAACTTTTTATGGCTTCTCAAATACTTTAGTATAACTTTATATTTGTTACTTGAATATCAAATATTTTAAATTATTCTAGGTCGAAACATTTGAATGGGATTGATGACAAAACTTTCAATACTTATAATGTAATAAGAATATTGAAAATCATCATATATACTTTGAAGGGAAATAAAAAGGTTAAAATGTAAAAATGTTAATTTAGCCTAATTCACACTTTGATAGTGCTAGTTTGTGGAAATTTATTATTTTATTATAACAGAAATATAATTTTCCTTGCAACAATACTCGTAAATGCTCACGTTACATGGTCAGAAGAGAAGAAGAGTGCCACCCTCCCTCCCACAGATTCATGCAGGAATTCTTTTACTATCACCACTACACATGCACTTTACTCAACACCAGGTAACATAGGTCACCACCGATCATCATTATCATGTAGCATTTAGATTTTACGACGTTGGACTGAAGAGGACACTTCGGTTGAAGGTTTGATTTATCGGAATATATGGGTAAATCAGGAATGTCTAACAGGTCTTGAATGTCAGAATAGGGGAATGAAATTGTATATTTGGGGAGCGCTTTTAGCCCGGATGGAAGATGTGACACACACTAGTGTCCATCTAGGACAAGCGAGTGAGAGAACAAAGCCAGGAACAAAATAAACGGTGCCCTGACTGCAATAGTCAAGGGTAAGATTTAGTAAAAAATAGGATAACGCAGTATTGGTACTGACTTTGTTATATGGTAGCGGGGTTAGCCAGAAGAAGCACAGAAGCAAGTTAAATGCAGTGCAGATGCGATCTCTTAGTAAAATATGCGGCGTTACCCTGGCCGACTGATAACAAAATGAAGAGGTTCGAATTGCAGGTTTGAAAGGTGATCTTATCACTAAAATTGCTTCGATGGTTTGGGTACGTTGTGCGAAAGAGTCAAGGATGGTGAAGAAAATATATAGCGCGAAAATTAATATTAAAAGGCGTTGATATAGGCAGAGACTAACTTTCGGAGACTGTCTATGCAAATTACTCAAGAGGGGAAGATCAAGAGTTCTCGGATACCTAGACGGTGCATGTGTGACGAAAATGATGCAAGAAGCAAAATAAGTAAGAAAGGATCGTGCCATTTGGCGAACTGTTCTGTCTTCTGGCTACCCTGTCAGGGACTGTTTGTGAAGATAAGTAGTAGTAAGTAACAAATTTATTAACAACGACTCCACAGCCTAGTTGGTAGGGGTCGAATCTTGATAGGAGTAATAAGTTTTGGGATGAGGATGTTTGATGATGACGGAGTCATGCATATTAATGTAAATATTTATTAATGTAAGTATATTATAACGATGGTTTAGACACGAAGAAGGCGATTCGTTAGCATACCAAGTATAATTTATTGCATATTTTAACGAATGGCAAATTCTTTTTATAGGAAAGGCCAATATCCTGCATGGGACTTTAGCAAACTTAACTTATATTCCCGCACAATCCCTGACGGGGTAGCCAGAGAGAACAGATCGCCTAGTGTCATGATCCCTACATACCTTTTTCGCTTATTTCAGATTCATCATCTTCTTCATGCAAGCACGTCTAGGCATTCAACTATTCTTGACCCTCCCCTCTTCGAGCAATTTGTTCAAATGGTCTACGAAAGTTAGTCTCGGCCTACCTCAACACCTTTTAAAATTAAAACTTCGCACTTTATGTTTTCTTTTTCTTCACTCATTCCTCAACTGGCCCAAATCATCGAAGCACGCCCTTATCAAATTTTGTGGTAAGGTCATCTTTCAAAACTTTTAAATTTTAGCAGGATGTGTTAATGTTTAATATAATAAAAAAAATCTATTTTAATATTTCCTTTGACTATGTAGTGTTTAAAAATCGTAATCGCATGTAGTTGGGATAAACATGATCTTAAATACAATATTTCCTGGATATTCATATAAAAATAACTAAGATAAAAAAAACGTCATATAAGGTATTAAAATTTTTATTTTGCGCAGTCTTTTTCAGTGAGCGAATATTTTATTGTCTTGAGGTTGTAAGAAATATTTAAATTTTAACATCTTGATACAGAATGTGGTACAGTTGTTATTGAAAAAATTACTTCGCAACCCTCCGCATGAAAATATAAAAAGGTATATGTTACCTGGTCCGAAGAGAAGAAGAGCACCACCCTCCCTCCCACAGATGCGTGCACTAATTCCACAGACGTGTGCACTAATTCCACTGTATGCACCACCACCACTACACTCAAACCAGGTAACATATACCACCACCGAAAACGATGAGCGACCGCAGAGACTTTGACTCTGCGGTCGCTCATCGTAGAGTCTACTCGCTTGAGGATGCCTTGTTTTGAGGCGAAACACGTGTCGCGTTTTCGGAGGTGGTATATGTTACCTGGTTTGAGTGTAATGGTGGTGGTGCATACAGTGGAATTAGTGCACACATCTGTGTATATATATATGTATTTTCATGCGGAGGGTTGCGAAGTAATTTTTTCAGAAAAAAATTTAATATTATAAAAAATTATTGCTACATATTTATTAGTCTCAGCGAAAAATATTCTATTCAAAATGGCCACCTTTAGCTATTGTACAAGCCTTTAATCTGTTTAGCCATGAATCTATGGATTTACGCATAGTTTCCAAGGTAAATTTCGCCTCTGCTTGCTCCAAAGGTTTTTTAAAAGACTCAATGTCACCGTGTCGTTAAAAGCAGCCCATGTGCTCTAAAACTAACCATAATTTGAAATCTAACGGACTGAGCAATCCGGGCATCATGAGGGCCAGTCTTATAAAGTCCGGTACGATGGTTTCAAGCCAGGCTTGGGTAATTCTTGCCTTGTGACCAGATGCAGAGTCCTGCTGGAAAGTCAATGGCATATTATTAAAAAGTGTATTGCTGAGAGGTTTCATAATACGATCTTAATACTGTATCTTGTTACACATTGGCTGAAGTTTATACTCCTTTTCACAAAAATTTAGTTTAGAGACGCCCCACCAAACCATCACTAACGCAGGATGATGACCACGCTGTACCTTTCCGACCACTTGAGCAGCTTCTTTAGAACTGTGAGCGTACATTTTATCATTTTGCTCATTGCAGTGTTTTTCAATGGTGAAAATTCTTTCATCGGTAAAGGGAATATTTCTGTGCCTTTCACCTACATATCCTGCGCAACAGAAGGCTTAGATTGAATTTTATTTAATTTATGACTCTCTTTAATTGAAAATATTGATTTAGGCCATATCCTGTATATCGACAATACGGGCCGACCTAGTCTTGTTTTGCGACAGAGACGTAGCGGGAATCTTCATTTCTCGCGATAAAATTTTTGCTTCCTAATGGGGTTTCGATGAATTCTGGTTTTAACAACATTATAGCCTTTGTAGTTCTATCAGCACGAAGTCGCCTCGATCCTTTCTGGTCTTCGACTAAGGAAGTGTTTTTTATCTGTTCATAGTACGATATACGAGCATACGGTGATACCAGCTGAACAGCTTTTCAAGGGTCTGGAATGTAACCGATGGTTCTATACCCACTTTGTGTAAGACGATCACTGCAATCTAATACCTCATTCCGTATTGTAATTTGTGTAAAAATAAAAAAATATGTGAAATGGCGCAAAATCGAAAAAAGTTTTTTTTAATGTTATCGTGTTCCAAATTCAAAATAATTAAAAAGTTGAAATAAAGGAACCTTTTTAAGTTACAGTACTTATGGCCAGGCTTGTTATGTCAGTTTTTCTTTAATTATACCCCAGAATTGGAAATGGCGTTTAGACATTTTTTTTCTTTAAATTAATGATTTATATCTGCAAATACTTTTTTTTAATAAACACTGATGTCGTAATAGTAGAATATAAACAACAAGACGTACCACATTCTAGTTAATTGAATCAGGCGTTACTTTGCGGAAATTCATTGTAAAGTTGTTATTGAAAAAATTACTTCGCAACCCTCCGCATGAAAATATAAAAAGGTATATGTTACCTAAAGGACATATACCTTTACATACCTGGACATAAAGGCGGCGACAGGCTCATCACCTGTCACGTTGTCCCGAAAATATCTTCGGTGGAAGGTGGGTCAAAGGGACTTAATTGTCTAGACTTGACCTCTGTCTACCCCTGTATTGGGAATTGCGTTGAAACACTGCAATAAGCAAAATGATAAAACGTACGCTCACAGTTCTGAAGAAGCTGCTCAAGTGGTCGGAAAGGTACAGCGTGGTCATCATCCTGCGTTAGTGATGGTTTGGTGGGGCGTCTCTAAACTAAATTTTTGTGAAAAAGGAGTGTAAACTTCAGCCAAAGTGTAACAAGATACAGTATTAAGATCGTATTATGAAACCTCTCAGCAATACACTTTTTAATAATGTGCCATGGACTTTCCAGCAGGACTCTGCATCTGGTCACAAGGCAAGAATTACCCAAGCCTGGCTTGAAACCATCGTACCGGACTTTATAAGACTGGTCCTCATGATGCCCAGATCTCAGTCCGTTAGATTTCAAATTATGGTTAGTTTTAGAGCACATGGGCTGTTTTTAACGACACGGTGACATTGAGTCTTTTAAAAAACCTTTGGAGCAAGCAGAGGCGAAATTTACCTTGGAAACTATGCGTAAATCCATAGATTCATGGCCAAACAGATTAAAGGCTTGTACAATAGCTAAAGGTGGCCATTTTGAATAGAATATTTTTCGCTGAGACTAATAAATATGTAGCAATAAATTTTAATAATATTACATTACTTCATTAATAAGATACATTTTACATTTTAACAGAACTTATGGCCGGACTAGGTATATCGATCTGTACGAACATTTACAGATGTTTATTAACGTTCAATAAAACAATGATTTCATACGTCTTCACGAATTCTCCAAGTACTGGAATAAATCCTATCACTCACCTATGACCAACGGACTTCTTATCAAAGTTTATTTGTGAAAATGCTACAGTGGGTGTTATAGAGTCATCAACATAAAAATACCTTGAGCAAAATGTTCGTGATAATAATGATCACCATTACGACCTGTAAAAGTTCACTGCACGACATAGGCCTCTCCCGTATAGGATATAGTTTGCCACAATTGTTACGCCTGGCAAACGGATTGGCGATCGTAGTAACAAATATCCTGCTCCTATGAACACCCCCCCCACAGAATTGGGGGAGGGGGTGTTACCTGCACTCCGGTTACCTGCACTCACCAGACGATACGCAGAAGTGTGTTAGACTTCTAATTTACGCCGTAAAAAAGTAAAGTAAAGTAGTCACCGTAGCCGAGTGGTAGGGTGGTCGGAATTTCGAGTCAAGAGACCCGATTTCAATCCCCAGTTAGCAGGTTCGTACAAATGGGTTTTTCAAAAACTTATGTACGAATTATATCGTTGGCTTGGACATAAAGACGGCGACGGGCTCACCACCTGTCCCGAAAATATCTGGTGGAATAAATATTTGGTGGAAGGTGGGTCAAAGGGACTTAGTTGTCTAGACGAGACCTCTGTCTACCCCTGTATTGGGAATTGCGTGAAGATATATTTATTTATTTATTAAGTCTACACCAAGTGATGGCAAAATCTTATTTTTCGACTCTATCGCCTGTTTTAATTTTTAGTGAATATGAGTTACTGGAAGTATAACCTTGAAAAACAGAAAAAAAAATCGAAATTGGTTCACACGGACAGAGTTATGAGGCAACATAAAATGAAAAAAATTGAATAAATACTAACCTAATTATGAAGCTCCACCACTAGTTGAATTTGGTAGATTTTTTAAATATGCTTAAGTATTTAACTCTTCTTAACAATGGTGAATATTACTTACCAAAATGGCGGCGCTGTGGTTCGCCTCCCATCACGTCTCGTTTCTCGCGGGGGCGAAAAGCGGCTCATGGAGAGCCACTTCGCTACGTTGAATGTAAGAGGAGGAATGGATGGTAAGGTAGATGAAGTATGTCAGATGATGGATGAACGATGTATAGATATCCTGTGCGTGAACGAAACCAAGAGGAAAGGATGTGACACCACGGCATACTGGTCGGGAGTCCCTCAAACCAGCCGAGGCTGTCAGGGAGTTGGTGTTCTTTCCTCTCGAATAGTTGAATGTGTGATAGAGCATGAATATGTAAGCCCAAGACTCTTCTGGGTTAGGTTAAAAGTTGGACTCACCCGCTTGTTTATCCTTGGGGTCTATACACCGACAGATCTGCGTGGAAGTGGGTCATTAAAAGCCCAACAAGAGAGAGAGAGAGGAATTTTGGGATAGCATGAGAGAGGTCTTGAATAAATGCGGAGAAAATGAACGGATCGTGATGTTAGGGGACTTTAATAGGTGGGTTGGAGTCAAGCGTGACGGGTATGAAGGAGTAATGGGTGCGTTTGGGGACGAGAGAGTGAGCGAAAATGGGAGAAGCCTACTTGAAGTATGCTTGGAATGGAATCTGTGCGTGGCCAATACAACGTTTGATCACAAAAAGATCCATTTGTATACAAGAAATGAGGGTGAGTCTAGAAGTATGATTGATTTTATTATTGTGGATGAAAGATTGAGGAAGAAACTGCTAAACACTCGAGCATACCGCGGTGTAGGCCTTGACACATAAAGAGCACTTCCTGGTCATAGCCCGAATATATGGCCTCTTTAAACGACGGCGACACCGAGGAGCAGAGCCTACGAGGTGTTTTGGACAGAATAAAAGTGGAAAATCTGCAAGAAAAATATAAGAAAGACGAGTATGTAGAGAAACTGATAGAAACTTTTAAAGGCATAGAAGAGATATGTGTGATTGAAGATTTGTGGGAGACATTTAAGAAAGAAGTCGTGAATGTTGCTGTTGAGGTACGCGGAGTAGCTAAACGAAGGAAAGGAAGAAAGAAGTATAATGTGGATGGATAAAGATGTAAAAAGGCTGTGCAAGAAAAGAAAAAAGCGTGGTTGGATAGGTTAGCAACAAAAGCTAACCAAAAACTTCAAAAAGCGATGAATGACGAGATAAAGGAAGCGAGATAGAAGTATAAAAGATTCAAATCAACTGCGAAAGATGTTGTTATTAGAAAGAAAGAAGAACAAAAGGATGATTTTGAAACATCAAGATGGGAAATCCGTCAATACAGCCAGAGGAAAAACTTTTACCTCGGAGCTGAGTACAATCAGGAGTCAAGGTGGGAGCATTATAAAAGGAGAAGAATATGTGTTAAAGAGATGGAAAGAGTATTTTGAATGTTTATTTGAAAGAGAGGAAGTGCAGGTACAACACCCGGCACCTTCCATGGATAATATAAATGTTGATGCAAGTGAGATAAGCGTAGATGAAATAGTAAAAGCGTTGAAAAGTATGAGATTAGGTAATGCTGCCGGATATGATAGGATTACCGTCGAGATGCTGAAGACTGGACAGGGCTTAGTGGCTAGTCAGCTGTACCGCCTTTTCAATTTGTGCTGGCGAAATTATAAGTATGACTGTTTGTTGCCACAATAAAGAGAAAAAAAAAGAAATGGGCAAGTACCGGGAGACTGGTGCAAAGCGGTAATCGTGCCATTATATGAGGGAAAAGAGTCAAGCCAGGACTGCATAAATTACCGCGGTATAAGCCTTCTCAGCGTCGTCGGTAAATTGTATGCGAAAGTGTTGATTGAAAGGGTTGTGAACGAAACAGACGAAAAAGTATGGGATGTACAAGCGGGATTTAGAAAGGGAATGGGGTGTACGGATTAGGTCTTTTCCTTGCGGTACATAGCCGAAAAGTGTCTGGCTAAAAACCAGAAGGTCTATTGCACGTTCGTGGATCTAGAAAAGGCCTATGATAGAATGGTGAGAAATGAATTGTGGTCAGCATTGTCCGTGAAAGGTGTCAGCAGTATACTCATACGAGCATTGCAATCTCTTTATTGGGATTCCTGTGTTTGTGTAAGGATAAACAGGGCATTCACTGAATGGTTTAATATCAAAAAAGGTGTTAGACAGGGATGTGCAGCGTCACCGTGGCTGTTTAATCTGTTCATGGACGATTGCTTGACAGATTTAAAAGAGAATGAAAGTGGGTTGAGAATGAATGAGTTACTCGTCAAATGTTTTCTCTATGCTGATAATCAAGTATTACTTGCGGCTTCAGCCGAGGAATTACAGGAGATGGTAACTGCTATGAGTAAAGCTTTTGTTAGAAAGGGGATGAAGATGAATGTAAAGAAGACGAAAGTGATGGTGTTTGAAAAAGATGAGGCCATGATATACTGCAATATAATGATTGGAGATGAGCAAATTGAACTGGTGAATGAGTTTGTGTATCTGGGTTCAAAGTTCACAAGAGATGGAAAGTGTGAGAGTGACTTTGAAAGAAGAGTGCAGGAAACATGGTGAATGGAGGTTTGCACTCTTTTATGAGCAGTCGGATGGTGTCTAACAAGGCTCGTTTGGCTGTGCATAGGGGAGTTTTGGTTCCGACACTCATGTACGGAAGTGAAAGTTGGAAGAAACACGAAAGCAGAGTTAATGCAGTTAAGATGAGAGCATTACGAAGTATGTTAGGAGTTAGACTGAGCGACAGGATATGGAATAGTGAAATAAGGAAACGTTGTGGTCTGAAAGAAGATGTAGTGACTAAAATTGAGAAAGGTATGCTGAGATGGTTTGGCCATGTCGAGAGAATGAATGAAGAACGATTGACGAAAAAAGCATAAAAGGCGAGTGTGAATGGAAGTGTAGGAAGGGGAAGACCTAGGCGGACGTTTCGAGACCAAATCAGGGACGTCCTGAAAAAAGGCCAGGTCAAGAGTACCTTGAATCGAAGAGAATGTATGAAGGGAATAATGAAAGTGGACGAAGCGAAACAAGTATGTAAGGATCGTAGCAAGTGGAAAGTAGTGGTCTCTGCCTTCCCCTACGGGAAAGAGGCGTGATTATATGTATGTATTTAACTCTAAGTGAACTCTCAATATTATAACATTTTTTACTTACAGAAAACATTAATTTCTTAGCAAACATTTAATACAAGTTTTCACCTAAAAGTGATTTTCCTTGTTCCAGTTCGATATTGGTTCTCTTGGAGAAGTTGCCTTTGAGACAAGAATATCTTATTCATAAAAATGTTCACTATTTTACAAAATGTAATAAGTATTCTCTTTTACGCAATAATTTGAGTAACTGAAGATTGTTTTTTTATTTGAATTTTGTATTTTAATGATGATTATTATTTTCATTCATGTAACAAAAATATCCATAAGAAGGCTTTAAAGAATTTTGGCTTAGATCCAATGAAGATAACTACTACGCTTGAAGTGTGGAAATAAAATTCATGAATTGAGAACTATGTACGTGACTACAGGAAGAACACGTTTAATCGTGCACCAACTAAACTTAGAATACAAATATATTTGAGTTAGTACACCTCTGTTAGTTTTTAATCTTGAGCAATCAATTATTTTATAATGAAGTCATTATTCTAATCTACTGTATTTTATGTAGGTGTTCTTAACTATAAACATAAAATATCGCTGTTATTATAAACAGAAACAAAGGAAATTGATGAATGAAAATGAGAATTGAATTGATGCTCAATACGTTATTCTTTTTTTTGTTTGTACAGTTTCGTTCAAATGATTATCTAATTTTGTATAAAAAACAAAATTATATCGAATTTATTTAAAACATTCATTCAGTAGAATTAATTTCAAAAAAAGATCAATTCAAAAATTTACCTCTAACAAATACCTAAAATAAAAGATGGCAAATCAACAGCAGAGAAAAATATCTATGGTGTATAATTAATACCAAGTTTACATATAAAATTGAATTAATTTTTGTATATACAGTATATACTATCCAAATTTACACAGACGCTATAAATAAAGCGATATGAAAAATTTAGTGAACTAAGAATGGTTTGAAGACACCCTAGGGACATATAAAGTTAACAAATTGCTACTACTCCCAATACGTAACGTATTTCGATCATAATATTTTAGCAAATATGACACATAAGTGCTTTTAAAATTGATGTAGAAACTTGTATGGAGACAAGGTTTTCAAAAGTTTGCATTCATATAACATCAACTAAAGTTCATAATTATATGAATCTCACTTCACCGCCTGTCATGTTGTCCCAAAAATCTTTGGTGACAAAGAGGCTCGAGAAGATTTAATTGCCTGGACCTCTGACACCGCATTATTGGTGATAGCGTGAAGTTTTTTTAGGAAACAAATTATGCTATGGAGAGCATAGTTTGTTTTCTAAAAAATCTTCACGTATATTAGAGCCCCTTTCAAAGGGGCTAACTGTTCATTTGTAGTTTACATTATTGTAAAAAAAAAATTAAAAGCTATCTTTACAGAATGCGACTAACTCGTCACACCTACGTTTTTTAACCTCACTTTGCGGCGTTGCCTACGTTCTAGAAAGCACTGTGAAATCCTTTGGCACATCTGTCAGGGTGCATTAGAGTTACATGGCCCGCCAAATCCCACTTAAGCCTGACAGCCTTGAGATCCGCTTCTTTAAAGCCTATTATCTAACATAGGTTATTTTTCAGACACGACCCGTTCTCTTCTTCTAAATTCTAAGTTAAGTTTGCCCTGCATTAGCTCCGTCATGGACCGGAGGCACCTTTATGTATTTTCCTTTATATATTCATTTATTTGTAAGACCATCAAACATTTCAATGAAATCCACAAATACTATAACGTTGTATTTATGAATAATTTAGAGAGAATAATAACATTTAGAGGTTGTAAAAAGTTAGTTTGAAAAATATTACCGAAAATCTGCTTCTTGATTGTTATCTTGCATTCCATCAATCCCTTTACCAATAATTTTAATAAAAGCAGTTTTAAATAAGTATAAAATATTTTTTGTAATGATTTAAACTAGTTACATGTTACATTTTGTCCTTACGTGACAAAACAAATGATAGATTTTATATAATACAAAGGACAGGAATAGTTTATTCGCATTTAAAACGTATTCCACAAATATATCCTTTCAACTAAATAAGTACTTCGCTCTAAGGTGCTCCGCTCTTCAAAAGCTGTAGTATCAAGAGTTTCTTTCAAATAAACAAATACAAATAAAAAATATTGTTGCTTTCACAAGCAATCAACTCTTTTAGTGCTGAAAGTTTCTTTGAACATTAAGTTGATAATGCCGTTAAAAATATTAAAATATACATAAATAAACTTCGTTGCTATGCTATAAAATTAATATTCCTCGAAGCATAAACAAAAATCCTATATTTTCAACGACTTTCGTTACCCTGTCAATTTGTAACGTAATTACAGCTGTAACGATGTTATATTAATTGGCATTCTGTAATTAAATAGGATTCAACGGTACTGTGTGCCAACACGGTATTTTACGCTTAGAGGTTACTTATTCAGAAATGACATTTCTTGTTTTTGTTTAATGAAAGTTCCATCTAATAATGTCTACTAATGAAAAAGTGCTGCGAAAATAGTTTGAAGTGCTACAAGTAATTATTAAATTCATTTCAATTCAATTACAATTTTTAAATCCATAGTTCAGAGATACTCACGACGAATTAGAGAATTCGAAATCTGTTTTTCATTGCAATAAATGCTCTAAAAATTATTTTTGAGTTAAATGGAATTCCCAATATCAACAATTAAAAGAAAAATGTGAATTTATCGCATATTTTTTTAAATGTTGGTATCGGAAAATTAATAAAGAGATATAAATGATCGTAAAATTTGACGATGAGTTCTCTGTGGCTATTCCAGCAAAAGTGATACGTGAATATACATATAAAAATTTACTCTTAAATACCAATTTATACCCTTACAATTCAGTTTTTGCGTATACACTATTAGGGAGATTAACTAATACTGTCCTCATTATTCTTCGAAATAGTGTATTCTTCTTTTTGCAACAACTGTTTCGTTATATGTTGTAACATTTACTAAATAGAATTCCATCAGATATACGCTAACATTTAGAAGATGATAATAGGTGTTTCTTGTTTTTTTTTTTTCATTCACCTTCTGAAATGAGAACGTCGGGTTTGATAGCGAGAAAGTACTTATAGAAAACTAAAGGACAATAAAACTATAAGATAGAAAATCTCGCTAAAGAAAGATAACGATAGAAAATCTTTCTTATTCCATGTTCTTATATGCATGTTTTCTTCTTCTTCTTAATTTGATTGTTACAATTTTATTTTTATGAATTCTGATATTGTCCAGTTAGTTATGGAAATACAACTTTGAACTTTAAATTTTAAGTTGCTTATTGCGAACTCTACTTAGAACAATGAATTAATACTAATGTTACTAGTTAAATGAATATTAGAACAAAAATATAGTAATTAAGTTTTGTTATAGTACATAAAATCTGATAAAACATGGACAAAATTAGAGAACCCTTGTGAATTTTAATATACTCTTTGAAATGATTAAATTATAGAGAAAAAAAGTTTATAAATCTCAACTGACACAGGCGGGATTCGTCCTCACCTCCGAGCCACCGTGTCTTACACGCATCAGTTGAAATTTTTAAGCTGTACTATGTTTTTTTTACTTATGCCTGTTTTGGTGTCGACACCATCTATTATCTCTCTTACAAGTGACAGTTCGACATTCCTGACTTTTCAGTTAGGAATTATCATTAAGATAACGCCCACTAATTTTAATTACGCAATATTTTTTATGTTGAACTTTTATGTGATTAAATAAAAGAGAAAAAATTAGAGATTCATTTAATCACATTAAAGTTCAGCATAACTTTAGTACATAAGTTAGTAAGTAGAGCCTGCCACCTGAAACTCGAGTCTCTTGACTCTAAATTCCGACCACCCAACCACTCGGCTACCGTGACTTATTGTTATTCATAACAACATTACAAAACAAATATGCTTTAAAATCAATAAAATTGCGTAATAGTTTTTAAAATTATGAAATTTGCCTCCCAGCAAAACAATATTTCTACAGATATTAATAATTTAAATACATTCATTATATACTATCCATATTATAGTTTTTCACAATGGACATACTTATCAGTGATAATTTGTTTTATTTTGTTTTTTCCATTGGGGTAGCATACATATAAATACATGTTTTTTTGAAAAATGGTGTATTTATATTGTAATGTTGAGAAAACACAAATACACATGATTCAATATAGAAATATTGAATATCAAAATAGACATGGTGAAACCATATATAGTAAAGAAGTGTAAATTTCGTGTAATGTTTGTGTTTGCAACATAGAAATTGCTGCACCATGCGCTCAATCAAAATCAAAATCAATCATTGAGTAATATTGATTGCAATTTCGGTTGTCATATCACCCGATTTGCAAGTAAATGTTTACAGGGATTAATATTTAGATTATGTTATAGCAATAATAACATGTTATTTGTGGTAAATTGTTAACATGAAAATAAACAGAGCCTGAAAACTGTCACGTCTATGAAATAATAATAATGATATGTATTATTTTGGACGTACATAATGTCATACTTTTTATCCTACTAATATTACCCTTACCTATATAATATTATTATAAACACAAGAGTTAGTGAAAATTCTTCGGAACGTGTTTCGATGTATCTTTATATATATATATATATATATATATATATATATATATATATATATATATATATATATATATATATATATATATATATATATATATATATATATATATATATATATATATATATATATATATATATATATATATATAGATACATATGTATATATATACATATGTATCTATATATATATATATATATATATATATATATATATACATATGTATCTATATATGTATATATATATATATATATATATATATATATATATATATATATATATATATATATATATATATATATATATATATATATATATATATATATATATATATATATATATATATATATATATATATATGTATATATATATATATATGTATATATATATGTATATATATATATATGTATCTATATATATATATATATATATATATATATATATATATATATATATATATATATATATATATATATATATATATATATATATATATATATATATATATATATATATATATATATATATATATATATATATATATATATATATATATATATATATATATATATATATATATATATATATATATATAGCGAACTCGGGTCTCTCGACTCGAATTCCATCACCCAACCACTCGGCTATCGTGACTCTTTGGTAATTTGGCTATAATACTAAGATATTAAATATTTTATTGGCCGGTATTAAATAGTAATAATAAGTATTAAATACGTCGAGAAACTCAGTACAATCTTCACTAATAATGGCATACCTGTTAATCCTTACCTAACATCATTAAAACGAAAATAGCTTCTGTCTTTGAGTTTGTTTTTATCTATGTGAATGTATATTTCTATGCTAATCTGTTGAGCCATGCGAGATTAAATTACTGCGAGGCCGCTAGACGGAGCTGGTATAAGCATGAAAATATGCTTATAAATATTACAATAATGATAAATATTCTTTGCAAGTAAGCAATGTACATTGCATTGAATGAATATATCCATTTACTAATATCGAAACAAAAAAATGTGATAAACTAATAAATAACTTCAAAATTTGAATTTGAAATTGATAATTATCTGTAGTATTTTCAATTTATCTCCTATTATATGTCAACTTTTAATCTTGACACCATCCTAGGTTTTTCTTTAATTTGGTCGAAAGCAAAGCGCCTTTGTCTACACCTTCGTCTCATCTCTATTTACAACCAGATGGTTTTCAAGAACTTATCTTGCTTTATAAAATGTACAATACTTTTTCCGTCTATTTTATTAATAGGATCTAAATTGCTGTCAATTATTGCCATGAAGTCACGATAGGCGAGTAGTTTGGTGATCAGAATTCGAGTTAGGAGTCCCGAGTTCTATCGCCAGAAGTTATACCAATGGGATTTTTCAGAACTTATTAAAACCTGTTTATACCTCAACACAACGCGATGTCCCAAAAATTATTTCAGTGCAAAGCGGGTTGAAAGGACTCAATGACTTCTGTCTACCCCAGTATTGGAAATGGTGTAAAATACGTCCTTGCAATGCCTCATTTTTCATTTTCCCGTTTTTTAGTCTATTTTAGTGCCCTACTTGCCATGTCAAGTCGTTGCCATAAACGGCAATACTGAAAAATGTTAATAAATAATTAATAAACTCCGATTTAAAAAAAAACCACTTCATGTGGTTCTTAGATGACATCGCTGTCTTTGCTGCAAAGGTTTAAAGGTCAACAAGAAGAAAATACTACCGATAACAGGTGCTCCAAAAAACATCTAACACAACAAACCATATACTAATATTATTTATGTGAAGTTTTGTATTAGTGTACAATAAAGGGTTTTTTATCCATTTCTTATAACTATTAATAAAAAAGTAGAACGTTTTATATATTAAGGTGGACAAATTAGACACACATACATTTAAAGTCTTCTGAAGTTAGATAGTTTTGATCGAGATATTGGATCCAAAATGAAAACCAGAAGAAATGAAATAAAAATGGTGTAAAGATTCAGATCTAAATTTCTTACATTGTTTTCCTCTGGTTCAGTAGACATATGTTTATTCCTAATATAGACATTTTAATGAAAAGTAGTCCAGACAGTGAAAATGTAACTAATTCCCTAGATAGACTAGACTAGACTCTATCCTAATTATCACAATATGTTCCCGCCAATAAAATATTTAATTGTACTTAAATTTATCAAGTTACACGCTCATTGCGGTGTACAAAGAAGTTAGTAGACTTGTTTTGTAAAAAATGTCTGTTGACTGTTAAGTCAATCTATATTTTAAAATATCAATATTTTAAACACAGTCTTTTAAAAATATTTTTCAAAAAATATTAAATGTCTTTCACTGTTTATAAAACGATGAAGATAAACCAAAAGATTTGTAACTAGTTCAGGGATCTCAGTGATTATAATTATATAAAACATATTTGGTTGATGGTTAATGTCCGCATTCTTAAGGCTAAATCTTCTCTAAATTATTAAATTATCATATTTTATGTATTAATTAAATAGTATAATGACACTCAGTCCCAAGTAAACAAGTAATTGTTAGTTTAAGTGCAAGGTGTTTGGTTATTCCGATAGTTGTTAAAAGATAGTTTGGTAAAACGTGCACGTTTGCGTATCGCGCCCGGTGAACTCAATTTTAACCAATTGTCCTAAGACAGGGAAGTGTAACCTATTTTCTAAATTAACTGATGGAACGTAATAGATATCTGGGGTAATTAGATTTTATAATTCTTCACGCATTCTCCTAATAATGGGGTAGTAAGAAGATCCACCTCTTACCAAAGGTAATTAAGAACTACGGGTGGCTATGCTATCGCCGTTTTAGTGCAAAAGTTAACGGCGCAATATAATTACATTGGTATACATTTATGCAGATATATATTTAGATAAATAAATAAATATTTATTATGTACATATATTTATATTTATTACATACCGAATGATGTGATAGAATTACTTAAAAACTACATTATATAAACATCTATCTCTCGTATACAAACATTCATTTGTTACTTTTCAAAATTGAAATTATAATGCAATATTTTGAATAATTACAGCGAATTAAGGATATCAAACAAAAGTTTTTAGTGCCATCCGAGATAATTTATAAGTTGAGTATTGATTTGCACGTTTATTCATTATAATAAAAGATAATGCATCAGTTGTTTTCTTCACTCTTCGTCGAGTTCAAATAACAAAAATTACCTATTTAAGAGTTCCTATTGAGCCAAGTATTATCCATGTATGGAAGAAATCTCCTGAATAGACAGCTACGTGACCTAACAAAGGAAACATTAACCGTTAGCGATAGTTTCTCCATGTGAAGGGTTGTATTGAGTGATATTACTTCAAAAATCTTGTGGTTCGCATTAATGCTTGTTTCAAAGTTATAAAATTTAATCAATTTGCTTTTAACTTTAATACTCGCATAAATGTATTGTAAATTTAAGTTCTCTTATTCATATTACCGCATATGTCCTTTACCTGGTGAGCTAAGCAGATACTTCTGCTACATGAATATACCAGCTTGATAGGACCACACCCTTGCAGAATACCGATGCGATCTAGCGGCGTTTTGTTTTACTTCGTTTAATCAGTTGAATGAAGAAAACGGGTGTAGTCACAGTTATTCTCCTCTTCTTCTTATTTTTTCTTATGTTTTCCCACCCCCACAAATACTTTTTAATTTTACGCCTCCTAAAAAAAAGACATCTTCACGCAATTTCCAATACAGGGGTAGACAGAGGTCAAGTCTAGACAATTAAGTCCCTTTGACCCACCTTCCACCGAAGATATTTTCGGGACAACGTGACAGGTGGTGAGCCCGTCGCCGTCTTTATGTCCAAGCCAACGATGAAATTCGTACATAAGTTCTTGAAAAACTCATTGGTACTGCCACCTAGGGATGCCACCCAACAACTCGGCTATCGTGACTTGTGACGCCTCTCTAAATTTTTTATTAAACGTATAAAATGTATCTCACTCACTTACAAGATGAAGTGAAGTTAATTGAAATTAACATCTAGAATATCATTGTTCATAAGCAGAAAACCCAAACGAAAGTATTTTAATACCATTATTTCGCGTCTTCGTATGACCTACAGCAAGTGCATTTTAATAAAAACTGTGGTAGATTAATTACAGCACAAAAAATAAATTTAATTAGTTACCATTATAACCAATATAAAAAGGGATAATGTAGATATTTATAAAATAGTTTTTAGAATATGAACATTAGTTTCGAAGATACACGAACTTATATACTTCACATGTTACTCCCATAATAAAAACGACGGTTAAATGAAAACGTGGACAAATAAATATATATATATATATATATATATATATATATATATATATATATATATATATATATATATATATATATATATATATATATATATATATATATATATATATATATATATATATATATTTATATATATATATATATATATATATATATATATATATATATATATATATATATATATATATATATATATATATATATATATATATATATATATATATATATATATATATATATATATATATATATATATATATATATATATATATATATATATATATATATATGTATATATATATATATATATATATATATATATATATATATATATATATATATATATATATATATATATATATATATATATATATATATATATATATATATATATTTACATTATATGCATACATACATTTATCAAAGTTATTATTACCCCTATTTTATAAAAAAAGCACACTCTTGGTAAACGGTACACTTCTTACGCGTAGAATACTAACTAACAACTTTTATTCAGTGTGTTAACATCAATGTTAGGTACATTGTGGTAATCATTATCAAAGTATTTTGTATGTGCAGTTCAGTGTGGGATGTTAAGACTGGCAACTGCTACTAAGAAGTCACAGAGGTGTTGTAGGTACGCACGGCAAGGTTGCTTACTCTTGGGTAGTATGCTCGCCAAGTAGATCAGTGAACACGATAATGATTGACGACCATAGGAACTATGTTATGGAATTTCTTTCCATAACGCTGAAGCTGATAAAGAAATAATATGGTACTGCATTCTACACTTCGAAAGTCCAATGAATTTAAAGGCGGGAACCGTTGCTAGTAAGAGCAATTGAATTTGGCAAAGAAAATCGAAAACTGTAAATCCAGTACGTGAGATGAAATGAAAATTCATGTTATACTTGTATCCAGACTCAGAATTTTAATATAAATATCATTTTATATAGTATTATTGCTGTCGTAGAAGTAAATTGATTTGTATTTTTAACAGAATTTTTACAGAGGGACTTTGTACGTCTAAATGTATATTTAATGTGTTAGTCTACTAATAGTTTCGGCTCTTAATAGAGTAGTTTCAAATTTTTTTTTCCTTAGAAAATGTTTGCTCTCAAGAAGATGTAGATTAATTATTATTAAGATATATGTTTACATTAAGATATCGATTAAATCATAAATTCAGAATCTGATGATGGAAATCCAAAGTTAAACCGTTGGCTGAACACTAAGACGGCGACAAGGTCACTTGTCACGTTGTTGTCGAATGTTTAAACCACTGAAATATCTAGATACCTAACAAGTTAAGAAAAGATGTGTACAAAAATATAATTATCTACATTGTTTCATTATGCGGGTGTCGTATCGTTCACAAAATTTGCTGGAATTATATTACGCAGATAAACACGGTATTAGGTAAAGCTTAACCTTTCCATGGCCCCGAGCAATTTATGCTTCCTCATATGTCTTATAACTTCCACCCTGTCATTTAACAAGTTACATACTAAGTGTGTTGATTACTTTGGAGTATTAGTAGTATTGTTTTGTGTTTACATAACATAATTAACGACATCAAGAGAAAATAAAAGTTTTTAACACACGCACACACACACACACACACGCACATGCACACGTACGCACGCGCACGCACACGTACACGCACGCACGCACACACAAACACACACACACACACACACACACACACACACACACACACACACACACACACACACACACACACACACACACACACACACACACACACACACACACATACACACACTCTCACACACACACACACACATGCACACACGGGCGGGATTTGAACTTTTTTTAAAATTTTTTCTCTTTTACAACAAAAAGTTCAGCGCAACTTATATGCTTTAAAATCTCAAAATAATAATATCCATAATAATTAACGACATGTAATTAACAACGACCTCCGTGGACGTACTCGTCCTCGTACTCGTAGCGTACACACCAGTTTTCAAGGTATCGGCTACTCAGAGGTCTCGGGTTCGATTCACGGTCGGATCAATGTAGAAAAAACACTTTTCTACATTTTCTCGGGTCTGGGTGTTCATGGTACCTTCGTTGTTTCTGATTCCATATTGCAAGTGCTTAAGCGCCCACCTTGGGATCAGAGCAATGTATGTGACGTTGACTCTATCTATGAATGTATTTATAATCACAAACTACAGTGAAAAACTTAGGTGCCTTAATAATATCGAAACGCCATAATAAAAAAATATGTTATATAAAACCTAATTAGAGGGATTGTATGATGGTCTCATTGTATGATTATTTATTTTATAAATATAGCATTTCCATCTTTATGCACAATTTTCTGCAACGGAGATTAGCAGCGTCTGATCAACTTAGATCGATCTTCGCTTTAAGCTCTCTGATAATGACACTAAGAGGATGGGGCGTCATCTTTAGCACACCAGACCGCTTTAATTAAATACTATTGAGTAGTATTTGATAGAGGAGTAGTGTTTCTTTGGTAAACATGATTTAAAATATTGATTTCCTGTTATGCAATATCTTTGATCCTTATAATATCTAATACGAATATTATTTAATTAATAATGCCTGTTCAAATACCATGAACCTCTTTGTGATAAAAATGAATGTGTGTTGTATAGTAATTCTATATTTATGAATATTCATCTATGTATGTTTATCGAATATTTTACTATATCGTATCATAAGCTTGTATACTACAACAGTGAAGATAGACTCACCAAATGAGCTTTGGCGAAAAGTTGGTCTAAAAAATTATTGCTTAGATCGAACTAAAGTGAACAAATAAACCATTGGCTTAAGATTTAGAATCAGTTGAACATCGTTGCATTAAACGTAATAATTTATATTACAGTACACGTAAAATCGTTATTCGTCTTTTTTTCTACTCATTGAAATTCGCATTTTGAAGGTATTTTCACTAAAATAAATCAAACCGAATATATTGAGCAAAGGGTAAGCCAGCAAAAGGGATATGGCCGTCCCTTAATACGTTTAACGGCACTTTTAAGCTATTTTAAAACTGAGCATATAAAAGGCATCAATTTCAATTTGTTTAGCTTATTGCATTACTTGGCTAATGTATGCATCCATACAAAATTTTAAAGCAGCTATAATAGAGATAGGATATCTGCAATATACTTTTTAAGATATCGATAAGACTTTACGAACTTTTTAATAATTTGAAAAAAAAAATTTAATGTTTCAAAATAAGTATAATAATAATTATCTTGTAAACACTGCAAACGCGAGTTTGGTATAAAAAATAAAAAGTATATTATTAAGCGCATTTATATTATAAATATGCTTGCTTTACCAAAGTGACCTTTGAACTAAAAATAAATAAAATAAATATCTTCATTCCATTTCCAACAAATTTCAAAAACTTATTTACGAATTATATCGTTGGCTTGGACATAAAGACGGCGAAGGGTTCACCACCTGTCACGTTGTTCCAAAAATATCATCGGTGGAAGGTTGATCGAAGTTACTTAATTGTCTAGACCAAATCTCTGTCTACCCCTATATTGGGAATTGCGTGAAGATGTATATTGGTATGACCCTGTCAGCTGGGGATCGGATCTTTTGACTAGAATTCCGACTACCCAACCACTCGGCTATCGTTGCACCGACATCCAAACTGGCATTTATAAATGACGCTATAATAAACTTATGACTAGCTCCACAAGTACAACTACAAATATGGCTGTAGACCCACACAAATATTCCATTCCTATTTTACCCCCTCAAGAACTCAATACGTAAGTTTTGGTTAACACATGCAATTGTTATTAATAGGATAGATACTAAATTTAACACTTCTATCCCCAGTAATGACATAAGTCCTCAAAAACTTTGTTTCCCAATCTTTTCCCGGCGATTTTCCTAAAATTTTATCCTCACTGACTACTTTCTTACCTGAAGTTTTTTACTCATAATTCATCTTCTTGCCAAATTTCATATCCATAGGATATTTAGGAGTTTTGAGTTTATTCTGTGTATTAAAGAGTAATTAAGTTAAGAGTTTTTTCAGCTTATTTTGAAGTAACCTGCTAGACAACAATCTCCAACTTTGTGGTAATTTATTATATATGTTTGGAGCTATACAACATACACTTTTGGACATTAGTGTTGTTTTTGGCTTTTGTACGTAGATTTTATGTTTATCTCGTCGATTGCGAATATTATACTTTTGAAAATCATATCTGTTATATAATCTGATACTTTTGGAAATAATGTTGGATTAATTTTTACAAACACTACACTTTTATATATATACAGCGATGGGAACGTCAGCAATTTATGTTTTTTAAAATATGGCAAACAAGATTCTTGTGCATTGACCTTAAACATTGCTCGAATGCATCTTTTTTGTGACTTGAATATAATATTTACGTCCGTTGAATTCTCACAAAGCATAATTCAATATCTAATATTAGAGACTATGAGACCATGGTATATTATAAGTAGAGTCTCAATACTTATACTACTTATAAATGTTATAAGGGGAGCTGTTTTATACAAAGCATAAGCAGCACTATTTATTTTTTTAAAAAATTTGCAATATGATATTTCCAATTTAATTTACTATCTATATTAAGTCCTAGTCATGTCAACGTTTTCGATTTTATTATTGTCATAGGTAACGACAGGATAATTGGAAGCAGCTGTATTGCGTTGTCAAAATTGAAATATTTTAGTCTTATTTAAGTTAATTTTTAAATTATTGTTTTTAACAAATTAATAATTAAATTTTAAGTTATTAAAATGTCATTTTATAATTGTCAGTACTTTCACATTTAATTGTTACGGTACTGTCATCAGCAAACAATGTCATAGGTTGATTTGTAATAAAAGGTAAGTTATTTATATATTTTAAAAAGGAGTGCACCAAGTACACTCCCCTCGGGAACGCCATATTGTACTATATGTTCATTTGATAAATATGTTTCTTCAAGATTGTTTTTTTAATGAATACTTGTTATTTCAGTGTATTGTTTTCTATTATCTAAATAAGATTTGATAAGCTGTAGTGGTATTCCTCGAATTCCATAACATTCTAATTTTTGAAGTAGTATCTTATGGTCAACATAGTCAAAAGCTTGTGTCATATCACAAAAAACAGAACAAAAGGGAGTTCTGTTGTCTACATTTACTAATACACTGTACAGAAACTCATATATAGGCATATTTATAGTTTTATTTTCTCTAAATCCCTTTTGTTCTTTGCTAAACATGTTGCTCGATTCAAAGTATTTGTAGAGTGCTTTATAAACGTATTTTTCAAATTTCGCTTACGCACGCGTAACGCCGCACATTTTACGAATAGATCGCATCTCCACTGCATTCAACTTGCTTTTATGCTTCTTTAAGTCAATAACAAAACTGCGTTATGTATTGCAAAGCGTGTACTCTTACTCTCACTACGCCTTGCCTTTTGACTAACGCAGTCAGGGCACCATTGAATCTCACCACCTGTCACGTTGTCTCGAAAATATCTTCGGTGGAAGGTGGGTCAAAGGGACTTAATTGTCTAGACTTGACCTCTGTCTACCCCTGTATTGGGAATTGCGTGAAGATATTTATTTATTTATTTTACATTTCTTTTTCATACACGTGACTTATGCCTGCAGTTCTGCCTCTGATGGTGCAATAAGCACTGCGTCATCAGCATACAGCAGACAATTTACTTTAATGTCACCCAATTTCATACTTTCGAGATACAGTATGAACAGCCAGACATGACACAGCCCTGTTTTACGCCCGTTTAGACGCTAAACATGGGTGACTGGTCATGCTCTACCCGCAAAGAGGCTTTAAAGTAAAGTGACTGTACAGCCCTTAGCAATCGACCATCCACACCATACTTATTATTAGAATATACATTAATATTTTAATTATAACATGAATATAAAATTTTATTCATTTAATTTTTAATTTTTTTAAAAATATCCTCGACTTAAGGTGGGTCGAAGGGACTTAATTGTCTAGACTAGACCTCTATCTACTCCTGTGTTGGGAATTGCGTGAAGATATTTATTTATTTTTATTATTTAGAATTTTATTCCAGGGTTTATGATAATTTTTTTAAACGGATTTATTTATGTTTACTAGAAAACAAGATGAGCGTTTATTAAATAACCTTAATTCAAACTTTGCCAATTGAACTTTTTATTACTTTGAAATGACTTTATTTCAACTTCCTGGTCATCACCTAGAACTCAAAAATAATTTGTAAAAATTAATAACGTTGGCGACGGGCTTCGGTGGAAGATGGGTCGAAAGGACTTGATTGCCTCTTTTTACGCCTGTATAAAGAATGTCGTAAAAATTATAAAAAGTTATAGAAATAAATAAAAAAAAAATATAAATTTTGATAAGAATTACTAAAATGTCCCTTGTAAAAAGGTCTTTAATAAAAAATCCCATAGTATGTGCTATATGCACATACTTTGGGATATGAAAAATATGTAGCAAAAAATGCTTTAGCGTACTTTTATATGGAACTATTTAAATCCAACGATCTCACAACACATTATCTTCGCATAACTCGGAAGGTATAGACAGCGCACGCCGAGATAACTCTCATAAAGCTGGAGTTGTTCCTACATACGACGCTTATCATAAAATTATGGCCAAGTTAAGCAAAATCTATATAAGTAGCTTATGTATTATGCCGATGTGTAAGCTACATTGCTGTAAAGTTTCAACAAAATCAGTTATATTGTTTTTGTGTGAAAGAGTAACGAACATCTATCCGCCCACAAACTTTACAGTAGTATAAAAAAACAAAGTTATTGAAATCAGATGAATTTCTTAATAAAAATAATTTTATTTACTACACAAAATTATCTATAAGATAGTTTGGTGTAGTAAATAAAATTATTGTTATATTATTGTTATTATAAGAGATTTGATAATATTATTATCAAAACACAATCTGATCTGATAATACAATTATTGCAGTGTAGCATCTGTTATATGTCGGTATACTTTAATATAACCTAATTTTCGCACTAATTCCATAAAATAATAATATTTTTTTTATTTTCCCTCACGATTTCTAATCCTTAAGAGTAATAATTATAATTAATAAAATATTTTGTGAGAGCCTGGTGTCAGTACTAGGTTTAACCTGTATGACTTATCATCATACAAGATAAATAGGTAAATATATATAACACATATATAGAGACACAATCACTTAAATTGCTCTGATCCCAAAGTATGTAGCTAAATTATTTGAATTATGGGAAAATACAAAGGTACCACAAACATTAAACCCTGAGAAAATGTAGGAAAACTGGTTTGTGCGCCACTCGTCCATGTACCTACATGGACGAGTGGCGCACACTATTTGACGACCTCGTCAAATATTCATTTCGATTTTAAAAGTTATATCATGTATGAGTGATTTATAATTACTGTATTCATTTAGCATTTGATAGAAGTAGAAAAAAATTTAATCATGAGACAATTTTAGTAATCATTACTTTGTCTCAAGTTATATTAGAGTAATTAATGTGTCTACCAAAAAAAGCGGATCATATTCCTTATCTCGTCCGCACCGGCGTTCCCTACCCTCTTTTTAAGTAGCCGACGAAATGAAGAAAAAACATTGTATATTTCGTCCTTGCCGAAGTCAGTTATCATAATCTTATTATAATCGTTTTATTTCTATTGCTATACAAAAGTGAAGAAATGGTAAAGGTAGAAAAGAATGTTTTATAATATCAAATATTAATAACGAAAATATAGGTAGGTACATGTTAACTGAACATGAAACATCAACCATATAAAACATCAGGACGTCAAACACATCAGTTTTCTGCGTCCACGATCGCTGGAGAGCGCCTTAATAGTTTTTTTTTTGTTATTTAAACGCTATGGATTTCATAAATTAAACATGTTTCAATTATTTATTTTATATGTTGTTGTTACCACTTGCATAACACAATATGTGTACATAAGTTAGAATAGAACTGATAACATTTAACTAAAGTAATACCCTGTTTCCAATAATCAACAGAAAATCTTCACTCATCTCAACAAATTCAATTCAACAATTGAACCAAACCACACATGTTACACTGACGCAATGAAAATCAATTTTCTGAGAAACAGAAGAGGCAAAAACTATCTTCCAAACAAGTTCCAAATGGAAATACGTCTGAGGAAGCGGATGGGGATGTAATACATACACACAAAACTACACTAGTAATCAAGGTTATATAAATTCATACAAACAGGCATGACTTGTTCGTCTTCCCAACGAGATTCGAACCTTCAGTCGCAAGCAGACGCGCTATTTGTATAAATGACAAGCTTCACATTGAATCTTATTTAGAATGAGCCCCTCATACTGGTTGTTTTGTAAATTCTTGAGTTTTAAAAAAGTAGAAAATAAGCTACACAATAGTGCAACATAAACTATTGAATATTTTATTCACCGTCAGCGGTGTCACGTTTCGGGAAAGAATATTTTATTTTTATGCGGTTCTCACAGCACTGAAATATTAAAAACAGAATTTCTTTTAAAAGAAGAAAAAATATTGCTTTCCTAACTTGAAAAACAATAAAATATGCATGCAAGTTGGTATATGATTATAGTCACGATTGTAGGCTGGTACCAAGGAATTTTTTCAAAATTTATGCATGATTTATATCGTTAGCGTGGGAAATATATGCGTCAAAAGGCTAATAATGTTACTCTCAAATTAGCTTATTTTATTTAATCCTGCGAAACACCGTCATTATTACTATTGTGTTCTATTTTGTAGGTTACATATTGTTAGTACCTACCTATATTATAAAAAAGAAGAATTTTGATTTAAGTTATTAATACTAACAACGTTTAGTATTTTATATTGTATGATGAACTGTATTGAGCTGTTGTAGCCTTTTATCATTTGCTGGTCGGTTTCATTTTCCGACTTACTCTATAAAAATATTACCACACTCATCTACGAGTACATACATATAAATTAACTATCTTACAGAAGATGTTCAATTCTCAATAATATAAATAAAAAATACTAAGAATAATTTTAATTTATTTATTTAACTTTTCACTGTTAACACGTTAAAAAGGGTTCCAATAAGTGAAATGAAATTTTGTGTTTTCCTTTTTATTAGGGTTCACTTTTTATAAGCCCAAACCTTTTGGTCTAAGTACTTTACAGTCGCTTATATATCTTTGATTATAAGATAATTCTGCTAAGTTCTGACAAGTGTCCAAAAGGATAGTAAGTTCCCGTATTTCATCTGTTCCAATACTTAAGAATTTATGCCGTCATTTTCACGGCGTCATAATTTATTCTTTAATCATTTTGTGTAAGTCATCGCAAACCGATATAAAGTTTTATTAGATAACTTTGATTTACTTAGAGTTTGAAATTAAGTCACTTTATTATTAGTTTCACATCTATATTTTTTAACATTAAAGTCAGAAATAAGAGGTGGAGAGGATTTGGTGTTAAATGTTTGTTAAAATAAAAGTCTGTTTATGACATATGATAAATTTTATTATAGATATATGAAATAGAGCTACCCACACATTCAACGTTTTATCACTCCCTAAGGACGTTAAGAGAGTGCTGTTAGCATTATGCAAGAATGAATAAATAAATAAATATTGCTCCCTGACAGATTTGACCTTAAAACTTGATTAAAAATGACTTTCTTCGATCACTTTTATAATTTGGAAAAATGTAGAACAAAATTACTTATCTATTAAGACGTTACAAATATGCGCGTAAATTCAATAACTAACCCAAAAACTTCTTTAAATATACCTTACTTTACTTTAGACATTACCTTTATTTTACCGCGTGATGTGTGAGGTAAATCTGTAAACTTACATCCTTTTGTCAACTTCTCTAATATTTAACATAAAACGACCATTTACGGATATTATCGCGTTTTTATAATGTTTTTTAAAACTATGTCACTTCCCGAAGTTTCAGATGCTTTACAGCATTCGTAGTCACGGGAGGACCAGTTTTAAAAAACTAAATAAAAACGCGATTAATTCCGAAAATGGTAGTTTTATTTTAAATGAATATCCACTTAAAGCTAAGCTTAAAATACATAAATTCCCTAAAAATATATTCCAAATCACATGTAAAAGGTAATACGTTAAAAGGTATTCACATTAATCTCGTATAAATGGCATATAACCGTATAGTAATATTCTTATCTGGAATTATAAGTTTGATAATGTTTATTATTTCACCAATGGTTTTTCGGTCATTCGATAGGTTTACCGTTTCTTCAAAATTTCAATAATATTATAGATGAAGCTTAAGCTTCCTAAGCATTAAGCAAAATAGGAATAAATACGTACCTAGATAGGTACAATATCACATACATTGCTCTGGTTCCAAAGTAAGCTTAAGCACGTGTATTACGGAACAGAACAGAAACAACGAGGGTACCACACCACAAAAAATTGTTGAACATTTAATTACATTTTTATTTTATCGAGGAATTGAAAACTTTTATTAACTACAGTCATTAAAATTACTACTGTCAGCTTTCGATACATTTAAAATTGACAACTATCAAAATTATGAACTTTTTTGTGACATAATTGAATTGGAATGTAGTAATTTCGACGGTTTTTAAGTAGAAAAGCCTAAAGTAATTCTTTATGCCACATTAAAGTTTTATATTTTTGACGTCATAAATATTTAAAGTTATGATATTATGCGCTATGTTTTAAAGAAATAATTATAACTTATTTTCATATATAAGCGAATTTTCTCTGCAATGACACCCGTATGGGTAAAGTTAGAATGTAACTATACCATAAAAAATGTATATTATATATCCTTGTTATTCATATAACTACTGGTGTGATTTCTAAGATATTAATGGTTGAATGTAAATGTATTGCAAAAGAAAAAAATATGTAGTGATAGCTAAACTATGCAGAAAACACCTAAAAATAATGAACGCCTGTTTAAATGAGCATAGCAAATTCATAATTGATAAACACTTGAGACTTTCCGACTCCATAGCATACTTTGGTAGAGAATCCCACCAGGCATTCTGTCCGTCCATTAAAGCCCGTAGTATAAAATATTTATATATAAATTCTTTATAGGCAATAAAGAATAATTATATAAGATAATAAAATAATTCTTTACTGCTATCTATTTAAAAAAATGTCTTTTTAAATATGGTTTTGTCTAAGTATATTGCACCACCTGTATTCAATGAAAAGTGGGTCAAAAGAGTTTCATTGTCAAACCCCTGTCTACCTCAATGTGGGAGATTACGTGAAGATAGAAAAGCTGACGAAAGATAAATTGTTTGCTTTATCATAATATTCTAAAATATGTCTGAAATATGTCACGGTAACCGAGTGGTTGGGTGATCGGAATTCGAGTCCACGAGACCCGAGTTCGATCCCCCGGTGGCAGACTCGTACCAACGGGTTTTTTCAAAACCTATGTACGATTAACATCGTTGGCTTGGACATAAAAGACGTCGACGGGCATACTAACTGTCATGTTGTCCCAAAATATCTTCGGTGGAAGCTGGGTCGAAGGAACTTAATTGTCTAGACTTGACTTCTGTCTACCCCTGTAATGGTAATGGTGTGATGATATTTATTTATTTATATATCATAATATTCTAGATCCACAGACCGCGCAACAATTTTCTGAAGATAACTCTAACAGTTTTGAAAACGATTTGTGTCGCACCGAACTTATATAAAGCATAGATTGTCTTTGAAGAGATTTGTAGATAAAGTCTGTGCCAATAGGCGCAAATTTTTATGAAACTTGGAAACAGTTGTTTTTACACTCTTACATTACATTTTAAGTTATCCAATTACGACATTGAAGAAAAATATAGATCAAGCTGAATACAAAAGTAGAACATTCGAATATTTCCGTTTTACACTTTTTTATGGAAATACTTTATAACTGTTTTCTTGAAAAGGGAAAGGTCAAAAGTATTCTCCTTAAAAGTAATCTTCTTAAAATAAAATGATCAATTTAATACAAGTGAACGAAGTTACACGTAACAATGGTAAAACTTGGTAATCTGATCTCTGGATTCCCCGACAGAGATGATACGAGAAGTTATAATAAAAATAATATTCTCTAATATGTAGTAATAACAATAAATAACAATACTTGCGTTTATTTTTTTTATTACCTCAGTCCTCCGCTACTATATACTACCTACTATATTTGGATACTTATGTGTATTTTAGTGTTCAAAAGCTTTTTTATCAAGTCTGAAACTATGCCCTCTCACCGGACCATAACTTGAAAATTTTTAGAATACAGTTGAGATAGTTTCGAATGCGTTTTATCAATTCAACTTAAAAGTTTAAGTTGAAAGTTTTCTACATTTAATAATAAAACTTATTTTATTTTTAAATGGTTTTCTATTTTATAAATATAAAGGAACATGTAGCCCTTGCAGATTTAAAATAAATATTGCCCACTAATTTTATGGAAAATGCCACCTCTCCCTATCCTTCCTAATCTTATATATTATTCCTTAATTGTTGTTTTAAATTTAAAGCCAATCAAACTAGAACATGAATAAATATAATAATAATGAAAATTAAATTGATTACAATTACTCGCTGTAGGCCGTGCTACAAAAATATTACCGCCTGTTCAATTGGGACTCGACTATTGTTAGTAGATAAATATTTACATTATAGTAGGCAAATATTTACATAATTTTTCACGAATAATTATACTATACTTAATACATATAAAAAAATCTTCTCGACATTCCCAATACTGGGGAAGACAGCGACAGGTAGTGAGCCGGTCGACATCTTTATGTCCTAGCCAACGATATAAATCGTATAAAAGTTTTGAAAAAAAAAAAAATCCTTTGGAGCCTATCGCCTGGGTATGTAACTCGGGTCTCGAATTCCCATCACCCAACCACTCGGCTATCGTGAGTCAGTACATTTTTTTTAACAAAAGTAACTGGCATAAGTAAAAAAAATACTGTAAATATTCAAACTAATACCTGTAATACGACTAATACGACAAATAACTGTAATAACCAGCCCTATGTGTAACTTTCTCGTTGTTATATTTGATTGTTTAGTCCAAAAAGTATATAATCACTACTTTCCTGGTTTAGTCTTTTGCAATGATATTTACAACAATAGTAATTTATTGTCCAGAAACCTGTAAATTGTAACGTTTTATATTATTTGCAGGCGGATAAATATAACTCATTATTGAGTACAAGAAAAAACTATTCATGGGCAGTACTTACAGCTTAAATGGACGAAAGCAAGCAAAAGTTTCCGGGAAAATGAGTATGCCTCCTGCCTCATTGTAATACACACGAGATGCACACGCTATTAACCTCTTTTTGCTTTTACTATTAAATATGGACCAAAGTTTAAAGCTTAATGAATGTGAATATTTATGGATTTCATGAATATGTTTCTTTATCTTTTTGATGTTTTTATTTATTCCTCATCATCATAAAGATCAATATCAAGATAATTATTATAACACCCTGTTAAGAGTACTGCAGGACTGTGGCACTTTTGACATGGTACGGTTTGCCATAGTGACCAAATTTTTTCACATGTAGATCTGTATGTATGTCTGATCTGCATGTAGATCTGCGATCGCCGCACGGAATAGACGGCTGAATATTGATCTAGTATTTTTGAGATACGATAATTCGATTTATATTTTTTTCCTTTTTTACTCGATTCCTTACACGATTATGCTATTAACATTGTGTAGATAATGTAGAAGTTGTAAATAAAGTATTGAAAACGCTAATTTCTACCATTTTGTTGCGTGTTCCCATATATTAAAGTTTATGATATAAAATTACTTGTTTCTTGGGTCGAATGGAATTGGAAACTGAAAACTGTTACTCAGTATGGACTCATAGAATTGAAATTCGCTTTTCATTTCCGTGTAACTGAAATGTGGAAATAGCTTGTCTATCACATCGATCGTGAGTGCTACAACGCATGGTAATAATTTCTGTAATTTTGTTTCAAAGCATTACACATATGTTTTGATTTTCTTTTCCTATACAGTAACTAATAATAGTTTAAGTCATGATAGCCGGTTGGGTGATCGGAATTCGAGTCACGAGACTCCGAGTTCGAACCCAAGTCACGCACTAATCGGTTTTTTCAAAACTTATATACGATTTATTGGCTTGGACAAAAAGACGGCGACGGCCTCACCACCTGTCAGTTGTTCCAAAAAATGGCTTCCGTGGAAGGTGGGTTGAAAAGACTTAATTTTCGAGACCTGTGTCTATCCCTGTGTTGGGAATGGCGTGAAGATCTTTATATAGTAACTAACGGTTCATGATAGCCGAGTGTAGGGTAACCGGAATTTGAGTCAAGAGACCTGAGTTCGATTGAAAATGGGGTGAAGATATTTATTTATTATTTTATTTTATGTACTAGCTAAGCATGTTAGCCATGTGTTAATTGTGTACAAATATAAAAATTGCTTCTTCCATTGATACCCAATGTAAAAGGGAACTTAAAAACGCCTGGTAAATCGGAATAGCTACTTACCGATGTCGGGATAAACAACTTGAAAACTACCAGTTAAAATCAAGCAGATTGAAGACGGACAGTACAGTCTAGAGGTGCTGGACACGTATAAGATGTTTACATATTAAGATATTACTGATATGATAGACGCTCGCTTCAGAATTATAAACAATACGCTGGTTCAATATTCGGTAGAATTGATATTTTAATTCCACTTTATACTTGTCCCCTTAACCTCTGAAAAAAATTCGGTGATATATAGTATCATCAGTCCTGCTGTCTGCTTACTGTTGATAACAAAGGTTAATTAATACAATAAGTTTACTGACGCCATTTGTTTATCAATTGACTTTTTTCATTTATATTAATTTGAATTAAGATCATTCATTCATTATTATTTTTTGAATAATTATCATTGATTCATTATTACATATATGATAATAATATAGTTAGAGATAGTGAAGAAATAGTAGTGAATAACAGACTACGAAATAAATTAATCATAAAAAAATCCCTATTCCGAGTGCTTCACCTAAACTTGTAATGATTACCTAATAATAAATTCAAATTGTTTCAATTTAAAAACCTTTTCATCAATACTTAAGATCTATTATTTATTCTGTTAAAATAGGATAGAACATAAAGGAAATTTTAACATAGAACGCCCGGATAGTACGGTTGTGTGATCGGAATTCGGATCAGGAGACGCGAGTTAAATCTTCATGAAGCAGGATTATACCAATGAGATTTTTTGTAGAAACTTAAGTACAATTCGACAGCTCGATAGCCTAGTTGGTAATAACCCTGTATTCGAAGCTGAAGGGTGAGAGTTCCGCAAAGGGCATATATTAAGTCATATATATTCCCGAGGTAGAGGTCAAGTCTAGACAATTAAGTTCCTTTGACCCACCTTCCACCGAAGATATTTTCGGGACAACGTTATTTTTCGTACATAAGTTTTTGAAAAACTCATTGGTACGAGCCTGCCACTTGGGGATCGAACTCAGTTCTCTTGACTCGATATTCCGACCACCGAACCACTCGGCTATCGTGATTAGGTCATGGATATATATTTATATATCGGGCTCATATGATCAGGATTATTTTTAAGCCTTTTAGTTGTCCCTTGTATTGGGAATGGCGTGAAGTTATTTATTATTTAAGTATATTGCTCCCCATGTATTACTTTGTTACATATAGATATAAGCTTCAATGAAAAGTGGGTCACCAAAATTAAACTGCCTGGACCTCTGACTATTCCTATTTTGGAAAAAGTGTTAAGATACAAATAATAGTATTAGATTCCTAAACATCCCATGTTTTCATTCATAGAGACGCATTTATGGTATTTCATCACTATTTTACAACTGCAAAGCGATCCTCACTGTCGTAGAAGCGGTCTAAAACGTACGCAGTCAGCCATAGATCAAGGCCATATAAATACTTTGACTTCTGTTTCATCTCATGAATGTCGTAAAAGTCGACCATAAAATCTTAAGATCTTGAGCAGATAGTGGAATGAATATCCTGAGTACCCTGTGTCAGAAATAAATATACATATACAAATAATTTCATCTGTCTAATTAAGTCTTGACAGGAATATATCTGACATTACATACCCCTATCTATATTTTAGTAATTGCAATTGAAACCAATCTAAAGTAAACCTATTCTAATAACAAGTGGATAAAGGAGTAATTCCTTAAAGAGGCTTAATTCATAATATAAAAACATAGATAGTGACAACATCACATACGTTGCTCCGATTCTATTGCAAGAAGCAAAAACACTTGTTCTATTACATAAGAAACAACGAAGGTACAGGATAAATAACAGCGCTGCAGTAGTATTACTTTAGCATACGAGTATTGCTGTCGGATGCTATTTAGTTGTTGCAGTTCAATAATTAACTTTATGTTTAAACAATGGCTATAACTCTTAGTTAAATTTATTATTTTGTGTTAAATCCCCGACTACTTAAAGACTGCAATAAAATATTAGTCCTTCTAACACTTATTATATTTGGAAATACATGGCATACATAATACAACGACCTTTTAAAGTCCACTGCAGGACATAGGCCTCTTCCATGTGGAGGATTGCCATTATCGCCACGCTCGGCAGGCGGATTGGCGATTGCAATCCCAGACCACTCGCACCGCAGATGCTGCTGCCCATCTTCAGTCTGATTATTTAGGTCTTACCTTTTTAGAGATGGTTATCTCGCCATTTATCGGTTGCCATTAGGATATTCTATGCGCTTTCCTTCGTAGCCTCTTACGATACCCATGGGAAGAAAGAGAGTAGCAACATTCTAACACCGATACCACACGGTCTATATTCGAAATAATAAAACTTAACTGAATTCAAATTTATCGAAATTATTTATGTCCACCAATTATTTTTCTGGCAAAAACAAATCGAAATCACAAATATTGACGATTTATTGACAAATATACGTGCTCATGAATTATTATGAACTGGTATTTGTACACAAATTTTAATATTAAATCCGCTTATATCTGTGACAAAGGATGTTTAGGTAGTAATTTACAATATAATTTATAAAATAAAGTTATTGCGAGACAAAAATTATTACATTTTTATTGTAAACTTAGAGACGACGATAGAGATTTGGTACTATTCTTAAACGAGATTATATATATATATATATATATATATATATATATATATATATATATATATATATATATATATATATATATATATATATATATATATATATATATATATATATATATATATATATATATATATATATATATATATTTATATATATATATATATATATATATATATATATATATATATATGTATATATATATATATATATGTATATATATATATATATATATATATATATATATATATATATATATATATATATATATATATATATATATATATATATATATATATATATATATATATATATATATATATATATATATATATATATATATATATATATACTGTTGTACAATATTAAAATAGGAACATCTTTTCGGAATATTTCATTGAAATAATAGGAAATGAGCTTAGGTAAAATTTTTTTTATGTACTTACTGATTTTTTTTATTTTACTATTTGAAGGCGGTTCAATCTTTTTAAAAATATTTATTTACTAGTTTTACTACAGAAAAACGAACTGCGATTAATACTAAGAGTGGCACATTTTCGAATAGGCCCGTAGCAAGTAGTAGATGAATTAGGTGCTCTTAATAATTAATATACATAAAAGACTTCCATAAACGAGTACACACAGGTTTTCACGGTGTAGCCAGCTCTTAGGTCCGAAGTTCGATTCCCAGTCGCGGTCAATATAAAAATGTGAAAACACTCTTATCACATTTCATCGGGTTTGGGTGTTTTAGCTACCTTTATTGTATCCTATCCATCACATTAGCTTCAGCATCAATATGATAAGATTTATACTTATCTTAACGTATATTTAAGAGCAGACCTTTTAATTATTTAATAAATATATATGACATAAATTACAGCATTACCTTTTAAGTATAAAGATGAGTTTCTTAGAAGAAGATTACTATGATTATTTGCTTTTAAATAAAAAACATAAATATTTTCATGCTTAAATAAAGTACAAAAAATATCTGCCCGTAAGGCAGAGAAACAGCAACTACATAATTTTTTTTTAAATATATTACCATTGTTTTCGGTAACTGTTATAACGTGTAAAGTAAATAAACTCGTAAATAGCAAGATATTTTCTGTCGCAAGTATTGCAGTGACATGAATTGTTCATTCGTATGTTTTTATCAGTGAAAGATAAGAATAACTTTGTTTGTTTGTGATAATAACGAAAGCATGATTTTCGTTCGGAGCAACATTTGACTCTGATAACACTTTCATAACATTTAATACGATGCTGTTTTTTTATTGATGTTAGTTTTTAATATCCACTTATTTATAGTATCAACAAAAAACTGTTTAAATCTCCGTAATGTGTTTGCGTTAAAATCAATATTCTAAGCTTGTAAATATGCTGACGTCCTAACATAACTTTAGAAGTCAAGACTTGAATAATAATATTTATATGAAGATGAGGTCTGATTAAATTACATTAGTTTGGAAATGTATAATTAAATTTTGAAATGATATTAAATTATATGTTTTATTTTGGTTTCCCGTTGTTAATAGCCAAAAGTTTGTTTTATTATTAGTTTAGTATATTTCTTTTGTAGTACATTATAATTTTTTTAAAGTATAACATAATGTTGTAAGTGATTGACACATTTTTGCATATTATTGGAATAAAATAAGGACAATATACATACATATCGGACTCTCAAAAGTTCACTGCATGACGTAGGCCTCGCCCACAGGGAGGATTTGCCATAATCGCCATGCTTGGCAAGCGGATTGGCGATCGCAGCACTAGAACACTCGCACCTCAGACGCTGCTGTCCATCTTCCAGTTGCCATAAAGATATTCAAGGCTTTTACCCTTTGACGCCTCTTACAACATCCCCGGGAAGAAAGGGAGTGGTAATATTCTTAGGCCGTTACCACAAGGAAAAAGATAATTTAAAAATGACACATAAAATAAATGGTTCAAATAATGAATATACATCTGGATAAAATATGCACCCGATTCAAATACATGATGACTAGACAACCTAGATGGTAGTAAACCTGCTACATTCGAATCTAAGGAAACCCACAAAGGGTTCGAATTTGTTATTTCTCTATGTAAGTGTATATAAAAATAAGTATATTATATTACTTTGGACATTTGGACTTCGATAGGGTCACCAATTGTCACGTCTTCTAAAATATTTTTCTTTGAAGTGGGTCAAAAAGTCTTCATTGGCTAGACGTCTATCTGCGCCCGTACGGGTAAATGCGTGCAGATCTATAGAAACATGCAACCTTGATTTAAATGAACAAGGTGTAGTATAGTAAATAAGGTGTAGCAGCGATTTAGTAGTGTAGTAGCAATTATAGCCAACCATGTCTTGGTACCGGATTAATTTTCTGCAGTGGTATTTTACGGTCCTTCTTATACATATGTCATATTCATATTTTAATATATATATATATATATATATATATATATATATATATATATATATATATATATATATATATATATATATATATATATATATATATATATATATATATATATATATATATATATATATATATTTCCACGCATTCCACGCATTTCCAATACAGGGGTAGACAGAGGTCAAGTCTAGACAATTAAGTCCCTTTGACCCACCTTCCACCGAAGATATTTTCGGGACAACGTGACAGGTGGTGAGCCCGTCGCCGCCTTTATGTCCAAGCCAACGATGAAATTCGTACATAAGTTTTTGAAAAACTCATTATTAAATAAATATTCATATTAATGCATTAGTATTTATATTTTGTAAATTAAAAAAAGACATATTGAATAAAATTGATAATCAGAAATAGCAGCGTAATATGTACCGCGTCTCTAGCAGAAAATTATGGGAAAATATGAACACACTATACCGGAATCAGGAATATGCATATGACGTTAAACACGGACTGAACAATGCGACGAGTACTTCAAAATTACTGCAACTTTCAACGCCGACATTTCTATTCTATGGTAAATGGTTTTTTTTAACTAATATTTCAGCTTTTAATATCCTATTATTGACAGTTTTCTTGTTTTTATTTAACTTAATGTACTATAGTATATGTTTGTAGATATTTGTGGAACGTGTAGATTTTTTACACCTTTTGAAATAGCCATCGTTATAGGAGTAAGATCGTAAATACTATGTACTAGTTTAAGTATACCGTATTACAGAAACAATAATAAAGTGAAAATTTACAAAAACTCTAATTAACAAAATAATAGAAAGAACGATCTCTATTTTCTTGAACAGAGATTTTCTAAATTTTTCCGTTTTTAAAAGTACGGAAAACCGACCACGGCTTATGAAGCATTATTACACCTTATTCTAAACTTTGCATGCATCTGTACTCTATGTGTGTACACTTTTTACAAATAATTAGGTTACAGATTTAAAGTTGTTTGGACTTCCAAAGACAGAGTTCACTTAATTATTGTCAGGTGCAATGTTATCTCTTTTCTTCATAAAGAAAATTATTTTTTGTCCTATAAAGAATACTTACGTAATTTGATTACTTAGTTTCGATCGTGATTTATTTAGTTTCGATTTATATGTATTACTGTTGTATTTACTGTGTTTATTCTTAACATTTATTAAGTATATTATAATTATTGAGTTTCTATTATAGTTATATTTTCTCAAGTTTTATGAATAGTTTTTATATAGATCTGGCGGATTCAGGTTAATAGCTGGGAACAAAATTGCTATTCATGTTGCAACTCACAACAGATAATATATTATGTCAGTACTATATAAACAGCGTGGCCTTCATTTAGATATCAGAACCGAGTTGTGTATAATCGAGTTTACGTTTCGGTAGTATCATGGCGCCTAAAATAAAATATACAAAGGTTAGCTAATTACTTATATTATATATGGTGATGAATTGTATGTAAACTTATAATTGGCACGTTATATTCGGCGAGATATCAATTTTATTCATAGGGAAAAAATGCGTGTAACGAGGTGTAATAATTCTTTTTATATTTACTAGCTATTCATTGACAACAAATGGGTAGAATCTGCAAGCGGGAAAACATTTGAAACATACAACCCACATGATGGATCTGTAATTGCCAAAGTGTCTGAAGGGGATAAGGTTCGTATCTTATTTAGAAAGTAAAATATTTCGCATATTTCTACATTTTCTGAGAAAACTTTCTCAAATTTATTGACTTAAACATGTTGAAATATTATATTTATGTTATTATTTATTTTTGCGTAGCTAGGGCTAGACTAAGTATTCAATTTTTTGGGATTAACAGCCATTAATGTATAACATAAGAGATACAATATACAATAACTATATTATAAGAATGTTATGAATTCTAGTAAATCTGTGCACTAAGTTCTCATGTAATTTAAAACTATCGTTTCAGTGTTCTTTGGTATAAAACGTCACGATAGCTGAGTGATTGGGTGATTGGAATTAGAATCAAGAAACCCGAGTGTGGTCCCCAGGCGGCAGGCTAGTACCAATGAGTTTTTTCAAAAACTTATGTACGATTTATAGCGTACATAATCATATCAGCTCGGATAAAGAAGGCGATGGGCTCACCATCTGTCACGTTGTCCCGGTCGAAAGGACTTAATTACCTACACTTCTGTCTACCCCTGTATTGGGAATGGCGTGAAGTGTACTTTGGTATGAAATAATTAAAAAAAACATTACGAAGTATTTGATTATTACGTATAATATTTTAAGTCCAAGATTAGAGAGTGAGTGAAAGAGAGAAAAGGGAAAAAGGGAGAGAGATAACTATGTTAATGATTTTTTTATCCATGATTTGCAGTATACAATATATATTCAGACGGCCCGACAGATATTAGTGAGATGAATGTTATTGATAATACTAATTAAGTAAGATAGAATATAATATAGTTGAAGAGGAACTGAAATGCAGATTTTGTTGTTAATTATCTAAAGATTTGCAATTTTAATTAACATTTTAAAAATAAAGGGCTGGTCAAGAGTACTCGTAGTACTTTAGAAGTGCGTATATGAAGAAATGAGTAATAAAAGAAAGAAAGAAAAACATTTATTCACGGTCTAATCATAATAGATGCAAAACAAAGCAAAAAAATGGAATTACACGGAAAATAAATAATATTTTTTTTGGTGAATCGTCAAAACAAATAAAATACAAATAGTCGATTTCTGTGATCGAGTTACATACAACACACACACAAACACATTAACACGATGGCCCACAAATATTTTACATTTGTTATATAAGTAAGGCAGATTGTCTTTTTTATTAAAATGTAATAACTATATTTGAAGTAACAAACAGTTTACTAAGGCTTTTTCAAGTGGGAATGGCATATAAAATGTTGTTTGTCACTGGAGATATTTTAAAAAGTGGCTAAGGAGAATATAATTGCATTGAATAATTTCATAGTAATAGATAGATCGCGGAGTAATGCATATACAAAATTGAAATTTAGTCAACCAGGTATATAATATAAGTTTGGTACTTCGCTTAACAAGCGTGGTTATTATGGGAAATTTACTGGAGAGCTTTTTGTTATACAAATAATTTAATTATAATTTTAGTATGTAATTGTAATGGTTTGTTTTTAAGGATGATATAGATTTGGCTGTTAAAACAGCGCATAGAGCATTCCATCGTAACTCCGAATGGAGACTGTTAGATGCGGCGCATCGCCGAAACTTGCTCAACAAGTTTGCAGATCTCGTGGAACGTGATTTGTCATACATAGCTGAGCTCGAAACCTACAATAATGGCATGCTATTAACAATGAGTCATAATTTTTACATGGATGCATTGAATACATACGTTACATAGCCAGCTTGGCTGATAAAGTACAAGGAAATACAATCCCTCTAAGTGAGTATAATCTTAATATAAATCTTCTTCTATACATAGAATAAACAAAAGCATCAGCTTCATATAATTTTTACATTGATGGAAAGCAATTAAAATAGAACAGAAATAACTTAAGAGTAATAAGTAATAGAACATAAATACTTATCGGTCAGTCTGTCTGTCCTTTGTCTGTTCATGAATATCTCCGAAACTTCAGAGTTGAATTTGGGATAAAATTAATAGGCCTTATTAAATTTAGACGTGGTGAAACATACATATTCCCGCACATTTCACAAACACATGCGCTGACTGCTCATGGCCGTGCGCTGAAGCTTTTCATCCTTCATCCTAATGCCAATAGCATTTAGAACGGCTGAAATATGAGGATATCGTAATGTCGATAATCCTCTACGTTTGCGATCCTACCTAGCAGCACTTAGAGCCCTGCAAAGGTAACCTATTTAATTACTTACTCCTCAGTCAATGCTCACTAGAAATGGGGCAGTTACTCTAAGCGGTCACCTCGGCTCGGCCTATTTTTTATCAGAGTTTACATCTGTTGAAACATACACTTTGTTTCAAAACAGCCAAAGATAACTTATTTGAGAGAAATACCAGTAGCTACCGTATAAAAGTACTATTCAAGTCAATTAGTTCGGCGCGGCTAAGGTATAGAAATGAAAATCTACTTATGGTTAAACTTAAGCTATGTAGCTTCAGTTTATATTAATTTACAAATGGTGCAGGCGAAGTTGCGCGGATCAGCTACTACTTACATATATGAAAGCAAAAGGCTGTTTTTCCTGGCTACCCCGTTAGGGATTGTGCGTGAAGGTTCACTAATCGATATAAAACAACATAGTAATCAAGAAATCTCTAAAGCCACTGGACCGATGAAGTTAAAATTTGGCATAAAGATGGACTACAACTTTAAAAAAAAAAACGAATAAAAATATTATTGAGAGTTTTCAAATTACTAAAATGTAAATTTTCCAATAAATATTAATTATAAAGTAGATAATTTCCATAGTTGCCAAGAGTTTAAAGAGATAAACAAATATAAGAAGGATTTTTAGAATATAATAGAATATAATATAATAATAGTAGTATCAGAAGCACTCACGTAGCAAAACATATAGTGCTAGTTTTTCTAGCATTAAAATATTGGTATTAGGGAAAAAAATTAAAAAGTTTTTTAACCTCTTTATGTTTACTAAAAAAAAACTATGTCTCTATAGTAACCTTACCTTTATTTCTTGTAGTTGTAATAACTAAAATCTTTGAAGAGAAAAAACGCTGACGCATTAAAACAAGGTCATCCTTTGTTATTTGATTTCAATAGTAATACATACATGAAGAGAACATAATGTTAGAAGCTAAATATGATTTTTATCAAAGGTTTAGACAAACGTAACTAACGAGGTGTTTTCATTTTTTTTTAATATTAAGTAACTGGGTTCCATCCTGAGAAACTTTCCCATTTATAATATTTGTAGGATGTAAGATTCTACTATTATCTTAGAATTTAGTAGGAATATTTCTTCTGAATAAACGGGGGAAAAGAGAAGCGCTACCACCTGGGAATCAAACTCGGGTCTCTTGACTCAAATTCCGATCACCTGGTCACTCGGCTATCGTGACATTTTCTTACAAGTATTTGTGTACCGTATTTCATTTCATTATTGAATAACAGACATTCAAACAATAATATATTATGGCGAAATATATATCAAATACATTTTTCGTCCTTGTGTATATATATATTTCACCAATAATATATAAAGACGAAAAATGTATAAGAAATCACAATGGTATTCGTTACATGGTGGAATAGTCTCATAAATCAAAAACATTGATAAATGTCAGTGGTTAAAGGTCTAGGACCTTAAAATCACATTTCACCTCGAAAGAATTATTGAACCAGTCTCGGTAATGGTCAATATATAAGGTTCAAGGTGCCTGTTAATATGTAAATATTATTTATATAAATAGTATTTGGCCGCTACCGTATTGGTTGTAAATAACTATGTAAAATTCTTTGAGCAAATTCTAACAAAAACTGTATTAAACAGGATCGAATAAAGAATATGTGCATAGTCTATAATATAACTATTTGTAACATATACATATAGATTAAGCAGTAAGGGTCTGTAAAAAGGCCATTAGTGATTATTGGTCAATGATTTTTATAATGCTTTATTTTAAGGTGGCGAAGTGTTCTCATACACACTGAAACAACCTGTCGGTGTGTGTGGTTTAATTCTGCCATGGAATGGCCCTGTTATGATGTTCCTTTGGAAAGTCACCACAGCATTAGCTGCAGGTAAAAAGTAATGTGTTTTGCTACTTAGTAATACATAGTGTAATGTACTATAGTACGAAACAATCTACAATAATGTATTTCCACGAACTTCCAACAACATTTTTGTACAGTTTTTTTGTTCGTTTTTAATAAATCGCATCAAAAATTTGTCAAGTTTTACAATACTATAATCAATCTGTATCGACGAAACAATACTCCGGTTCATCCTCTGGATATCATGAGAAGCCACTCGAAAAATACAAGTTGAGCGGACTGTCTGCAGCAATTAAGACTCAGGATGGTTGGTAATACAATAGCCAATCGACTTCGGAAACATTTTAAAATACCCTTATTAGATTACAGTAACTAAGAAGCCTAATACTGTGATCCAAGCATGGCGATAATGATTAATCCGCCTTACAGGGGAGGTCCTTATCTTATAGTTAACTTTTATAAGTTATGTTTATGTACGTACTCTTTATGTATGTGCTCTTCATTAATTACGCTATTAATTAGTTACGTTAAATGTTAATGAATACCAGTTTATTTGCGATGCAAAACTTATTTTTTGTTTGACCTTTTTTATCGGTAGACAGAAAGAAAAAAGGTGCCCGGAAAAGGTCACTTTAAGTGATAAGACGTTAATTGTTTTTTTTTTGTCAATTAGTTTTAATTTCCTTTACATAACTACTAATTAAAGTGCATAGAAAGTCATTATATATAAGTATATAATATATTTATATATAAATATATTATGAAGTCATTAATAAAAGTCACGATAGCCGAGTAGTTGGGGTTGGAATATCGAGTCAATAGACCCGAGTTCGATCCCCAGTTGGCAGGCTTGTACCAATGTGTTTTTCAAAAACTTATGTTTGAATTACATCGTTAGCTTGGACATGAAGACGGCGACGGGCTCACTGCCTGTCACGTTGTCCCGCTAATATCTTCGGTGAAAGGTGGGTCGAAGGGACTTAATTGTCTAGACTAGACCTCTGCCTACCCCAGTATGGGAAATTGCGTGAAGTTAAGATTACAGATTCTGTAGGATTCCGTTCTATAGGAACCAATGAAGGCTGCCGTCAAAATACATCTGCTAACACAACATACACATTTTTTTATTTATTCATGGTTACACTTCTAACACAAAATTTTTTAGTCTGTAACTGTAAAAAAATTATGAACAAAAAATTACATGCTGAACATTGCCATAATAGAATACACTAAGAAGTAAATAAATATAATACAATTCTTATATAAGAGATGAAACACTTTTAATAGTTATAAGCGCCGTTATCCTCCTATTTCTGTTATTGGTAATACTCTTGTATAATACTCGTGTAAGTAAGTAATTGAAAGGAAACACAATTTACTGAATATTTTCTATGTATTAATATAAGATAAACTGCAGGTTGTACCGTGGTGGTAAAACCAGCAGAACAAACGCCATTAACTGCACTGGTATTGGCCTCGCTATTGGCTGAGGCAGGAGTGCCACCAGGAGTTGTAAACGTTGTTAATGGCTTTGGAGAAACCGCGGGAGTAGCACTAACACATCATCCAAATGTGGCAAAAATTTCTTTCACTGGATCTCTTGAAGCAAGTATCAAAAAATATTAAATTATTATTTGTCCTATTTAGTACTACAGATTGGAGTGAAAACTCACGTTCTTTTATATTATAATATATAATTTTTATAGGTGGGCAAGCTTATTCAACAGGCAGCAGGAGCAAACAACCTCAAAAGAGTGACTCTGGAGCTTGGAGGCAAAAGTCCTCTAGTTATAATGAATGATGCAGATTGTAAGTTAAAATTTTTTTCAAACTTAAATTTAAGTTTAATTTTTTTTAAACTTTAATTCAAACGTATTGAATCTTACGGTTTTTAAATGAATGTTATTGAAAAAATTTTTATGTAAATGTACGGAAATCATGTCATTGTAAATTCCCACAAACAAAATAAAGTACAATTTTTTTATGTGCTTCTCAAATTACTTATTCAACTTTTTTAGTAAATATCGCTGTACCTGCCGCTGCCTATGCAGTATTTGGCCATCAAGGACAAATGTGTGTAGCTGCTTCACGTCTGTACGTCCAATCGGGGATTTATGATGAATTTGTGAAAAAAGCTACTGAATATGCTAAAAATATTAAAATTGGCTCTCCTACTGATCCTAAAACACAACATGGACCGCAGGTACATCAAATGATTGTCATTATGACTTCAAAAATTCTTTGCTCAAATATTGAAAATTGCGAAATAATTTTAGATCGATAAGATAATGCTAAAAAAAATTATGGGATACATTGAAAAGGGTAAGCAAGAAGGAGCAAAACTTTTAGCCGGAGGAAATCGAGTAGGAAAACAAGGATTTTACATTGAGCCAACAGTTTTCGCAGATGTTACTGACAATATGATTATTGCTAGAGAAGAGGTACTTATAAAATCGTTTTATATTTATTATATTTAACCTAAACGTCGAATGCATACATTACTTCAAATTATTTAACATCTAAATTATTACTACTTACTTATACAGATACTTTATACTTTTACAGATTTTTGGACCAGTCCAAAGTATCCTCAAATTTGATACTCTACAAGAAGTTATTGATCGCGCAAATGACACGGAATATGGTCTATCTGCGGGAATTTTTACTAATGAACTGAATAATGCACTCCAATTTAGCAAACATGCAGAAGCTGGAACTGTGTGGTAATTAAATCTTATTTAATGATATATGTATAAAACCTGTCTATTTTTCACTATAATTCATTTTTATTTTAGGGTGAACAACTACTTGACGTTTGGACCACAAGCACCGTTCGGTGGTTTCAAGAATTCGGGCATTCACAGAGAAAAGTTTGTATATTTTTAAATAAATATAATAAATATCTTCCCGCCATACCCAATACAGGGGTATACAGAGGTCTAAATAATTAAAGTCCTCTCGATCCACCTTCCACCGAAGACATTTATGGGGCAACGTGACAAGTGGTGTACCCGTCGCCGTCTTCATGTCAACGATGTAAATCGTAAGTATGTTTGTAACTTGTATAAAAATGTATAAATTTTAAAAGCTTTTTGTAAACTTAGTATGTTTAGGGACTTGAATAAAAAGTTTATTAGCTTCCTTTATACTCAAGAGAGCTACATAAGATATACAGTAAATGAAGTTATTGATACTGCCGGCTATATGCTGTGATGTGCACTATGCCTACATCGCCCAGTATCAGTTTTTGGAAAATGATGACATTAAAAAATGTGATTGGAATACTGCAATTTGGCGGTAGGTATTTCAATCTCTTAATTAAAGTGAACTTGAACCAGACTTCTTTGCAGCACCTTTCAGTTATTCCTAGTTAAATTATTACTAATTGATTACTTAGTAGTAATAAAAGTTTTCTTATTAAATTAAAGAGAAAAAAGTAAAAATTTCAATTGACACGGGCGGTATTCGAACCCGCGACCTTCGCCGATCCGTGGCGACGCTCTTACCTCCGAGCCACCGTGTCTTACACGCATCAGTTAAAATTTTCACTCTGTATTCTCTTTATATTACTTGTGCCTTGTTTATTGGCATAGGCGCCATCTTTTATCCCTTTTGCAAGTGACAATTTGATAATCCCGACTTTTCAGTTAGGAATTATCAATACGATAACGCCAAATTTAATTTTTATTATGCAATTTCATTGATTTTTAAAGCATATTTATGCTGAAATTTTATGTTATTAAATTAAAGAGAAAAAATCGAATCACTGGGTTCGAATCCCGCCCGTGTCAGTTGAAATTTTAACTTTTTCTCTTTAATTTAATAACATAAAAGTTCAGCATAAATATGCTTCAAAAATCAATAAAATTGCATAATAAAGTTTTCTTATTTTGTTCCAGTGGCTCGGATTGCTTGGATACGTATTTGGAGGTTAAGACTGTGATAATATCATTACCCAAAACGGTTTAAGAAATTGTCTGTGTTATTTGTCGTTTGTTTAGGATTTAAAAAATAAACACAGTTTAAATAATTAATTGAATTACTCATTTATCTATTAATCCAACCACTAGTTTTCTAATAATAATTATTGTTTAATATACATATAAAGTAGTTTATTATTTAATACCTGAATATATTACCGGTACAGATGAGAGTGACATTTGGTGTAGTTAAATATTACAAGGAATAGCAGTGTACGAACATGCAATTAATATATAATATGTGTTTAAAATAAAACAAACGAATTAAACGTATTTCAAAGTAAAAAGTAATATGTTTTGTGACACATCGAAAAAAGGATATTTAATAGCAATCAGAAGATTTAATTACAGTTTATTTCCCTTTTCTAATTTTCCTATTTTTTTTCCTTTTATAATTCTAATGTAAAAATGTTTGTAACTAGTCGAAAAGTGAAATCTGAGCTACTACAAATATAGTAAAATGTTTTTGTTTTCGCTTTAGTAGAAGAAACAGCTGCTTAGTATAATATAAACTGTGAAAAATTATACATATAATCTCCAGTCGAAATTATTATCTAAAAACATATTACCTAAGGTACTTGATAGAACCACTGAACAACCGCGCTGAGTGGGTGGACGATTACAATGTTGACATAGGGAAGTATAAATTTTAATACAAACATTTGTATCAAGTGCTACTGCTGTAGTTTTACTAAAAAAACGTTGACTTGATTTTATTATTAGAACAATAAGACCATTTTAGCACAGCACAAAGCATTGTGTCTCAAAGAAAGAAAACTTTGGTTCATAGTTACACGTTAGTAAAAAAACTTATTAATATGTATTTTAAATGTATGCCATCATTTATTTCAAAAACTACCTGTGTTCACTTATTTCCCTACAATTAGGATAGTTATGGAAGTAGTAGAAGTTTCGACCACCTTTCACCAAGCTTATTAATGACAACATGACAGGTGGGGAATCCAACGCCGTCTTAGTTTCTAAGCGACCGTAAAAAATTCTAACATAGATATATTTTTATTTGGATAAATTTTTATAATTACTTGTAAAAGTCCGTGATTCGAATACAAATATTCAAATTCATTCCATAAATGTTTGCCCAAAGCGTGACTTGATTCTGCAACCCTTAGCTTCGAAGTTGCTGCCAATTCATATCGGGTCACCTGTGTGGTAATAATAAAAAATGACAACCAAGAAGTAACGTAACAGGATGTCTTACAAAATTTGCAAATTTTAGTAATAATCTAAGAGCTTAAATAATATTTAAATAAATTTTACTTAAAATTGAGAACCGGAGAACTAACCTGAAAATATTATAGAATACATATTTTATAAAACAAGTATTCCTTTTTAACATGCATTAATAAAAAATAACAAAACCTACGTCATAAAACGTTTAGTATTGAAACAATGTAAACGCCTAACAAATTTATTGCAGCAATTATTCAAACGCGTTATTCAAAACATATATTGTTTAATTTGTAATTATATATTCAACGTACACAATGTTGCTTTGAGGCAATGTTTGAGGGAGGTCTATATTCAACAGGGTGTGCACTTTTGATAGGCAGTAAAGAGAAATACATTAATATTTAATCTTATTCAATAATAAAAATATAAATAAATATCTTCACGCAATTTCGTATACAGGGGTAGACAGAGGTCTAGTCTAGACAATTATATCGTTTCGACCCACCTTCCACCGAAGATATTTTCGGGACAACGTGACAGGTGGTGAGCCCGTCGCCGTCTTTATGTCCAAGCCAACGATATAATTCGTATATTAGTTTTTGAAACCCCATTGACTAAGCCCACTTGGAGCGGCCATCTCGGGCCGGCCATACCCCGCTAAGTTAGGCCGGCCGTGGTTATCCTTGGGTGTCCAAGTCACGGTTACTAAGACCCACCGCCATGACAAGGTGGGAACCGGTTCGGGTGGTTATTAATAAAAGCCGCCTCAAACGTATACCATTCTTCTCTACAATTATGTTTAAGAATCAAACAGGTATCAACAATTTTAACCAATTATCTAATTAGGAGCTGAATCGAGATCTAATCTGAAGTTACGAGAATTGTACCACCTGGGATTACAGACAGCATCGTACACTGTCTAGCTAATAGAACAGAAAGTGAACGTGTTTTTGTACCTTGATTTTAAGTTCCATATTTTTTATATTCCAATATACTCACAAACTCAAAACTCCAAACTTTTACCATGAAAAGTCATACGCTGGTCAGATAGATTCTCATTGAGAATAAATATTTATTTTTGGTGAATCAATATAAAAAAAATTAGTCACGATAGCCGAGTTGTTGGATGGTTGGAATTTCGAGTAGAGACCCGAGTTCCATCCCCAAGTGGCAGTACCAATGAGTTTTTCTAAAACTTATGTACGAATTTCATCGTTGGCTTGGACATAAAGACGGCGACGGGCTCACCACCTGTCACGTTGTCCCGAAAATATCTTCGGTGGAAGGTGGGTCAAAGGGACTTAATTGTCTAGACTTGACCTCTGTCTACCCCTGTATTGGGAATTGCGTGAAGATATTTTTTTATTTTAATATAATTAAAAAACTATTTTTAATTATATTAAAATAAAAAAATGCATGCATCATTCAAGCAGATTTTTAGAACATGAACAGCAATTTCAAAAATATGGTTTTTATATAATACAGCGCTGCGTTTCAATATTTCCGTAAATATGAGGTTATAACAACAATGAACTCGAAAGTCAAAGAATAAATTTCGTGGCTAAAATAAATACTTATTAATTTTAATGAACTGTTCTAATAATCATGCAATACAAATTTCCTATCACATTATTAGCTAGACTAATGTGATAGGAAATTTCTATCGGCACCACCTTCAACCACATAAGTAAGTACTGTACTGCTTATTAGAATATTTTATTTATGTTAATATATAACTTGTTTAGTTCAGAAAATTATTCTTTTCGTTTTGTCTTTCTTTGGAAGGCAGTTCAGTTTCTTTTAAAATTTTAAGTGTAGGAAGACGTAAATATGAGGACGTATTGAATGCAATAACACTCGAGGACACAAACTTAGGGCGCGATACCTAGCAGTTGATAAAGGCGATAGTCTTAATGATCAATAAGAGGAAACTATTCAATATCTAATATGTATTTTATTATTATGCATTACTTATGTCAGAGCAGCATCTGTTAACAAATCGTATAACATTGACCAACTGTTATGCAGTCGCTTGTATCATAGCTCAGCATCCTTTTATAATAATTCATAGAGATTAATAGATTTTTAAAAATATAAAATAAATAAATTCACACTTCAGTAATATAGGGCAAGCATTCACACATAAAGCATAGATACTCTTATGAAAATATTTATACTAATTTGTATCCAAATCTTAATAGATGTCATACCGAATAGAATACATACATATCGCGATGATCATCTCTTTTTTGAAGGAGGTTAAAATTAAATGTGTCTTAAGAGCGCCTTACTTATAAACCATCCGTTATAGGTTTGAAACAACGGTCACTTAGGAATAAGCAGAGGAACGCAGGGCACTGCAGACTCTTGAGAGCGGCGCATTGTACTACCGTCACTCCCATTATCTACGGCTAACATCAGCCGCAGCAGAGTTGTCGCTCCAGTCAGAGTTGCAGAGAAAAATACAACTATTTTACGCAATTCTTCCTTCACTTCTGGAAATTACGAACCACATTTCATTAATATATTCCACCATACTTTATTTTGGCTGTGGACATCAACGAGAGCGATGTCAAGATAACTACATACTCCATACTCCTAATACAGTTCGTTCATCAAACATTCAAACTACGTTTACTAAAACTCCGTCGCCAGGATAAGGCAGAATTTTATTTATTTACTTGATCACGAAGATGGGCAGCAGCGTCAGACGTCAGAGTGGTTTGGTACTATGATCGCCAATGCGCTTGCCAGGCGTGGCGATAGTGTCAAATCCTCCCTATGGGAGAGGCCTATGTACTGCAGTGGACTTTAAAAGGCCGATAAGTATGTACGTATGTATTTATGTATACTTATAGGTTATGAAGGCATGCAAATAAGCCGTCGCTTAAGAATTTAAATCTAGCCATAATTATTTAGAAAAAGTACAAAAAAAGAATGAATAAATTACAAAAAAAAAGTTAACAATGCAAGCTTAGAATTTAGTTAAACCTTAAACATAATATTAAATGTAACTGTGAACACATAGTAAAAACGTATTCATGTAAACAAGATAAAAAAGTGGTTGGAATTTGCAGTACAAGACACTACGCTTACCTGTTACCTTATTTATCTTTAAATGGTTTTCTCCAGTTTAAATAGTAAAATATAGTAAAGCTAATAGACAATTTTCATAGAAGGTTAATACATAGATAGATAGGGACAACATCACATGCATTGCTTTGATCCCAAAGTAAGCAGCTTAAGCACTAGTAGTATGAAATCGGAAACAACGAAGACACCACAAATACCCAGACCCGAGAAAATGTAGAAAAAGTGTTTTCTACATAGACCCGACCGGGAATCGAACCCGGGACCTCGGAGTTGGTGACAGCGTGAAAACCGGTGTGCACGCCACACGTCCATGGCAGTAGTCCTAAATAAGTAACGACGCCGGAGAAATTTTCCATAAATGCCACGCTTGCCAAGCGGATTGACGATTGCAGCAGCAGATGACTTGCACCTTTGACCCGTTATTACATTTGAATCAAAGCAACGTGTGTGATATTGTCCTAATCTGTCTACGTATTTATAGATATAGAACAAAATGTATATTTCAATGATTTTTATTCTGTGTTTTTTACGTGATTCATACATAATTCCGTACGTAAGCAATCAAGTTGATCAATTATGGAATTCCCATTCTGTTTCTTGGAGGAAACCATTGTAATTTAAGTACTATTAGGGTTAAATTTTTCCACAGCAGGTAAAACCTATCATAAATATTTAAATGAATTTATCGACATAACCAGGGTAACCAGGCGGTATCCGTCCATGTAGCTGTAAACGTTTACTGTAGTATATGCCTCTTCTATCGTGATTCCAATTGTGTACGTAATTAAATAGCAAATTCTGATATCAGATGATGGCAAGGATTTGTCGATATGCAATTAATATTCCCAGCCAGCGGATTGGCGAGCGAGACATCAGATATCTCGTACTTAAGATGCTACTGCCCGCCGTCGTTCATCTCTATTTCGATTAAGTATTTTCAAAATAAAATATCTTCACGCAATTCCAAATACAGGGGTTGACAGAGGTCTAGTCTAGACAATTAAGTCCCTTTGACCCACCTTCCACCGAAGATATTTTCCGCACAACGTCACAGGTGGTGAGCCCGTCGTCGTCTTTATATACAAGCCAACGATATAATTCGTACATAGGTGTTTTTGAAAAACCCATTGGTACGGGCCTGCCACCTGGGGATCGAAGTCAGGTCTCTTGATTCGAAATTCCGACAACCTAACCACTCGGCTATAGTGACTTTTTTGAGAGGTTATTATGTCTTCACCAGTTCATAGCATTGCTATTCTTTAACATTTCCTTTAGTTTCCTCTTACAACACAAACAAGAAGGAAGGAGTTGGTTTATTCCTAGCATGTGATAAATTCCTCCGGTCAAGTTTAAGTCAAATTAGAACCACGAAAGTTTTAAATTCAATTTAATGACTTGCGAAACTTCGATAATATACATATACAACTAGCAACGTTTACCAGTATTTCACCTACATAACTGAGACTGGTTCATGTACAAACATTTGATTCAAAAATATAACTCCCTGTATTGTGCACCTTTTTGCATATGAAAAAATTATTACTTGGAAACCTGTAATACCTGCAATACGCCACGTCAAGTCCCCTTAATATGCAAATAGTTTTTAACCAAAGATTTAATACAATTTACAACTATAAATTATTATACTTTTTTTAAATGCGTCTCACAAATAAAATTAGCAATCCATATTTAAAAGACCTTCAAAACTTATTACGTTTTGAGTGGAAGTAAACCTTAGTTATTATCATGCTGTTAGATTCAAGATTATTTTTGTAATAAAGCTTACTAAATATAGTTAAATATTGCATCAGTAATTTAAGGAAAACAATCTTCCTAGTATGTTCTCAATATAAGTTTTGATTAATCATTACTCCTTTTGTATTTTATATTTTGTAACATTTTGTAAATTGTTACACATTAATCTTTTTCTGTTTTATGGTTAGATGAAACAGAAAAAGTACATATGTAATGTCAGGTTTTTCATAAGAAATATGAATAAACATATACTAAGGACAATATTATTACTGAAATTCATTCAAACATACACTGACTTGACTGACCTATGATCGAACCCCCATCTGGCGATCGAACTCGGGTTTCTTGGACTTATTTTTTACTTGAAACTAGATAATTAAATAAATTATTTGTAACTGCCATATTTTCAACACCACGTATTACAATATTATATTTGTGTACCAAATTTCATACTCTTAAGTTCGAGTATCATCCGCGAGAACGGGAAATAACAAAGCAGACAAAATCTTGTAGTCGCAAAGCTAGTTTATAACATTTATATTATCAAACGAGATTAATTTAGGATGATTGATGAGTTGTAAAAATGTGTCAAAGGTCATTTATTCTTAAATCACACCGGTGCATACTGCGTAACAACTTTGCTAAAAATATGTTCCTGCTTACTGTTTTTGCTTCCGAGGTCAACAAGTCACGAATGAGCGTATATTTAATACAATTATTGTAGCTAAATATGACACCTTAGTTAACGAACTTTTATCGATTTCATTCTTTAACTTATTATATCGACAAAGGCGATTAATAAAGTATTTCAAAAAAATTTCCAAAAATTAATCCAGTTCCTTTTCAAAACAGTGCCAACAACTGTCTCAATTCACAGAAGGTGGCACTTAATTAATATCATATACTTATATTTATTAAATAGTATCCAGTGTGTTAACTATTTTAAGTCATAATAACGTTATTACATAATAAAAAAAATTCAGTTCACCTGTTTCGGGACACCTTTTTTTAGTTTCTTTTAGTTAGCTCGCAGGAATGTGTTAATACTTTTCCACTCCGTTTAAAAAGCTTATTTGATACAATCTATGAATTTAATCAAACTTATATAGATTCCTTTAGAATCCTTTTATTTTATTTTGAAGTATATTGAAGTAGTATATATTGCAGTAGATGCATCTAATGCTGCTTTCATATAAAAATGCTAAATTATCTTTGCAAATGCCAAATTAAGCTGCCATCATCTGAATAACAGAAGCGATTGCCAAACTTTGGGTTACATTAATATGAATGTTATTCACAGTCAATTTTGTATATGGTCGCTTATAATTGTAGTTATGGTAGAATTTAAAATCTGATTTGGTTAAGAAAACACTGGTATTCCGTACCTTTATTGATGAATTTATAGGGAAACCCACAATATTGGGAATATAAATTAATTAAGTTGAAATTAGCTACAAATTTTAAAATATTTAATATATCGTAATATATTAAATATTTTCAAAATTTGTAGCTAATTTCAACTTAAAATTGAAATAATTGTGGTAAATACTGTCCTTCGGTATGAATCTCATAATCCAGGGTTGATATTAAATTTTCTCTTATTTGCTCTATAGTGCATACTGCTTATTAAGGTAAAATGAGTGGAAAAAAGAAACAATAAAAGCTAACATGAAACAACATTTATTTTGGTATTATATAACAGTTTATCACAATGACTAATGAGGTGACTTATTGCTTATACCTAGACTTACTTATACAGAACAACATTTAAATTAAAGTAAATTACAACATTTAACCATTCAATAGAATAATATAACGAATATCAACATGAACGATTTTTCAAGGTAACCGGTTCATGGCAATACGTAAAGTGTTATAAACGATTGAAATGCGATGATTTCGGTATTTTTTCAATATATTTAAAGTTAACACGTTTTCTTCTAACTATTTCAGCGTAATTAAATGCAGACAGCTTGGGTATTCTTGTTTTTTCTGGGCTATTGAAGTCCACGTGGAACAGACCAAATTTGACCCTGTAAAAATAAAACAATGTAATATAAAATGTAATATTTGACATTTTTACATAATGCACCGTTTCTTTTAAGTGGTTTTTAAGTTTTATAACTGGAATAGCTAATGTTCTTGATACCTCAAATTTGATATAGTGAACATATTCTATAGTAGGACGTAAATTTACCTAGGTGGTACTGAAAGTTTTACGAAATGGTCAATTAGAAACATTTCTGATGAAAACTTCGTTCAAATTTCAATTAAGGAACTCTTAAAGGAATTTAGTGTCTTTGGTGACGAATAAGCGGCAATTCAGAAAGTCTTACTACACCTCAAAAAGAATTAAACGCGAGACAATTTCCAATAAATGAGTACGAAAAAAAAAGTTATGAGTACGAAAAATAAAAGACGAAATAGACTCTCGAGTGCGATTGCAAATGCAATAAATGAAACTTCTTAAAATAATAACCCCTAATAATAAATGTGGTCAGTAACTCCATCCACTGAGAAAAGTGGACCTACTAAACCCTAAAAAAAGGTACGGAATTTAGTGTGTCCACTTTTCTCAGTGGTTCCTTTGTATGCGATATAAGAACGGCGACTATTTAAAAAACAATAAAAGTATGCGCAAATTCATACATTAAGTCGTTCCTAAGGGCTTTCAGTGTAACTTAGGTATTAGACTTATTTAATTAAAAATATAAAAAGTATATTAATGTATTTGAAATAAGAAATATATTAAAATACTTTAGATTACATTAAAAGACAGAGGTCTAAACAATTAAGTCCTTTCGACCGAATATAAATATTCTATGAATATTTTTAAACATGTATGTATATATAATATTTTCCCATAAATACTAAAATTTACTTTTAGTACAGCTAAAGGCAGATCCAAAACCTAGCTCGAACCAGTAAGTAAATTGAATGTAACAATAACACTGAAAAACTCTACCGCAGCAAACATTAAATAAAATATGATGTTCCTTTGGTGTAATTGGCATGATTGTGTAATTATTCAATGAAGCATTTAAAGGAGAAATGGGAATTAGTAGGGTTTGCGGTTTTGATTTCAAATAAATGTAACATAATATTTACGTTAGGAAAGTCATAAAAATTTTTAACATGTGCTTATAAAACTGTTGGTATACAATGAGCTAGAAAACAGTCGTCTCTTTTTGTCTCGTATATCGATAATTTTGTTATAAGTTACAATCTTTCATCGAATAATGTTAATGTTCTGTTTTCGTTGTTACTTCAAAATAAAATTCAAGTTCAATAACATAAATAAATAAATATCTTCACGCAATTCCCAATACAGGGGTAGACAGAGGTCTAGTCTAGACAATTAAGTCCCTTCGACCCACCTTCCACCGAAGATATTTTCGGGACAAGTTGACAGGTGATGAGCCCGTCGCCGCCTTTATGTCCAAGCCAACGATGTTATTCGTACATAAGTTTTTGAAAAATCCATTGGTACGAGCCTGCCACCTGGGGTTCGAACTCGGGTCTCACGACTCGAAATTCCGACCACCCAACCACTCGGCTATCGTGAGTTAAGTTCAATAACAGGAATTCGAATTAGAAAACAATATCGATACCTAGATGGTACGCTCTTATCAATAAGATTTTTTAAAAGGATTAATAATTGTCTAGAACTCTTTATCAAGAATTCATAATGATTTAAAAATAAATAAATAATAGGTACTCCTTGATAATTATCAGCCATTTGTTCAAAATAATATGTTAATCAAAATAAATTATATGTGATGATACGTGAGATCGTTGCAATAAATACTAATTTTGTACTATTTATGTTTTAAATGAACGATAACAAATTTATGCCACGTTTTATAGATCCTATTGGTGATTATTAAAGGTTACGCTCTTTGATACCTAATTTAAAATTTAAATAAACACGGATACAGCAAGAACCTGCTTCAGTTCAGTTCAAGTTAAAGAATTTAGGGCAAAATGTTGATTATAGTTAAATTTATATTTATGTTACCTATTATTATACAAAATCGAATCGTGAGTCACGTCAACGCTAAACTTAGGCATTGTTGCAACATTACTAACAAAGTTAAATGTTCTAGATAGTCTTATCACTGGCTTAGGTCCTTTGAACAATTCAGATACATAATCTCACTAAATTAACTTGTAACTCTACCGCGGATTTCATTTAGTAAAATAAACTAAATTGTCACGGTTACGTTTTTTGAGGTGTCTAAATTGTATATAAATAGTTTGTACGTTTAAATAAACATCAAATACATATAACAAGTAATATATAGTATAAAAAAACAACAATATGACACAACGATTATGGTAATAATATTTTAATAAACGTTTAATAGTTAGTGTTTTTACAGGTAATAATAGATATTTTCTAAAGAAAATAATATGACCTGAGCGTTTCTCAGGAATTAATATTTTTTTTTATATATAACACTAATATTTAACAATTAGTAATAGGTTTTGTGTCGTGTGGTTACGGTGTAAGTATATACACCCTCTTTCTTCACTTCAATTTCTTCACTGTAGAGGTCGTCAGAGAACTTTAGAGTCTTTAAAACGCTTATTGGCCACTGACAGATGAGGGATAGGCTCAACAAGAACACCTGATCATACTCGGCAGCAGCGTCTAAATTGCAGGGTGGTTTGGCACTGCGATTGTCAATCCGCCAGCCAAGCCAGGTGAATATGGCAAATCCTCTTTTACGAGAAAGGCCTATGTTCAGTGGACTTCTTACATACCGTAATGGGTTTTTGTTATACTTCTTATATTGTTCAGCTAAATAGCTACGCAATTTTAATGATTTGTTCCTACAATATCTGACATCATAGACGAATGCCATTCCATATTTACGAAACTACGTCGAAACCTCTTCCTCGAATTTATCGCAGTCAATAAGTTATAGTGCGATAACTTTTGGTTTACGACACGTTTATAAATGTTCTACGCAACATACACCTTTCAGTAGTGATTGTAACAATAAATTGGATAAATGAATAGAGAAGCTAGTAAAACTTGTATCTATTTAGCAAAATTGTATTGTCTTCTTTCATGGAACAATCATTGCAATTATATCCTCTATATAAACGAAGTAATCTTAATGACATATTCATTCATAAACAGTTTTATTTGTAAATAAGTATTTATTATTATTAAACATTTACAATATGGAGATTAATTTAATACCTATTGTAATACGAACTGGGTTTGTGTAACAAACCATTTGTTACATATGTATCAAAGTATTATACGAATATGTTGGTAGGTTTTGTTTGTATTAATTGAAGCAATGAGTTTCTGATAAAATTTAAAGAATGAGATATGTCATCAATTTCTGAGAAGAGAAGAGGGTCTTCATTTGGCGTCATCGAACAATACTGGATTTAATATCTAAAAATAGTTATATGGTAGGATCATAATTATAAAATCGTGTGTGTGTGTGTGTGTGTGTGTGTGTGTGTGTGTATGCGTGTGCGTCGTGGTGTGTGTGTATGCGTGTGACCATAACTACTTAAACTCGTATTTAATCTTTATAGGAGTTACAGTATTTATTTGTTAAAAATCATGTTTGCTTAGATTTACAATGTCAATGAAAAGATTGCAAGCCGTGACTCGCTTTTTATTTTAAAATGCATGTCAATAAATATAAAAATATATAAAAAAATATTTTCACGCAATTCCCAATACAGGAGTAGACAGAGGTCATGTTTAGACAATTAAGTCTCTTTGACCCACCTTCCACCGAAGATATTTTTGGGAAAACGTGACAGGTGGTGAGCCCGTCGCCGCCTTTATGTCCAAGCCAACGATGAAATTCGTAAATAAGTTTTTGAAAAACTCATTGTTACTGCCACCTGGGGATCGAACTCGAGTCTCTCGACTCGAAATTCCGACCACCCAACAACTCGGCTATAGTGACTTAAAATGCATGTGAAGTTATATAACTTTAAGTAAAGTATCGTGATGTAATCTTCGTGTAAAACAATAATTTAACGTGAGAAGGTTCCTTATTTATTATTCTTTATGGAAATGTTCTTGAAAATAAGTGAATTTCTTCAAACAATCCTAACTTTATGACTGTGTGAAGTTCACAATTAAGTATTTTTCTTTAATATATATGTAATAATTTTAACAATTAAAACTTACGTGTATCCATCCTTCCATTCGAAGTCATCCATTAGCGTCCACGCAAAGTACCCCTGCACATTGCAGCCGTCTTCGTGCATAGCAAGAAGTAATTGATAAATATAATTATTATAATAAGACACCCGAGAATAATCGTTTAATCCACCGAAATCAGAAACTCCATTTTCAGTAACGATTATAGGAACTCTTGTGCCGTAATTTCTTGTAATCCAGTTAAGTACTTTTCGAAATCCGGGTGGATAAACCTGCAAAAAAAGAAGTTATCATTGAAAGCACATCACAATTCTAACTTCTTTACTTTACTTTTTTCCTTACACATAAATCAGGTTACACATACTTTTCTAGAGTACCTTTTATACTTTGTTCATTATACAACAATTATATATTGAACTAGGGTGTTTATTCACACACAGACTTACCACCTGGTCATAATAACTTAAGGAATTAAATACAGTTTTTCTAAATAATTTCTAATCAGGACTAACAAACTTCTACGATTCCACATTCCTATGATTTAAAATAAAGATTAAAAACAAAATATTTACAACAGGAATTTATGATAACATTCAAGTTATTTTATTATTAGCTGTGGTATTATGTTGCAAATATCAAACATACTTCGATACATTAATAAAAAAAACTATTTACACGACGTAGCTCATGTATTCCAAGGCCAATGTTAATTTTAATTAAGATCCAAGGGAAATAAATACAGGCGAGACTTTAAGTCCGATCGATTAAATGTCAAGTATTGAAATCAAAATTAAATTAATAATAAACATGTCACGTTGAAAATCATGTTATTAATTTGCGTTTCATTAACGAGTTATAGTAGCCCGGTGATCAGGATACTCGCGCGTTTTTAGTTCCATAATAAATGCGGGACTGTGTTTGAATGTTGGCTCCATTTCAATTTTTAATTAGCTCATAAATGTTATTTTATTTACATATTTGACTATGATAGCCAACTATGTGGGGAAATACCTAACACTTTTTCGTGAGGTAGTTTCGATCGGCTAAAACAATAGAGTTACTAACTCAGTGGAGTAAAGGAGAATAACATGTTGCTGCCATTATTAGGATGGCAGCAACATGTAATTCTCTTTTGTTTATTAGTTGTATTTTTTCTGGATAACCGTTTATTCCGTAGAGATAATTTATACTTATTTTGTGCTAAATTGCTCTGGATTTGCTACAACTGTTACAGCTGATAAATTCACGCCGGTAGCTAATTTCATATGAGCAAATGGTACCATCGTACACTATGGCGGAACTGGTCCCTCGTTCACATAGCTTTATAAATTTTTTTAAATATATACATACATAGACAAAGTCATGTAAATTGCTCTGATTTTAAATTAAGTAGCTAAAACACGTGGGATATACAATCAGAAACAACTAAGGTATCATAAATACCTAAAAAATTTTAAAAAGTGTGAACTGACAACTGACAAAACAGGTTCGCCTCTTGTCCACGGTGGTCGCTTGTTGCTTGTTATCCGTTATTAAAAAGTGACTTATAGCAATTAAACCAGTCCCTTCTTACTAGATAGTATAAGTATATACTAATTGAAGTTTACACAGAGCGATTACTGAAGGTCATCCTTAAGAGCTTACCTAGGGCAATTATGTAGGTTTTTCTTTTTAATAAATAACAATATCTACATTTTAAATGACACGTCAGAATCTTCCTGGTATGTTTCATAAAATAAAGCATGCAATATGCGCACATGCGAATGCAATATTAAATTCTGATTTTATTTAATGAATTAAGATCTGTGTACTAAAATATTTAACTGTAATTTTTTCCAATTTATGAGAACTAAAATTTATCGTATTTTTCACTAACCGTTAACCAATCAGCTCCTGGTTTGGGCCATTTTGGATTTTGTTCCATTAGCACGCCCGTATCGTGATCCCACGAAGGAACTGCCCAATCCTTGTGCATTGGTTTATCAGACATAAGGAATGTTGTGTAATGATTTAATCCGAAGAAATCTGAGCTTCCTCGCAATAAGTCTACCTACAAAAATTAATTTCATTAATAGTATACACGAAAGCTATGTGACTCGTTACATAAAGAAATAAATATCTACACGCAATTCCCAATACAGGGGTAGATAGAGATCTAGTCTAGACACTTAAGTCCCTTTGAACCACCTTCCACCGAAGATATTTTCGGGACAACGTACAGGTGGTGAGCCCGTCGCCGTCTATATGTTCAAGCCAACGATATAATTCGTACCTAAGTTTTTGAAAAACCCATTGGTACGAGCCTGCCACCTGGGGATCGAACTCGGGTCTCTTGACTCGAAATTCCGACCACCCATCCACTCTGCTATCGTGACACTTACTCCTTACAAATTTGTAAATTATACTGAAAATCATTGTATGAGAACTACTGCGCTGCATTTGACGTATTATGTACGTTTTTTGTACAAACAACAATTTTTTGTGCAGTAAATTACAAAATAGCATTATTATCGTTGACATTTTACTGTTGTATATTTAATAATAAAGAACGACGAGCTTCCTTAATGTGATATCCACCGACATACCTAAAGAGTGTGTTTCACTACTTAGTTATGTTACTCCATTTGAAAACGAGAGAAAACTAACCACAAAGAGTTTGTTAGTAGACCCTTTCTATAAAAAAAACTTACCTCTCTGTCGGAAAAATACGGCAATCGAGATCTGGTATATCCCTGCATTAAGCTTATATTGTTAATACGTTCACGAACTATTTTTGGATAATCTCCTTCCAAAGAGTATATTGGATGAGCAAAAATTCCCACCTAAAACAATTGTACAGATGTCTGTATTAACAAAATTTATATCTACCACCAAAACATAGGACATTATAATGTGAATTTAAGAAATTGTATTATTGAAACGATAATTTACATGCATTTGTAGATATCTTTCGGCAGCGTCTTGGTCTGATTGTTTCGAAATATCTTTGGGTTCTGCCCAAAAAGCATCTAGTGTTATGCCAATTTTACCTGAAATCAGCGCCATAATTTTATGAATTTAATGAATAAATTGGATAGAATTGTAAATAAAAAAGCAAACGAAGAACAAGAAACCTTTTTGGTGGGGTCTAAATTTCTTATCGTAGAGGTGATAAGCACGTGAGTGAGCTAATAGTATGTAATGTGCGCAGAGGTATTCACCCACGCCACTTGATCTTATTGCCGGAACAAAGTTGTCACTGCCATATCCCTAAAAACGTATATTGAAAACAAAAATTTATTGCAAATTGTGTTAAAATAATTGCTTTAACTTTCTTTATGTATTTTACCAAGAACGTACATTGTAACAGTGTTGATGAGGTTCATTCATAGTTGACCATATTTTAATTAAGTCACCAAAAACTGAAAATGCTACTTTTGCATAATCTTCAAAGTAATCTACTATCTTAGGATTACTCCAACCGCCTAAGTCCATGAGCGGGGTAGGCATATCCCAATGGAAAAGTGTTACCACTGGAGTTATGTTTTCTTTTAGTAGCTCTTTGAACAAACTGCGGTAATATCTTACACCATCTTTATTAATGTAGTTATCTGATCCATGAGGCAATATTCTGCAAAATAATAAGTCATTTAAAAAATTAAACGATTAAAACTTATCATAGTGAAATATACATTTCTTATAAAATAGTATTAAAAATTCGTACAAAATATTTTATTCAAATAAGTAAATAAATTCAACAAACGTCCTAGCTGTTGTGAGATATAAAATCGTTGCGAAATTCTAAAAAGAATTTATTCCATTGTCAAGTTATTTATACACGAGTATAAAAATAGTTGCTCCAGCTGTGTAGATTTCATAAAATCTGTTAGAATCTTTTAAAATAGTTTCTTCTTGTCTATTTTAGTAACTTTTAGTTTTAGTTTAGTTTAAGTGACTGTTAATCGAAAAATAGAATATTTTTGTGATGTGAATTTTTGACATGTACACATGCCTATGAAATACCACTGTAGAACAAAAGCCTCGCCCTTAAAGAAGATTTTACAAAATCGACCAGCAAATTAATTCCAGTCTACAGAATTTTGGTTTGGTATTTAGAGTTAGTTATTGCTAAAAGGTCACGATAGCCGAGTTGGTGGGTGGACGGAATTTCGAGTCGAGAGACCAGAGTTCGATCCCTAGGTGGCAGTACCAATGAGTTTTTCAAAAAAAGAAAAAACTTATGTACAAATTTCATCGGATTGGACATAAAGGCGGCGACGGGCTCACCACCTGTCACGTTGTCCCGAAAATATCTTCGGTGGAAGGTGGGCCGAAGGGACTTAATTGTCTAGACTTGGCCTCTGTCTACCCCTGTATTGGGAGTTGCGTGAAGACATATTTTTTATTTATTGCGCTATTTATCGACAGCTATTGCTAGTATCGAGGCGTTTCCCTCAAGCGCCTCTAACTGCATCCAGGAAAAGAAGTATACCCTCTGTATTATCCTTACACGGATACGACACCGCAGTAACATGCACTTCAATAATATTTACAAAAAGCTGATATTAACCTTAGCCCCCAATCTACATCTTACAACAAAATAGTAAACCCTGGTACTGATATTGGCCTTATAGTGGATAAACATACTATATAAAAATTAATATAAAAATTAAACCAGGTAATAGTATTTGAACGTTTGTAAATGTTGTGTAATTAGAAGTCTATATTTTTTAGTCTAGAAATTTGTAATAAATTGATAATTACCTTGGCCAGGAAATTGACATTCTGTAATATTTAACACCGAGAGATTTGACATTATTTATATCTAACTTATATTTGTGATAGGAGTCAGCTGCGATATCACCATTAGATCCATCCACTGTAAAATCGGGATGCTTATGCAGGTATGTATCCCACATACTTTCGCCTTTATCTGTAAGTAGAAAGTGAAGTAAGGAAAGCACTTATTAAAAATATCCAATATCACCACTTTGAAAGGATCTCTAGGGTGGCGGTTCCGAGTCCAGTTACGAGTAAATATTTTTAACATCGACAAAGCAAATATTTTTATATGTTTTAGATGTTTTTAGTCATTGTCGTGATTGAGTAACTATTACGAATATTAATGCGTCCAAATATTTCTAGGTACTAACTTTCACATTTATTATTCTTAATTAGGATAGAATTTCGAGGATCTATTCTTTTGATATAAATAATTGTATATTTTATATATAATTAGTAGGTATCGCCGTTTCTGAATGAACCACTACCTGATGGTTTAATAAACATCTGGAAAAATTGAAGCTCAGAATTTAGCAATTTTTATATGAAGCGTGCCCATTTTTGCAAACTCTCTCTTACGGGAGGGAATATTTACTACAGTACGCTTTTGTACCCCCTTATGTGACGATAATGACCTTAACTTGACCTATATTCGATTACTGAATTCATTTAAAAAAATAATCGATTATTACCTCCTATATTCCATCCTCCTTCAATTTGAAATGCGGCCGTCGCTACACCGAACATAAAATCTTCAGGAAACGAATAGTTGCTCAACCCAGAGCTGTCGACTATAGCGCTCACTCCTTGTGCCAAGCACAAAAGGCTGTACAGTAAAAATAAATATATTAAACACTAAATTAAATTTAGCATAACCTTCAACTGTTAAATCTACTTTGGCATTAAATAAGGTCAATCGGGTTATTGACACTTAAAATTATAAAAAATATATTTTAATCGTATAGTAACGTATAACTTCCGTGTTTAAAATGCATCTATCTAAATAATCGAAACCTAGCTTATGAGTAAGGAGTATAAAAAGGATGATTTAGTAAACCTATTAAAAATACTTAGACCAAAGTTTTAACAAATTTTTAAATAATTTTCCTGCATTGTTCTCATTGGTGTAGTAATTTACATATATGCCATACCATAAAGTTTATTTAGCTTATATATATGCTAAACAAACCTTAATTACAAAATTTCCGACATCGTTTTACCAATTTCAATATTTTTTGACCATTTTTTATGTGATTTATACCAACGAATTCTACTACGTTAAAGAGATATAGTCTCATAGTTTCGCTTTCTTCCTCAAAAGACAAAAGCCTCAAATAAATCGAAGAAGATTGAAAAGATTCATCATGGAAAGTGTCATTGTGGTGGTATGAATTAATGGACGTCATGAATAAATATTATCTTTTTCCCAAAACACATACTAATAATAACTTAGTAAATTTGAAGCTTTATTTCAATGGCGACGTTGAAGTCTGGATTCGAACGCAGATCAATAACATTTAGAGAAAGAACCTTCAACTACATGAGCAAATTTTTCAAACGCGTATCAGTATATTATTTTTATAAACTAAATTAAAAATAACTATTAATTTCAAAGTCATTTCTTAGATTATGAATAACACGACTTTCTATGGCTATGGCCAAAAATAGACACGGACACTATTGTTTCTTAAAATCATCAAAGACTTAGCTAACACTTGACACACAATAACACTGCATGTCTTCAGTATAAGCACAAAAATTAACCTGAGGCTCGCCAAACGAGCTCTGCTCTGGGCGACTCTACTCGAGCTCCGCATTGTTCAAACTAAAGTGTAGTTCACATGCAGTCATTAATACAATCTTTGACTACGGAACAACCTTCTGGGGATTTCCTTAGAGAAAGACATGATCATACGATAAATTCAATCACTGAGGACTTATCTAGGAACAACCTCAAATGCGTTAGAGTAATAAATTTCAAAATAGCGATATCAAAATTAAGCCTGTCTATTTTTTTAATTTTAAGCTACATTTAACAATGTCTGGTATGAGATACTGATTTAAATTCAGAATGTTTTATGTTGTAATACTATTTTATGATTTGCACCTTGAACACTTAAACCAGCAACTAGGTAAAGTCGCGAAAGGCTATTGTAAGGCTATTAAAATATTTTCGGGACAACGTGACTGGTGGTGAGTCCGTTGCTGTCTTTATGTCTACGCCAATGATATAATTAGTACAAAAGTTTTTGAAAAACCCTTTGGTACGAGCCCGCCACCTGGGGATCTCTTGACTCGAAATTCCGACCACCCAACCACACAGCTATCGTGAGTTTGATTGATTTACTTTATTTTCCAACGAAAGAGACTGTCAATCAAATGATTGCTTTTAAATACCTCAGATTTACAGAAAGATATAGCATTCTGCAAGTCCTATTTAGCAGGCCTGATACACCTGCAATGAAGGCTTTGCTTAAATAAATATCTTCACGCCATTTCCAATATTTGGGTAGACAGAGGTCTATATACAAGAGGTCTATATAAGGGTTATATACAGGTGGTGAGCCTATCGCCGACTTTATGTCCAAACCAACGATATAAATCGTACATAACTTTATAAAAAACCCCATTGGTACGAGACTACCACGGGATCTATATATATATATATATATATATATATATATATATATATATATATATATATATATATATATATATATATATATATATATATATATATATATATATATATATATATATATATATATATATATATATATATATATATATATATATATATATATATATATATATATATATATATATATATGTATATATATATATATAACCTGTATATAAGTTTTTGAAAAATCCTTTAGTACGAGCCTGCCATAAGGGGATCGAACTCGGGTCTCTTGACTCGAAATTCCGACCACCCAAACACTCAGCTATCGTGAATTTAATTTAGTTACTTTATTTTCCAACAAAAGAGACTGTCAATCAAATGATTGCATTTAAATACCTCAGATTAGTAACAGAAAGATATAGCATTATGCAAGTCCTACTTAGCAGGTCTGATGTCACCTGCAATGAAGGCTTTGCTTAAATAAGTATCTTGACGCCATTTTCAATATTAGAGTAGACAAAGGTCTATATATAGTTAAGGTCTATATACAGGTGGTGAGCCTATAGCAGACTTTATGTCCAAGCCAACGATATAAATCGTACATAACTTTATAAAAAACCCCATTGGTACGAGACTACCACGGGATCTATATATATAACTCGGATATTTATAAATCAGGTCTCTTGACTCGTATTCCGATCACCCAACCACTCGGGTATCATGACTTTTGCAACGGTTTGCAAATATTTTCTACAGATGGCAGGATCACAATTTTGAAAAACACCAGACCAAAATAAATCTGACCGTTGAGGAACAGAGTCTAAGGTGAGTTTTTTTTACTGCGAAATCTTATTTGCCTGCTAAGCCTGGTGATTATGGAATATTCAGTGGCATACCCAGTGGACTGTAACAGAAACATTACAATTTGACATATTGAAATCGAAGCAAGTGCGACTTGATTCCGTTGATCTTGCACAATTGCAGTAAATATTCTAACGCTAATAACTCATAGAAACTCAACGCTTAAATTTATTAAGGCACTGAGATTTTGTACTGAAAATAATTATTACATTTTTAAGCAAATACATCTAATATACAAAATTCTCGTGTCACTGTGGTGACATCTGTTTTTCATCTCCTTAAATGTAATCATTAACATAATAATATATATTTTTTTATTTTTATTCAAAGTTTTTTGAAAAAACTTTGAATAAAAAAAAAAATATATATTATTATGTTAATGATTTGCCCCCTTTTTTTATGATACAGCAATTAAAAATACATACAACCCTAAATTTTCAACCCCTATTTTTATATAGAAAGACAACGTTTACCAACGGGGCCAGCTAGTATTCATGGAAACATCCATGAGTCGAGTACAAACGTTTCATATTCATCACAAAAATATTTGCTGGGGGCAATGGTTTTAAAAGAGGATGGTTACGATCCCACAACCCCGTAGGCAGCTAGGCTATCGATTGTCACCTCTTTACAGCAATTTATAGAAGTAGTAATTTAATAACACTCTCCCTTCATCGATAGAAAATAGAGTTGTGGTAAATTGAATTTATTCCAAAACAACCATTATACGAAAACCGGTCTAAAACACTGGAGGTGTTATTTTTAGCTCAATTTGATATACCACTTAGGATAGTCACTACTTTAAAAATATTGCTTTGTCGGTGCAAAATCAACTTTTGGTACTTTGAATACATGGTAGTGAAATTATGATGTCATTCGGTTTAAATATAGAATAATTTATGGTGTGGAACTGTAGGATAATTATTTCTACTGCATCTTCGTTAAAAAAAAAGGTAAAGAACCGAAACGAATTTTAGTGTTTAGATTAGATTAATAAGCTTATTTATAGACCGGTTAAGATACCAATCTTAGTATAAATACCTACTTTATGATTTTTCAATCAAAAAATCAGGCGCAATTTTGCAGAAATTCATTATTAAAATATGTTAATTTACCATATTGCACCAACCCTCATGCAAAAATAAGTGGCATGTTCCTAGGTCCGAGGAGAATAAGTGCACCACCCTCCCACCCACAGATGCGTGTATTAATTCTACTAAATGCACCACCAACACTACACTTGAAAACAGGTACTTATACCACTAGATAATTATGCGAAATGATTACGTATTTGTACAATAATATTTTAAGCAAATAGCAAAGTATAAATACATCCTAGTATATCAAGTAATTCTAATAAATCAAGGTCAATAATTATTTCTTTTCCTACACGCATAAATGATGTCATACACGTGCACATAAAATTTTCGAGTATTTACTTATAGGTCAAAACTAAGATATTTACTTCCTCATCTCTGCGTTACATAATACTTATGTAATAAATAGTATTAAAATATTCACAAGTTTTCCTCCCTACAAAATATGTAGAACTGAATAATGCCTAGTCAGGTCATAAATTCTGTCACATGTTTAACCTAAAATAATAAAAACAAGTTTATTCATTATTTAACTATTTATATACCAAAATGAACTTAACAAAACATAGATTCTTATGACACTAAAGTTTATTCAAAATGACCTCCGTGATTTTGAATACAGGCCTTCAATCTGTGCGGCCAGTCGTCTATCGCTGTTGCCATATCTTGTAATCTAACGGATTCAAATCTGGACTGGAGGAGGGCCAGTCTTCGTGCCCGATGAAGTCGATTTCACGCGCCGCCAGCCAGTCTTGTGTGCTCTTCGCTCTATGAGCTAGGGCCGAATCTTGTTGGAATACCCAGTGCCTGTTATTGAACATGGTATAAGAAACAGGTTCCACAAGGTTCGTCAGGACTGTACTTTGATACACAACTGCATTCGTTTTTACACCTTTCTCGCAAAACTGTACCTCTTTTTAGCCCCAATAAGAAACTCCCACCCATACCATGAGCGAGGATGGATAATGACTTCCTTGGAGGTCACGCGCGGAATACGGTTGCTCGCTTCTTCACTACTGTGCGCGTACACCTTATCATTTTGTTTGTTGTAGCTCTCTTCTACGGTAAAAAAATTTTCATCCGAAAAAAGATTTTCCCGATATTTGGACGCATTAAACGAGTATTCAAACAATGACCAGTTTTTCTTCGATATGCCCGAAGCCCTAAAGTCTTCATTTAACACCCTTTTCACCGTGGTTCTGCTTAACCCCATCTGAAGGGCCAACAGTTTCTGCTTACGTTTGGGATTTCTTTGAATTCGAGCCTTCACAGCTTTTATTACTGCTGGAGTCCTAACAGACCGAGGGCGACCACTTCTTGACCTGTCATATACACTAGAGTCTTCATTGTATCGTTTGATGGTACGATAAACGAATCTTTTGGTTATATTCAAATGTTTCAGTATGTCAAAAACTTGAATTGGCGCGTAACCGCAACGATGCAATGCAATAACTGCAACACGGTCTTCTTTAAGCGTTCACTCTATATTTAAAAATGAGTAAAATTCTAAAAAGTACGTAGTTTTATTTTCATGAATAATTCGAAATTCGAATTCAATAAACTTTTGTGGCCAGCATTCTAAAAGAAAAGTTTTTACTGTGTGACAATACTTATGACCTGACTGTGTATATAGATATCTATTAAGATAAAATAAATCTCGCTGCGAAACCCTTTTTTTACATATTTTATCATTTATGAATTTATAATTAGAAATATAAATTATAATCAGGTAGCTTAAATTAAGATAATAAGAATCAATACAATACACTTATTTTGACTTCATTCTGAAATGGACTGTTTATAGCTTTAGAGTATCATATAGTATAACTGATTATTGGTGAAGATGAGGTGAGATAAGGTGATGTATGATTTACGCTTGCAGTTTCTTTATATGATAAATGCTTTAACAAAATTACAGCGACAGACGGGGGTCACTATAAGAAAACTAAAATAATAACGTTTGTGACGACCTCCGTGGACGAGTGGCGTAAACACCGCTTTCAAGGTGTCGCCATCTCGAGGTACCGGGTTTAATATATTTATAAAATACCCGGACGGGTCAATGTAGAAAAACCACTTTTTCTCGGGTCTGGGTTTTGTGGTGCTTTCGTTGTTTCCGATTACCATACCACAAGTACTTTAGCTTCTTACATTGGGATCGGAGCAATGTATGTGATGTTGTCCTCTATATATGTAAAATAGAGTGGTTGTTCAGCTTCCAAAATTTATTATCGTTGGACAAAGAAAGATGATAAAGGATGTTTTACAAGTGACGAAGTAATATCCTGCCTTTTTGCATAGTATTTAAGTGGTTAATAGTAGCACGCATGCCTAACACCGTCCGTACATCTTTCTCTTTATGGTATTAGGGTGAAAAACTTCTTAACAGTCTCTCCTATAGTAAGCGACATCAGCAATATTACTTGCTGTTACTGCCACTATCTATTGCTTATAACATCTGAATGATAACAAAAAAGTTACTTATACGATTTCAAAAAAAAAGATGGACTGCCACGGACTACGTAATTACATTAAATATAGTACGCCTATGAGTCCTTAATACATGGCACAAACAAACACGAAGTAAAAAAATATAAATTAAAGTAAAAGTATTTATAATACAAAAAGCCATTAAATAAGATTCAATTTCTGATTGCCTGCCATTTGATTAAATATCGTTTTTTTATGGATTCCCCAAATATCTTTTTGTAATGAATGGATCGTAATATAGGTAAAAAAGTATGTACGACACCTCCGGGCGAATGTGTGTGACAGTTCTTCACGCGGGGTTCGAATATATCAAATGGAGGCGTTGAAGCAATGATTTATACCCAACTCTATCTACCTCGTGAAATTGACTTTGATTTATTTGGTAAGAGGAATCATAAAATGTTGGAAACAAGTAGAAGAAATATTGGTAATATTTTTACTATAGATTCGCTAAAAACTTGTATATAATGTTTAATACAACTTTAAAGAATTACATATTTTATATACATATCTTCACGCGATTTATCATTCAGGAATAGACAGAGGTGTGGACAATGTCTTTTCGATCCTCACTCCACCGAAGCTTGTTTGGATATAATTAAACTAAAGTATGCCCTTAGGCTATTTTTGAATAAAAAATACAGCTAATATCAAATATATTAATTAATATAACTATAAGTAAATAAATTTAATAATAAAATTAAAATAAAACTATATAAAACTAAAAATAAATTTAACTATGCAATTTTATTTATTTTCTAAAGTATTTTTATGCGGATCTTTTATATGATTAAATCAACAACACAACATCACCTTTTTTCTCTTTAATTAAATGAAATAAATTTAATAATAAAAATAATTAAATTTTATTACTAAATTTATTTTTAATTCCTTATAACCAGTTTTATCACTATAGGTTCATTATTTTCTCGTACTAAGCAACATATACGCATATACTTTAGACATAAAAAGTAACTTTTTAATTAATAAGTCACGATAGCCGAGTTGTTGGGTGGTCGGAATTTCGAGTCGAGAGACCCGAGTTTGATCCCCAGGTGGCAGTACCAATGAGTTTTTCAAAAAATTTTGTACGAATTTCATCGTTGGCTTGGACATAAAGGCGGCGACGGGCTCACCACCTGTTGTCACGTTGTCCCGAAAATATCTTCGGTGGAAGGTGGGTCAAAGGGACTTAGTTGTCTAGACTTGATCTCTGTCTACCCCTGTATTGGGAATTGCGTGAAGATTTTTTTTAATTAATTATTTATATATTTATATATAAAAGCTGGTTAATTTTTGATGCAGATCATGTTATCTTGTAATGGATAAAAATTTTTTCTGTATATTTATATATATTTATATATATATATATATATATATATATATATATATATATATATATATATATATATATATATATATATATATATATATATATATATATATATATATATATATATATATATATATATATATATATATATATATATATATATATATATATATATATATATATATATATATATATATATATATATATATATATATATATATATATATATATATATATATATTTATATATATATATTTATATATATATATATATATATATATATATATATATATATATATATATATATATATATATATATATATATCTATCTATATATATATATATATATATATATATATATATCTATCTATATATATATATATATATATATATATATATATATATATATATACATATATATATATATATATATATATATATATATATATTTCGTGGTTACAATGGCTCTGTTTACAGAGCCATTGTAATAACGAAATATTCGTCACTCCATCTTCATTTTCGAGGGTGATAATGTATCAGTAACCATCATTTTTGAAGGTTCTATGGGGCACTGTATCCATTAACCATCATATCGACAGATACCTTGTTTTTCACCTTATTCACACTTATAAAAAATTGATTTTTGTAATAATTGCCATCTGGTGAGCCTGTTACTTGTTAGTACCTCAGTCCATAAATAATTGTCGTTTTATTCACTCCGTCTTTTGAATAACGAACCAAAACAAAGCTAACTCCCATTTTCTAATTTGTGCTGGCGTTGTTCGTAATTTTAATTTGACATGACACGTAGAAATATAGCGCCATTTACCAAGTTAGTTTAATTAAGTAATGCGTGTTAAAATTTACTAAACTTAGCAAGTTACTTAGCAACCGCAGTCTTATTTATGAAAGAACTAATTTCAATCTCATGAAGTTCATATTTACCTCTTATTCCTACGTCATGTTCATTTTCTAAAGCATCCATAATCAAATGTCACGATAGCTATGTGGTTGGGCGATCATAGTTCGAGTCAAGGGACCCGAGATCGATCCCCAGACTCGGACCAATGGGTTTTTTCAAAAACTTATATTGTGGGCTTGGACATAAAGACTGCATCGGGCTTACCATATGTACCGTTGTCCCAAAATATCTTCGGTGGAAGGTGGGTCAAAAGGACTTAATTTTCTAGACCTCTGTATACCCCTGTATCGGGAATGGCGTGAAGAGATATTTTAATTTTTACATACATACATCCATACATAACGGCCTGTCAAAGTCCACTGCAGGACAAAGACCACTCCCAAAGGGAGGATTTGCCATAATCGCCGTGCTTGGCAAGCGGATTGGCGACCCAGTACCAGACCACTCGTAACTCAGACGTTGCTGCCCATCTTCGGCCTGATTATTTAGATCTTATATTTTTAGAGATATAAATCCCGCCATCTATAGGTTGCCATAACGATATTCAAGGCTGTTTCCCTTAGTCGCCTCATACGACATCCACGGGAAGGACGGGCGTGGCAATATTCATACACTGTTTTGGTTAATTTTTTATTTTATTTTATCCATAATCAAATATTTTGCGTATTACATAAAAAACAAAATACATGCAATTAAAATTAAGTTAGTGTAATTTTTCTATTTGTAATATTTCTATATTATACATTTTGTTATATATTCTATATTATATATATTTCATCACTCCCTAAGGTTGACAGGTAGAGAATGGTCTTAGCATTATGTCGGCCTTTTGATCTTACATAATGGTAATGTTCAATAAAGAATAAATAAATAAACAAATAAATTCTATTGCTTTTCTTACACTACAAATCCGTACTTTTTTACATAACACATATGTATATAAGGGAAGGTTTGCCATAATCGCCACGCTTAGCAGGCGAATTAACGATTGCAATACCAGACACCTATTACCTTTGACGCTATTGCCCGTAATCTGTTAATTTTTTTCTGATGTTTTTCGAGATGGTTTTTCCGATATACTGCAGAAAAAATCATATCGGCTTTTTCCATGGTTGCCTCTTACGTCACCTACAGATAGAAAGATTATATACAAACGTAGATAACCACGGCAATTCTGTTTTACTGGCTTAATTTACTCATTATTTGTATACCTATTGAATATATATATCTAACTAGCATTATTACTTTGAATAAATTCTGAGTATAAAATAAAATAAATAAATAAATATCTTCACACAATTCCCAATACAGGGGTAGACAGAGGTCTAGTCTAGACAATTAAGTCCCTGTCCCTAAAATAATATTTTCGGGACAACGTTAGAATAATATGAGTAATCAAAAAAAATTATAAAAATGAAAAAAAAATGTTAATAAGTTATTTTATAAAGAAAAATATAAAATTAATTTTCTTGGATAAGAAACGAACTCGACACCTTAGCGACGATTTTACCAAGCGAGTCATCGTTTTCATCCGTATTATTTGCTATTTTTAATATTTCTCATACGCCACTTAGAAGGCACTATTGCTTGACATAAATCCGTACCTTAAATTCTCAAATCAATCAAAAGACACTGATACTACATAATTATTTTTTCAAATCGCAACATTTGTTATTCGAAATAGATTTATACAATCTGGTAAACTTGGAAGTTATCCAAAAGTATTTATGAATTCAACAGCTCGGTAAAAAAAATTGTCTGAATTTCAATCAGCTGAGACCATCTTTCTGTATGCAATTAAAGTTACGCAAGTGTTACGTCAAAATGCATCAATTTTACAGTTATTTTATGATGTTAAAAATATATAGGCTCGTACCGATGGGGATTTTTTAACTAATGTAGGATATAGATCATTGACTTGGACATTACGATGGCGATAGGCTCGCCACCTGTCACGTTGTACCAAAAAATTAATTCGGTTAAAGGTGGGTTGACGTGACATAATTTTAAGAATTTAATTTAATTTAAAATAAAATAAAATAAAATAGTTTTTATTACTTAACTTTATTTGAATGGGTACCAATAACAATTTAGGTATGTGTAGTTGCTTGCAAGCTGTGATAGTGACAAACTAATATTTATTTTAATATTTAAAAAGCTTAATAGAATTTCACTAACTCTACGCAGACAACTGACTCCCCTAGTTTGTTATATATTTTCGAAGATCTCGGAGTGGTGTACACTCCGATTTTCATGCTATCGCCAGCTCCAGGTCGGGTCAATGTAGATAACAATTTTTCTACATTTTATCGGTTCTGGATGTTTGTGGTACATTCGTTGTATCTGATTGTATAACAACAGTGCATAAACGGCTTACTTTGAGGTCAGAGCAATATATTATATATTCACTTTACTTCTATTCATCTTAATATTTTATGTTACCAAGAATATTTTTCGACAAAGTTCACAAAAAACGAATAGCGCGCCTAAAAATATAGGGATTTTAATATTTATAGACGAATAACTTTTGAATATGAACGCATTATAAATTCTGATCTTGCACTCGACAAATTCAACAAGAAGAAAGTCTGAAATTTTGCAGTGATTTGCAATATTTGTAAATTTAATTTGTACGAGTATAAGCATATTATTAGTTAAACCCTGGCGTTCACTTCGAAAACTGAAAATTAAACAAATATATATAGTCGTACATAGATACATTGTGTAGGATGCTGTCGTGCGATTTATTAAAGATATAAACCGTGACACCGGATATGATTTTACTGAGATTGAATGTATGTAATACTAATTAATTTCCGCGTATATTTATATACTATCAAAATAATTGCGGATTTATTTCAAGGCTCTAGTACAAATGTATGTTATTCTTTTCTCGGAAATAAACTTGTCAGGAAATACGGTGCGCTATATGCGGGAACTCGCAGATTATTTATGACGACCTAGTATCACGAGCATAGATATTTCAAGGCTTCAGGCAATGTTATAAACGTTACAAACGTCGTTTGAAATTCAGTACGATTAAACATGTATGAACAGTCCTTATTTAGAACAGTAAGCGAGATAATTAAGGAATCGGAACTGAATACAATAATAACTTTGCAGTGGCTTAGAATTCCTTAGCAAACTTATAAATTATAGACATACGAGTACTCTGTTATTTATTGTAGCCTGTAGGAACTTTCAGCGATGACATATATTTTCAGTAGTTATTTCATTGCTCTGGAAAATTTATTGTACGCTCAATAAAGCTTCGTTTTGTAAAAATACTATCGTAAAATGACTTCACTAATAATATGGAATGACATATCCTCTATGACAAAGTTAGAGTGATATATGCTTATTTTTTTAGGTACAGGTTCTATTTCAATGTAACCCTGTATGTTTTATTACAACACAATCATATTTAGATTTGCGGAAATAGCCATAAGTATATATAAATACCATTATATACAGATATACAATGTGTCAGATATGTTATACATATTATGTCAATCGCAGTACTAAGCACAGAAAATGTAAGTACTGATTAATATTGCACTGCATCTTAAATTATCTATACGAATTTATTATTTGAGTTTATTGTAACTACGGAACTGCGTGTAATAAATTCAAAAGCATTGGTTGCACACGCCAATTAAATTTTTATAAACACGTATATTATTCACTTACAGGAGTAAACTGAGACAAAAATCTAGTCGGCACGTGCAGCAGAGTGAAACCATTTTACGCCTTTTCAGTAGCTAAAAAGTTACGAGTGAGTTTGTTGACGGGTTTATTCCCGAAGGAATTTTCCTAAGAAACTTAGACGAAGAGGGCCATGTTTTATATTACACAAGTTAATTAAAATTGAAATGACCCATGTCAGAGTATAATTTGGTTTAAGCAAATCTTATCTATATTAAAAATTTTAAGACATCTCATTTTCGTGTTTAAAGGTCCATTCGTTTGTGTGAAATACAAACTTTATAATATTTAACGGCCTGTAAAAATCCAATGCGATAAAGTCACGATAGCCGATTTCGATCACCAGATGGTAGGATCGTACTAATGTTTTTTTACACATAAAGACATAAAGACGGCGACATGCTCATCCTGTCACGTTGTCCCAAAAATGTTTTTAGTTTAAGGTGGGTCAAAAAGACCAGAAATACTTACATAGCTTTTTACTATAACGAGAAATATCACCACATAAAAAAGTCACGATAGCCGAGTGGTTGGGTGGTCGGAATTTCGAGTCAATAGACCCGAGTTCGATCCCCAGTTGGTAGGCTCGTACCAATGAGTTTTTCAAAAACTTATGTACGAATATCGTTGGCTTGGACATAAAGGCGGCGATGGGCTCACCACCTGTCACGTTGTCCCGAAAATATCTTCGGTGAAAGGTGGGTCGAAGGGACTTAATTGTCTAGACTCGACCTCTGTCTACCCCTGTATTGGGAATTGCGTGAAGAAATATCACCATACTTCACAATTGGATTGACAATCGCAGTACCAGAAACTTATCTGCTGCCAACCGGTCTGCCTAGGTTTAGCCTATTATTTTTCAAGGTATTTACCCCGCTGTCTGGCGATACATTACCACTTTTAAGGCTCTTTTCTTAGACCCCGACACCTATGAGAATGAATCTCAACCCCATTGGTACCCCATCTGATTAATTCTTTCCTCCTTTATGTAAAGAAACTATACATGTATAGTTTATTACCCACCGGTGATATAAATCTTTGTTTCAAAAAGTTTGTTTTCAATTATGAACTTGAAGTGAACCACAGTAATTACTATAAAATTATTTATAACAAGTTCTACGTATACTAAACTTTACTGTCTGTTTCATACCTCCAGTATAGTATAAGTGATGCTTTTTAATTAATAATATTTTTTTTCCAAAATTTGTGTTACATTTTGATTTAATTACAGAACGTTCATGAAAGCTCACTCATCAGGGCTTAAATTTACTTGCAATACGCATGCGTGAAGGGGCCTTCCCTATCAGAACAGTTCAGTTCCGAGGGAGATACGGTGGTGAAGCGACGCCCCACTCCTGCATAGCAAGAAATTTCAGTCTTGCGATCGCGATGAAAGTCGGATGTACATTAAATTCAAGTTAATTCATGCGCGTTTCGTTGATGTCAAGTTTTGACTCCGTCGACGAAAAAACTTTTAACACGTTGACGAAAACAGTGACTTATTTAGTGATAGTGATTAAATATTTATGTGCAATTTTTAACAGATCACAATACGCCAAGATATTTATGTACATAACATTATATAACGTATTTAAAAAATATAAGAATTTACATTTGTTGTATTTAAAACAGACACAACTATAAAACGTGAGCCACTCGCACTTAATCAAATCTTTTCCTGTTTAAAGTTTAGATACAATATAAATACTATTCAATATAAAGCAGTTAAGGAACAAAATTTTGCGCGTTTTTCGTTAAGACGTTTCAGTTATCATTTAGTTACTTCAGTTATCTTTTTAAAGATGCTGTGACTAAAGTTTTTATTTAATGTCTTTTCGTAAAATATCGTTATCGTTGGCCTATTTATTTATGCCCTTTGATTCCCAAAGCATTGTAGGAAATTTGATACATATTTACAGAAATAAAGAAATATCCTTCCGTATAAATAATGAAAAGGTTAATGGCTATGTCAATATTTATATATTTCAATTCACAATATGTCAGCCATGAAAGCAATTTATTTAAAGATTAATAAGAACCACATTTAAAAGCATTTTAAAACTAAATTTTTTATTATAAAATTAAATTGAATCTTTTATCGCTAGTTTAATTTAATAAAGTTAAAACTACTATAAATTCTGTACATTTAGGAGTATGAGTATACTACTAGAAGTGGACAAACGTTACATAATTCTGACGTGAAAAACTAGGTAATTCTTTTAATTTAACAATGAAGCTGAACATTTTTATGAAATTATGAGATAATGTATTATTTCGTCAATAATATACAGGTATTATTCAATTAATAAATACAAAGTCAAATAAAGTTTGTTTCACTTTAAAATGCACTGTACAAGACACTGTGCCAAAAGGATTTATGGCGTTCTGTGTTTTTCATAACGTTTTATGGTTTAGTCTTAAATATTTATGTTTTGGCCCACGCTCAGCAGTGGGCTACAGGTGGCTATTTCAATTTAACCATTTTAATAAATTACGAACATTTAAATATGTCTTCTCAACTATTATCCGTATTATTCCCAAAATGTAAAAAAAAAATTTGATAAGGTTGCAAGGCACATCAAACTAACAGACAGCCACACACACACACAAGGCGGAAACTATTTTTATTGAAATATCATTAAATAGATATTCTTAATTGATTTTTAAGTTTTTCTAATTATCATTTCATTTTTAACGACCATTTACGCTGTATGTTTGTGTATTGTGTATGTGTTTTGGTTCTCAGTTTTCCTTTGAAACTCAGTTTTACGCAGCCGTATTTTAGTCTTGATTATGTAGCAATAAATAATATTCAATCTTAAATGATTTTAACAAAATGACACGAACTGAAATATAACTTAATAGATAACTTTAAGGTAAACTCGATATATTTTTTTATTTATTGCGTTATTTCTCTGATCAGAATTCTAATCAGTTACCTATCCTGCCAAAGGGAAACAATACAACATGCTTCCCACGATCCTAAAATCATTCGTCGTAGTAAACATTTACTTCAGATACGTACATTCGCATAGACGTGCTCAAAACGTAGTAGAAGTAGTTCTCAACATTTAAGTCCGGACTCTTTTTTTCTGAACCTAATTAGGATGTAGTTATGCAAAGTTTAACAAAAAGCGTATTTAGATTCAGTTCTATATGTAAAGTATTCAGTTACACAAACATGACGCTTTGATCCATGGGAGCCGGAAATATGAACCAAGGTGAACATATTATGTATATCATGTGAAGTCAGACAGGTAAATTTCAAAAATATGTCACATGAAATGTTATGTTGTTACTTTAACAAACCATACCAATGCTCTACGTTATATTGCCTGTTAGATATCAGGAATACGAAGGTAGAAAGTTAAACAAGATTTGGTTTATCTGGTTAAACTTTCTACCTTCGTCTTCCTCCTTCGTTTTGAATTAATTATGATGACTGAGTAACTACCAATCTTTCGAAGTATATACGTATCTAGAAAGTGTCTTGTACTGTGTCTTTTACCATTTTAGTGACTCATTGGTGTTACTATGAGCATCCTACGGGGGAACGAACTCGGATCTCCTGATTCTGACTTAACGAACTTATCCTTTAAATTCATCCAAAATTCAAAATTTAAAAATTTTAATGTTTCGGGAAAACTTCAAACTTAATTTCACGAATATATTTTTTTTTTTTTTTGAGAAATTAAGAGACTTTTTTAATCTTGTACGATAACGGTGTAAGAATAACAACAACAAATCTCTCTTCTGGTGGTGAAATGAGAGATGACTGAGGGAAATGTCCTGAAAATGCAATTGAGTACCGAAAGATGATGCACAACTATCTACAGAAGAAGACAGAAGCGTCAAAGTCCAATACGCATACCAAGTATAGCGACTATGGCAAACCTTTCTGTACGGAAGATGCCTTACATTGAAGATGATTATAGGCTGTTTTAAAGATTATAATTTGACCCTTGATTTCTAATCTTATCAATAGAAAACGCGCAATTTTTAAGTAAAAGGTACCATACGTACATACGATAGCGATTAACATACGTCAATCGCTAGTCTAGTGTTTCACCAAATCCACTAAGAAGCTGAAGCGTTAAGTGAAACATCTAAACTAGATATCACAATTATTATAAATAAAATCAGTAAAATAAAATTTTATTTTATTTAATTTATTTGGTAAAAGGTTACAATATTCTAAATCACAAAAAATCTAATAACAGCTTCTCTCTGATAGATACTGAGTAACGAAAAGTTGCTTATTTAAAAGGATTTAGATTAACAATTATAGAGCCACAACTATGTAAGACAAGCTTTAAAAACGAAACAAAATTGTATCAAACTAAAACAAAAAGAAAAATCATACCAAGGAAAATATATGCTTAAAATTACAACAATCTCGTAATTTATGATTCATATTATTATTATTGAAAAATTATAGTGATTTTTATTAAGAGGTAGATAATAGAATACAATATGCATAGATAAAGCCATATAAATTTAAATCGTAACTGGTTTCATTTTTTCTCGATTTATCTACAAGATATTATACAACATTCAATATTCATTTAGAGACACATTGAAAAAAATTGTGTAATTTTATTAGAAGGGACAGTCAGGAATTATAATGAAGTCAGTTTTATTACTTTAATTTCCGCCACGAAACGTATAACAGAAATTTAACGGATATGGCTATTTTAGTTTAAAACTCAAGACTTTTTACACTTTTGTCTTTTACACATAAAAACATTTATAATTTATGTTCATATTTTATGCCAGAGTTGGATTACTGTTGTAAATGGTCGCAACTTTCATAAATTATTTTATTTTTGTTATTAATTTTTAAAATATAATAAAATGTCACGATAGCCATTGTCATTGGGTGATCGGAATTTTAATCAAGAGACCCGAGTTCGATTTCCAGGGCTTGTGCCAATGTGTTTTAAAAAAATATGTAAGATTTATGTCGTTGTCGCGGACATAAATACGGCGACGGGCTCACCACCTATCACGTTCTCCCAAAAATGTCTTCGGTGGAAGGTGGAACAAAAGGACTTAATTGCCTAGACCTCTGTCTAACCCAGTATTAGGAATGGCGTGAAGATGCAAACATATACATATATACATACATACATACATACATACATACACACACACACACACATGTACATAATGGCGCAGGTAAATTTTACGTTATTATTGTTAGAGAAGCTTCTTTGATAAAAACATTAAGATCGTCAGAAAGGCAATTTGTATTATAAATTCAAAGGTTTATTATGTTTATTGAGTACTACTTGTTTTATATTAAGTTATACTATAGTTATAGGATTAACTAAATATTTATATCTATTTAAAAATAATCACGTCATTATTGATTCTAGAATTGACCAAACAAAAAACATTGACCTCATCCAAGGCCTTCATATGTCTACATTTATTATTACAACTGTCACTACCTACAAGGATATCCAAATGATATAAACAAACACTTAATTTTGACCTTATTTTTTATTTATTTTTCTTCATGCCTCACCGTTGATGAATTGATTCGAATAAAAAGGTTTCAATACGAATTTTCGTGGTAATACTATAAATCAAGTTCGTGTTCGTGTCTGAAATATGATTGACAAGGAAGTGTATTCTCTTCGTGGCTGTTTAAGCTATTCATTGAAGATCTTGACTGATTTGAAATAGAGGACATAAAGGCTGAAAATGAATTAGTCACTTGTCAAATATCTTCTTGACGTCAATTACCAAGTGTTACATGCCCCACCTGTTAATGAATTACTGGTTAATAACTAAGTTAGGAACTATCTACTAAGTTTTTTAAAAACCCATTGGTACGAACCAGCCACCTGGGGATCGAACTCGGGTCTTACTCGAAATTCCGACCACTCAACCGGCTATCGTAACTATTTAGTTAGGAACTATCGATACAGATAAAAGAAAGGAATGAAAGCAAGCGTAGGCTAGATATAAGTTATGGTTTCTGAAAGAGAAGAAAGTCTAATACATTTCTATTAGAAGTGCACAAGACGAACACAGAATGAGTTTGTGAATTGGGGTCCCAAGATTATGAGAAAAGGAATTGTAATAATGGTACCAAAAAAAGGTTTAACAAATACTTGCAACGTGCTGAATCGCCAGAAGACATCGCCAGAAGTTGCCCTCTTCTATCCCAAATCTTGTGCATTCCACTTTGTTGGTGTTGAAACTAAGGAAAGTACTCCAGTGTGTGTTGGCACAATTTTTTTAATAATTTCTAAAACGAGGAATTTTATCTCATGATTAAGGAAAGCACCGCCGAAGCGGGATAAATGCAGTACTTAAAATTTATTTAATATTCGTGTTGATGGCCTGGAGATTGAGCCTGCTCCATTCGCATAACAAGCGTCTTGACCACTAGGCGTCACAGCGTGTCACAATGTTACCACGTGGACAGGGTTGCAAAGCTAGTTGAAGAGGTAACTGAAGATGAATGTTGCTCGACTAAGTTCAGATTTATTTAACAAAAGTCAATTTAAGGATAATTGTACATATTTCAAGAAACTGATGAAAACAGATGTACCGAGAAAAGTTTGCACAGATAACTAGTGAACGATTGAGGTTTGTCTACTTCTAAGTTAGAGTGGCATGGTGTTTATGTATGAATGTATGAACTGTCACGCTTCTCAATGGTAATATACTGTTGTTATAAACTGACAGATATACTGAGATTATTATTTATTTGTCTTTGTTTCAAACCTTTTATGTACAGTATAGACACGTCCTATCAAATTGAGCTCAATCGATTTGCGAGATTGTAAGGGACAAATATAATTTTAGTTCAGACGTAACCATGTATATAAACTTATCAATTGTTACATTTTATGAATTCTAAATAAAGATGCAGTATTATTATGAAAATGAAAATGTAAATGAAGACAAGAATAGTAAATACTTAGAAATATGACAAAAAAAGAATTTTAACAACTGAAGGTATACATTACTAACTGTATATATTATTAACTTTTTTTGAGATATCTTGAAATTTTACACAGTCATAATGCTATAACCCATAAAATATTCCGCAAAGAATCATTTATAACGAATTGATACTTTCATAATTCTCTTTGCGTAAGGACTTCCATTTATATCACGAAGGCTGCAATTTATTGCTGCCATTTATTATTTCATCGTGCCTTTTCTCCACGTATGTTATGCGGCTATAACTGGCTACTTGACTCCTTAATATGTCTATCAGTAATAAGATATCTAGGCGGATATCATAAATATAATAAATAATTTAACCAGTAGACGCTATTAAGTATTAAACAGATAAATGTAATTACTTCATATATTCTTCGAGTTCTCACATGGCGAATATTTTTTTAATGTAATAAGTATTATATGAAATTATACTATTAAAAAAAATCTGTAACATACAAGAACCTGTAACATACATGAATAACTTACAAGAAAAATTTTGTCTGAAAAACATATAAATATTATTTCCAGATAATTTTAAATAACAGTTTTTAAAGAAATATAAATAATCAAATAAAAAAAACAAAAAAGGGAAATGTGTGAGTGACTTTATGTGAAATATAGCATGGTGAAGGTGGATGGTGTGGACACAGCATGACCACATGGATGGCGCTGTTCGGGCTAGTGTGGCTACTGCGAGTGCGCGGCTCTCTGTGCGGATGCGCGGCGTGTAAACGTGCACGGCATGAAACCCAAGACATGCATGAAACACCTGAACCGCAGTGCAGTACCAACCCAGTTAATTTTAACACATCAGATGGTCCACCATTCGATGTTATCGCACTCCAGAACTACACTCGTGACGCCACGGTGCAGACAGATTTCGACGATGAGGAGGTCGAAGATCTCGACAAAATTGAGTTGCAAATTTGTGAACAATGTAAGTACATATTTTTGTATGACGATATGATGTATTTACGGCGGCCCAATGTATGGGTTAAGGGTTAGAATGCCGCTAGGGACTATCATTTCTATAATAAATATGAATGTTTGCATCAGAGCAATGGGGTTTCAATACATATTTATAATTTTAATCTATATATATATATATATATATATATATATATATATATATATATATATATATATATATATATATATATATATATATATATATATATATATATATATATATATATATATATATATATATATATATATATATATGTTTTTTTTGACATATGAATATATCTCCAACTGTTTAGCAAGACATAAGAAATAAATTTTTGGCCTGGGACGATATAATACATTGAATAATTAGCCGCAATTTTTCAATCTATTATATATAATTATCGGATCGAGTCACGATTAGTTCACGATGAAGAATCAAAACTATCTAATTTTTTTAGTTATTTATAGGGCAGTTATCAAGTATTTTTTTTATTAATAATAAAGCAGGACTTCACCTGCCAGGCCTGCTAGAATATTATTTAATTACTATATCGATGTAATCATAATACGCTGTAATTATTTAAAACGTTGTAACTTTAACAGTAGAACGAAAACAGGAAGGGGGGCCACAGCGACCGCAGATTAAGAAATTTTAATTTAAATACCGGGTCGAGTCAGAAAGTAAATTCAAGGATGTAACTAACGAGCCTGCCGCTAATATCGCCGGTTTGTTGTTTATAAATTATTTTTGGTCTTCATTGTCACTTACGTATAGTGCTCATTAAACAAAACTAAAAGAAAGTATTTCGAGCACTTCTGATAGTCCGCTTAGTTGAAGTTACTTAGACACTTTTTAAAAAGCCTTTTAAAAAGCTCCTATTAGGATTAGGAATATATAAATATAAATATATATTTTCACACATTTCACAATATAGGGGTAGACGGAGGTCTAGTCTAGACAATTGGGTCCTTCCGACCCACCTTCCACCGAAGATATTTTCGGGACAACGTGACAGGTGGTGAGCCCGTCGCCGTCTTTATGTCCAAGCCAACGATATAATCCGTACATATTCGTACATAAGTTTTTGGTACGAGCCTTTACATTGGTACGAGCCTGCCACCTGGGGATCGAACGCGGCTTTCTTGACTCGAAGTTCCGTCCACCCAACCGCTCGGCTATCGTGACTTTTTTTAGGATTAGGAAGGATTTGAAAAGCGGATTTGTGAAAGTAGTTACATGCATCTTGCAACTTAAAGATTTACATTTTTAGATGTATACACTTTTAAAGGTATGTAGATATAGCTCATATGCAGAGATTGTTATCACGCCATCTGTCAGCAGCCATTGATATTTACCAAGCTTTATCTCTTGATTTACCACCTCGTTCTAACTTAGTCCCTTTCAAATACCAAAAATTTCAAAAATCCAATACTCTGATGGTGCAATAAGCACTGCATCATCGGCATACAGAAGAGATTTTACTTTTATGTCACTCGATTTCACACTCAAACAACTATCTTTCAGCTTTTGTAAACAGCTGTCGAGATACAATATGAAAATCCAGGAGGACATGACACAACCCTGTTTTACGCCCGTCTAGACGTATAGTCTAGAAAGCAGCTTTTAGCCGGGATGGAAGATGTGATATAGATGTGGACAGGCGTATCGCTGCCGGAAACAAGGTCAACGGTGCCCTGAATGCGTTGGTCTAAAGGCAAGGTGTAGTGAGAAGTGCACGCCTTGCGATATATAACGCAGTGTTGGTACCGACTATGCCATATAGCAGCGAAACCTTAGTATGTCAGAAGAAGCATAAAAGCAAGTTGAATGCAGTGGAGACGAGATAATCTTTTCGTAAAATTGTGTGTATTGCGTTAACTTGGTCGACCAAACGGGAAACAAAGAGATTGGCAATATGGCAGGTTTGAAAGATGATCTTCACTATCACTAAAAGGGATAAGGGCGTGCTTTGATGGTTTGGGCACGTTGAGCGAATGAGCGAAGACCGAATGGTGAAGAAAATAAGTAGCGCGAAAGTTTATATTAAAAAGGGGTCGAGGTAGGCCGAGACTAAGTTTCGAAGACCATGTGAGCAAATTGCTCAAAGAGGGGAGGGTTAAGGGTACTCGGGAACCTAGAGGTGCATGTACGAAGAAAATGATGAATCTGAAAGAAGCGAAAGAGGTATGTAAGGATCACACGTGGCGATCTGTTTTCTCTGGCTACCCGTCAAGAATTGTGCGTGAAGATATAAATAAAAAAATAAAAAATTGTCTCTCTAAGTGGCCTTTCGGGGGATACTTAAAGTTGTTCTGATACAATCTCTCTAAAGGATACTTTTGACATTTTGACAACAACTGATGACTGCTCATCTGGCCACAGTTATAATACTTAACCTGCCTTAGTAAGATTCTTATAAGTAACTGTAATATGTATGTATCTGGCTATATGAAAATGTAAAAAAATACTAACATGTCTCATTACTTTAAACGATCCCTCTGAGTTTCTGTCCTCAAAAAGTATACATAAAATTTTAGTAATTTCCTTTGAGTTCTTGGAATTCCACCATAAGTTTTTTACTTGGTGACAATAAGACCCAATTGCTAGTAATAACCCTTTACATTTTTTTTAAAATATGTTTATATATGACTTGAGGTTATTGCCAATATATAACCAAATTGAGAACTCCTTTTTTGAAAATGAATCTGTTTATTACCCAGTCAAGCTTTGTTATTCAGTGCAGCTGTTAAGAAATTTATTTCATTCAAGACCTTTGCCTAAATTAGCTAGCATGTTTGATATAAATATATTTCTAAATTGAGTATTTCTCGTGGTTTTTTTCATCGGTGTTTTTTGAAATCTTTTTAAATATAAAAATTTTAAAGTATAAGTAAGTGTAAGTATTTCTCTTATGTAGAGTAGAACGTGATATTCGGTGTTCTACTTTCAAATTGGTTTACTTTTAAAAGGGTTTTATGTAAATGTGTTTCACGTTAAAATTTTGACCACATCAAAACTTATACTATGTTGCTGCTTACTAACTTTCAGAAAAATATTTATTTTATTCAACATTTAAATTTAAACTTTTTATTTGCTGAAACCTTTTAATTTATTATCGCATAATCTTTTTGTAGCTTCGATTTTTCATAATATTTTTTTTAAATTAAACATTTTACCCAATTTAACCGCACAGGATACAGTAGTCACAACAGTCAGAGTGATTGATTGATTGAAATTGAAACGAGAGAAACATTGGAACTAGCCATTGCTAGGTTTATAATCTTATGTAAAATGTCTAATAGTCCTTAATAAAGTCAAGTGAAATATGGTTTAAAATATTTAGTTTCTGACCATCACATCTGTGATCACACCAGGGAACCTAATCTAGATGGGTATTATCGATAAAATTTCGTATCTTATCCACTTCAATATATATTTTATTTCATCGACAATGTGATACCGGCCCGATACCCAAGTTAGTAGTGATCCTGTCTTCGAAGCTAAGAGTTGAGTCTTTGACCCCCCTAGGGTACATGTTTGTTTGATAAAAATTAGTTTTACATGTAAATACTTTACAGTACATGTACTTCTTTACACGTAAATATAAATATTTATCTTTTTAAAATACGTATCTATCTATGTAAGTATATTGTACCTTTCAGTAGGACACTTAAACGGCGATAGTCCCACTAACAGTCAGGTGTCCTAAAAAGGGTTTGGTGAAAGGCCAAAAGGTCAAAAGATCTTAAATATTTAGGCCTTGTTCTACCATAGTTTTGGGAAAAATGCGTGAAGATATAAAAATTAAATATAGAAATGCGTAAGTGTTAGGCAGACACTAAGTTTGAAAACGTTTTTTATCCACTACAATTCTTATTTCTGTGTATATTTGTTGCACAGACGTCAAGAAGGAATAAAAGTAGGGAAATAAAACTTAAATTCGAAATTCAGTGACATTACGCAAACATTTTTGGAATTCTAATTTGTCGCAACGGTTTCTAATATATCACAATGATGACATTCCTGTCGACGTCAGACCTCATCGTTCTGTAAAGATCGCATACTTTACACATGAATTCACGAAAATATCATAGATTTTTTAGTAGACTAAACCGTATCTAAATGAAAATAAAATTCCTTTTTAATTCAATCGTAAGAAAGCACACTTAAGTGTGACAAGGAACTATGGTGCTCTTCTGCTACGATCGCCAAACCGTTACTGATCGAGGCGATTATGGCAATTCCTGTCACGGGAAAAGCCAGCAGTGGACTATTACGGCACGTATCTAAATCGTAATTAATTTTAACAATAGTCCAACATCAACATCAACTTTTATATTGTTCAAAATATTTTTTTAAATTATTATTTCATTAATTAACATTTCGCAATCAATTTAATCATCATTTAGCAAAATTGCAGTGGAATAAAATTAAATCGCTGAATGTCTTCCTCAAATTTTAACTTCCTTATTGACTTGATTTAATATTTAGCCCGACGAAAAATTAGCTATTAGAACATATAATTATGTTAGGTGTGGAATAATAAGATCACATAATATTATTTTAATCCAAAATACTCAGTCTCGATTACCTGGAATTTCCTGGTAGAAGAAAAAAGCTTGTTTTTGTATATCTTAAGTTATAGTAAGAAGATTGAAGATCCTCCGATTTTAACCATTGCTTATTTTTTAATAAACCAATGAAAAACTTCTAAAAAAAAGTAGAGGACCAAAATTTATCAAATCGAGAAAACGAAACAAAGGGAGTAACGTCTAAGATACAAGATAGTTAATTGACTCAGGCGTTACTTTGCGGAAATTCATTGTAAAGTTGTTATTGAAAAAATTACTTTTTTCAATAACAAGTCTAAGATACAATATGTCTGGTACCTCGATCGCTAAGCCATGCACAGAACATATACCTAACGGCCTGTAATATTCCATAGTTTGGGGAATTGATATACTTATGAAACAGATTAGCGATCGCTGTACTGTACAGAGCCCTTATCAGTAACAAATTAAATTTCAAGACTTTTCATTTAGATATTCACGAATCACGTGTGATTCGTGAAGCAACGCGAAGAAATATAGTAGTATATTCTTTCACCGTTGCTCAACGGCAAGGTAAAAAAAAATGTTTTATTATGAGTAACCGAAACAAACGCAAATCCACATTCCATCGGATCATATTTTGGAAAAAATATTACAGATGGTGAGTCTATCACTATCATAGTGTCCAAGATAAAGTTACAAATCGGACACAAGTTACAAAAAAAATAGTAATATGTAGTAACATTACTTCTAAGGATTGAGCTTGTCTCTTGGTCAAATTCCGATCACTATGACACTAAATCACGCAAACAACTAATTTGAAATAAAACTAATTATTAATAATAATATTAAATCGTCCTTTTGTTTTCAATGCAGTATTTACAGGACCAAAGTTATTATCATATTTATAATACTAATTTTCTAAAAACTAAAATTATCATTCAGCTCTAGTTCTCGTGGTATGTTATCAAAAACATTGGCTACATATCCTCGTTATATGTTTAGAATTAATCGCTGAAGACTAGTTCGTCTTCTTGTTAGTAGCGGTTACGGCCAATCGTGGATAAAATTTCTTAAGAAACTAATTCGCGCAAGAACCCTACAATATGATCGTTTCTCTAGAAAATGTAACAAATATACAGTCTACCGTTATTTTAATATATGATAGATTAAGTTCAAGCTGAGATGCCATAAGAAAGGACTAAGAGCAAACTTTCAGAATATTACGACCTTCCGTCAGATACGGGGTAAGTATTTCAAAAATACCGAACTGATGTTCAATATACCGTTGACGAGCAGCAGCGTCTAAGATGCGCGGTTGCACGAAATAAATTAAGTCTTAAAGAAGAAGTTTTGGTTCTAAAGCTTACATTAATTTTGTAATATTTACAGCAAATGTTGGTAACTATGAATGTGGACGAGAGCAAGCAACTCAAAATCCAGAAGTTGACCTATGTATCACAGGAAACTTGCAGGTTCGATAAAAATCCTTTTTGTCATAATTTTAAGGTTTTTATTTGGACTATCACTACTCATTTATACAAATACATAAGACGAAATAGATGAATACGAAAAGATGAGGCATGAATGTAATACTTTATTTTCAGAAAAAATTATGTTAATATTTACAATATTTATTAACTAAAAACTATTATAATCATAGAGCCCTACTCCTCGTGGCATGGTACCAAGAACGCTGGCTGCATTTCCACGTTGAATGGCTAGACTTAACCGTTGAGCGAGAAAAGAACCAGCCCTCTTGTCATCAGCGGCAACGATAAGTCGCGGATACAATTCCTTTAGAAACTGCATGGCGCGGGGACCCTACGGACCGATTGTCTCTACGGCAAATGGAACAAATATATAGTCTCCTTTCAAAGACTCATATTTCCGCCATTTACCCGATTCAGCTGCCTCTGATGCCGCCCCGGCCCTTATCGAAGTACCCTTGATATGAGAGGCCGCTAATGTACCGACGCAAGTTGCGTCCCACACAAGAGATTTGCGTCTCTCCCAAGGGACTAAAGTCAAGCCGTCGGGTCTCCTACCACCCTCCCTAAATATTCCACAAGGCTCTAGAACCGATGGAATGTTTATGGAAACAAGACCCCTTTGGATGATTTCATTCAAGAAACCGTGACGAGATAGTCTGCCGGCACTTTTTTGGCATGAAAGTCCGTGGAGGCCTGACTCGTCGACGTCGCTGCCATTGAAATTTTTCCAAATCATGATTTTCACAAATATTAAGATAAATTTTCCACTAGTCAATATCCAATACTCACACTCACGTCTTAGTACTTGCGTTCATTACATTTATTTTTTATTTATTTATTTAGTAGAAGAAAACATAATAAATGCTTATTTATTTTTATAAAATTGACATAGGTGATAATTTACAGACTTCATCCGATTCTGATGGTGACTCAATTTGGGAAACGGCTGACGTAACGTTAGAACGTGGTTCTAATGGTCTAGGCCTTAGCATAGCTGGTGGCGAAACTGGTGGAGACATAAGTATAACTCGGTTAGCAATAGGAGGAGCTGCTAGAAATGATGGTCGACTGCAAATAGGCGATATATTATTGCAGGTATTTTTTACAGTTTATATGTAACATTTAAAAATATTTTAAATTAAATTAAAAATATTAATGGTTGTGATACAGTTTTTTGTGTAAATTTCGTTATAAAATCAGAGAAGCCAAACAATTTTTATTCATCTCCAAGTTAATTTGAAGTTCCAACTGTCGTATAAAGTTTAGTTGTTCTTTGACAATGAGCATATTCTACTTGAGTGTGAAACTTTTCTATTATACTGTACATAAATTGTAGTTATGAAATTCTTAGTTTCTTAATGAAATATAATGTGGTTAGAATATTATTGGACTTAGTTATAAAGTTCGAAAACACCTGCTTTCAAAATATTTGAAAGTTACTAAGACATGAAATATATTTATGGGTATCTGGATCTGATTGATTTAGGAAGGAATTGTGGTTAGGTAGTTTAAGAACTATATTTCAATAAATTACAAATACTAAAACACAACCTCCGTGGACGAGTGGTGTGAACACCGGTTTTGAAGGTGTCGCCATCTCGAGGTCCCGGGTTCAATTCCCGGTCGGGTCAATGTAGAAAAATCACTTTTTCTACATTTTCTTGGGTCTGGGTGTTTGTGGAGCATTCGTTGTTTCCGATTGCCATATCTCAAGTGCTTTCATCATAACATCAATTTGATTTTAAGTCATATTTTTCTTACAATAACTTACAAATCTTTCAGAACTAGTTAAGACTGGTAGCACAATCATTTTATTTAGCTACATTTCATCGCGATAGTGTTTTACAACAAAAAATTCTCTAAAACGGTTAAAACAACTTTTAAGATAAAAAGATGGGGTAGCCTATCGACAACAATACTATGCACCAATACTATATACTAATCACTACTCACCCTTAAAAGATAATCTTCAGGAATTTGATACAATTCGGTGACAATTTCAAGATATGAAAAAAAAATGGATCTAATTATTGCTCTTTTTTCTAAGTAAAGAGAGTGTGTCGACGTGGTTTTGATATCTGGCACATCGCTTTGAGTATCGCAGACGCGTCGTTGAGATGCGTATCAAATATTTTTCAATATAGTAACCGCGTGGATCAAAATCGCTAATGATTATTTTTCATATAACATTCAAGATTTTGATTTAGATGGATATTCGTGTTGTATATTGTTATATTGGTTGTTGTCAAGTCGATTTGTTGCTAACTATATTTTCATATAGTTATGCCCTGTACTTTTGGTTTATAAATATCTCTTTTATCCTTTTGTTGTGGATCATACTATAAAAAAATAAAGTGCCCAACGAAATTCGTGTTCTGTTTTAGGTAAATGATATTTCATTGGAAGGTGCCCCGCACTCAGTTGCTGTAGATGCTTTGCAAAATGCAGGCAACATTGTAAAACTAGTAAGTATGAAAAATTATTTAAAAGTATGTTGATTATAATGTAAGAAATTTTTAAAAATATTGGTAAATATTATATTGGATCAATAAGCTAGTGACTGGTTGATGAAATTTTGAGAGTCTAGTTGAATCCCCGAAAGAAAGACTTATGGTTTTTTGTACAATTATGTATACGAATAAAATAAGATTTGTGTCGTAGGTGTTTCATTCATCATCATAATTTAACTAGCATTTAAGACACGCAATTTTCCGCTGAGTAAAATTATAACTACTTTAAAATTACATTTTCATACAGAGGGTAAGAAGAGCTAGAAGGCCCAGAGTAGTTACGCTTTGGCGAGGTGCCCGAGGTCTCGGCCTCGGTATTGCTGGAGGAGCAGATGACGCCGCTGGTGGTGGTGGCGTATTTATATCTCATATTGCGGTGGGCGGAGCAGCTCACCATGATGGTAGACTCAGACTTGGTGATAAGATATTAGCTGTGAGAGACAAAGACGTAAGTATTAAATCAACAAACTACAAATAGAAGTCAGCCACTAATTAAAAGATAATGCAAAAGTAAACAGAAGTTGCTTTTACTTTTCTAGTCTTCTGTATGCAGTACAATTGTAGGTCAAATAAAGATTTGGGCATTACAGTCCAACATCGCTTAAAATTGTTTTCTTTTCTCAATGACCGCAAAGTTTCAGTGGTAGAGCCACGCAATAGCTTTTATTGTTGCATGAATGCGCCGGCTCGACCGGGGAAGTACCACGACCTCACAGAATACCGGCGTGAAGTAGAAATCTAACAAACTTCTGCGTTTCGCCTGGTGAGTGCAGGTAACCGGATGCCCAAACACCCCCCTCCCCCAATTCTGGGGGGAGGGCACTCTAAGGCCGGCAATGCATCTACTATGCCTCTGGTATTGCGGATGTGCATGGGCGGCGGTAATCACTAACCATCACGTAAGCCACCTGCTCGTTTGCCTCCCTTTTCTATAAAAAAAAAAAAAAAGTTTGTTTATTTTAATCATGTACCATATATCCATATAGCGCTAATGTTCTAAATAGAGTATTTTATAGTTTATGATATTTATATTTTATGAGGTTCTTTCTTAGGTATTTTTATAAATTACAATCACTAGTTAAATACCTTAAATATTTATTTTTGTGCATAGTATTGATCAAGACTGGGACAAATTTTATAATGTGACCTAAATTTTAGGGTGTAGAAACCTCTTTAATTGGCGCAACTCATGCAAAGGCTGTGGCTACATTACGAAACACCGGAGAACATGTAACACTAGTTGTTCTGCCTGCTGCTTCAATACCACCAACTGCTCAAACTGCTCCACTTTATTCAAGTAAAGTATTTTTAATACTTCCTCAGTTTCATACTATCTGAATATGGCCTTACAGACATATCAATAATTTTTGATTTCTGTTATCAGCCAGAAGTCAAGCTACGTCTTGTTCTACACTTCACGAGCTGGCAGAAGAAGATCCAAGTAAAATCCCTAGGTATACATTTTTTTAATATCGTTAGTAATAGTTACAATCATTAACTAAAGTGGTTAATTCGGTTCCGCAATTTTATTATAACCGAAAAGTTACGAGCAGTTCGGAAGCAAACACAGTTATTATCTACTTATATAAAAAAAAGTCACGATAGCCGCGTGGGTGGTCGGAATTTCGAGTTGAGAGACCCGAGTTCGGTCCCCAGGTGGCAGGCTCGTACCAATGGGTTTTAAAAACCTGTGTACGAATTATATCGTTGGCTTGAACATAAAGACAGCGACGGGCTAATCTAATATATAGAAGTCACGATAGCCGAGTGGTTGGGTGGTCGGAAGTTCGATCCCCAAGTGGCAGTACCAATGAGTTTTTCAAAAACTTATGTACGAATTTCACGTTGGCTTGGACATAAAGACGGCGACGGGCTCACCACCTGTCACGTTGTCCCGAAAATATCTTCGGTGGAAGGTGGGTCGAAGGGACTTCATTGTCTAGACTCGACCTCTGTCTACCCCTGTATTGGGAATTGCGTGAAGATATTAATTTATTTTATTTATTACCTACTTACATATTTTTATTTTAATATCTAATCTATTTAAATATTTTCATTTAAATTATTTTTCCTAATTACATTCTAATCGTATTTAATATATGTATGTACAAGTTATAGTTGGTCAGTAGTTTCATTACTAGTAATGTTAATTTTCTTTAATAGGCAAAATTAATACTAATCGAGGCCAATCATAGCTTAATAGGTATTGGTGCATTTGGTATAATTTATATCGGCTTTGTTCATTATAATTTTATTTTTAATTATATTTGTGTTGTTTTATTATTGGTATAACTAAATTTATATAACTATTAGTAATAGTCTATGTATTATATGTTTAAAAAACACTGAATGCCATTGAAAACTTAATGTTTAAAGTTATATTTTAATAATCTTGAAATATTTGCAATTATTTGCTTCTATACAATGTATATTTCTTTTCAAGGTGTGTTCGTATGGTACGGCTTGTGCGATCCGGTTCAAGATTGGGAATGGACATTGTAGGTGGTCTGGGTGGGGAAGTCGACACTTGTTCTGGAATTGAAGAAGAAGCCTGTGGCGTTTTTGTATCAGGCGTTTCGGTTGATGGATCAGCCTATGGCATGTTATATAGAGGTGATCGAATTCTAAGTGTAGATGGACGCGATCTTTCTCGAGCTACACATGAACAAGCGGCAGCTGCTCTGAAGGTACTAAATAATGAAAGAGTTTAACTAAAAAAGTGTATAATAGTGGTAGATAATGATTAATATGTTTTAATATATTTTAGCAGTACTCTGGTAATGCAGTCACAATTGCAGCACAATACCAGCCGGAGCAGTATGAAAGGCTTCGCGCACGCATAAGAGCTATAAATGCAGCGGCTATATCTCCACATTCGCTACATCCTACACATGTTCCTGTACATCCTGATCTTCACGTCATGTATCCAAGGTATGTAGTGGTATCTGAAACAATTTATGAGATATCTAAAATAAATCTAAAGTTATACAGATTGATAAATATCGCGAGTGGCATAATATTTTGCTAAAATAATTAGTAATTTTGAAACAAAATCATAAATAAATGAAGGTGTCCATCAATTTTATAAAAATAAATTTAACTAATTCTTTTCAGCTTTTAGTTTAATAATTGTCAACTCCTAGATCGAATTTTGTTTATGTTGAGCTGAAAATTTGTACTATTTCGGATTAAATAAAATTATCAGAAATGATCATTATATCCAAATATTTAAACAATCGTATTTTATGTGTAATAATTTAATTTTTACAGGTAACATTAAAAGACTGCACAGTAAATTTTGGATGAAGAAAGAAAATTAGTTAGAAAAAATGTTTATATAAAAGAGAATAGTTATATATGTATATAAATTTTTGTTGATATGAATTATGAGTGTACATGGAATCTGGTATTCACAAAATTTAATTAATTAATAATAATTGCACTTTATTTGAGTCTTAAAATATTTTTTCATTATTTCTATCTTAATATCTGAACAAAAAAGGAGTAATTGTTAATTAATATTCTCATTAATATCACTTTTAGTATAGAATACCGAATGAAGAAACTGTGATATTAAATTAAATGTTAGAAATAAGATATAAATTAATATATTAATCAAACTTAATAAATGGTGACGTATATTTCTTGCCTTCTTTATTTTTAGTGTATAAATCTTTGTAATCAAATCATCGCAACTCTCTTCGTCCTAGCTTCAGAAAATGTTCCCCGTTACGAGTAGAGAGTCCCCAGTTCTTCATTACACCCTATCAATAGTCCATTGCTGAACACAGGTCTCCCATAAAATTTTCCATAAAGAGAAGTCTTCAACCACCGAAATCTATCGACCTCTCGCAATATTTTGCAGGTCGTCACTTCATTTTTTGGAACCCCTACACAGTATTTGTTTAAACGCGGCTGCCACACGAAAACCTTTGTTTCCATACAGTTATTAATACGTGGAAAAAAAATTTACTAAAAATATCACTCTTAGGTTAACGTAATCGAAAATGAATATCCGACGCTCTTGTTCATAACAAAACGAGTGGGTCGCAAGTCCCAAAATTTTTAAAAAGAATTTGAAATAGGTGAGGGGAAATATAAAAGGATCTGATTCTCTGGTGTGACCACGTGAAAACGTGCTTTTATGTTGTGTATTTACTATAAATTAATATAATCTCAAATATAAAAATCTTCTTGAATACTAAATAAAATATCTTCACGCAATTCCCAATACAGGGATAGACAGAAGTCTCGTGTACAACAACAACAGGACAATTAAGTCCCTTTGACCCACCTTCCACCGAAGATATTTTCGGGACAACGTGACAGGTGGTGAGCCTTTCGCCGTCTTTATGCCAAGCCTAAGATATAATTCGTACATAAGTTTTTGAAAAACCCTTCGGTACGAGCCACCTGGGGATCAAACTCGGGTCTCTTGACTCGAAATTCCAACCACTCGGCAATCGTGACTTAAAAAACTAACTTTCTAGAATACTAACATACTCAAATGTAGAATAAGACAAATAAACCACTAATATCGGATATAATCGTTACTCCGAATATAGTAAAGCAGCAGACTGAAAATATCCACTGCAAAGCAAAGGTTTGATTGTTTCAAGAACAGATGCGATTAACTTTTCCATTATATATTCTTTATTATAATTTAATCAAGCTAGTTTCACGACCATGTTGTTTTATATCACTTTCTTTGTAGTAAAATCAGCAGTTAATATTAGTATTAATCACAAACAGTGGCTTGGGATAGAACCTGGGACACTTATGTCTCTTATTACTATTCTTATTCAGCAATTTTAACAGTGGCAGAGCCACGCATCAGCTTTTGTTGTTGCATGAATGGGCCGGCTCGACCGGGGAAGTACCACGACCTCACAGAATACCGGCGTGAAATAGAATTCTAACAAACCTCTGCGTTTCGTCTGGCGAGTGCAGGTAACCGGAGGCCCACACACCCCTCCCCCAATTCTGGGGGGTGGGAGGGGGGAAGCACTCTAAGGCTGGCAACGCATCTGCTATGCCTCTGGTATTGCGGGTGTTCATGGGCGGTAGTAATCACTTACCATCGTGAGCCACCTGCTCGTTTGCCTTCCTTTTCTATAAAAAAAAGCAAACAGTGTCATTTTTACCTGATGAGTCAGTTACAAAAAATTTTGTCAGTTATGATATTTTTTTCATATTCACCTATTTCTCTAATCCCGGGATAGCCATGATCAAGAAATTTGTAACTTTCGACACAAAATAGCTCCGAGGAAATGCCGGAGTAAATCTGGGACAACATAACAAGTGGTGAGCCTGTTGTCGTATATTGTGAGGTGTCCAAGCCAACGATACAAATCGCGTATAAGTTTTCACAAAGATCATTGGTGTTAGCCTTTCTTCTGAAAACCCTAATAGAGAAACGATTCGAATGCCGATCCGTTTTCCGGAGACCGATTCCGTTTCCTTATTGTTTTTTTTACAGCTTTATTACTTTTTTGCTAACTTTTCTTAACTTGTTATGAATGTATCCTTGTAAACGGAATCTTTAAAAAATGTGAATTCCGATTAAATTAAAACTTCGCATACTTATCAAAGACTGACGATAATGCAATTTTCTTTTTGTAAATTTGTTCGTAAAAATTAAAAAAATCACGCTTTTATAGCTGAACAAAAAAGTGATAAATTAAGTAATAGCTTAAATAAAACTGAAAAATATCCTTATCTAAGAATCTAGTGGTAGAAAATAATTTTAGATAAATTAAATAGAAATAAATTTATGTTAAAGGTCAGTGGATTTATTACTTTTTCTATTTTTTTATTATTATATTAACAAAATTCTAGTAAAACTGTCACGCTTTAAAAATTCAATAAAATTTCTATATAAGTTAAAGAATAGAGTGATTAAGAATAAGAATTTATACAAGGCAAAAAATCAACCGATATTTTAGCAATTTGAATAATAATAATTATTGTTTTTTTATACCCATTATTTATTATATTTATATATTTCTATTACATTGGAGAAGTAACATCTGTATAAAATGTCTAAAGAAACACTGATAATTTTTTTCTAGTTAATTCGTCGCACATATTAATTAAAATGTTGTATTTCATATCTCGTTGAAACGTCATTAAAACTAAGTGTACTAAAGATTATATTGTTGTTGTAAAACAATGTTATGGTAAAAGTTTTGAGCAACATTAATATGCTTTTAGGCTAAATATCTTGGTCTTATTTAAGCAACACACCCTTTATCCTTTATAATTTCATAACATTATGCAGACTCAAACATGATAACACATAAATTGCAAAGTTGTGGCATTTTATGTCCCTTGCGTCTTCCAACGTATGTTGTCGCTCGGATCCTTTTCAACTTTAAAAAAATGAACTCCTTAGTTTATTTCCATCAAGAAAGTAGTGATTTGATTCTTTAAAGTTTGTATCATTTTTACATTTTATGTACTCAGAAAAAACAACGATATGAGAAGAGAACTGGTAAGGTTACCTAATTCAATAAAAGGAATACAGAGGCCAATATGCTTACTGCTTTCTACAACTGTATGATATGATATTCAGGACGAAACCTTCTAAAAAATATCTTTACGCTATTCCCAATACTGGGTAGACAGAGGTCTAGATAATTAAGTTGTTTCGACCCACCTTCAACCGAAGATATTTTTGGGACAACGCGACAGGTGTTGAGCCCGACGCCGTATTTGTGTTCAAGCCAACGATATTCCTCTCGAATCTCGATCTCGAATTCCGATCACCCAACGACTCGGCATATATCATGACAAAAACTCCAAAGGAACGTGAAATGTGTGAAACTATGACTTATAAAATTGTAAAACTTATCTTTCACTACTATCAACATTGCCGTTGCCGTCAAAGTTAGGCTATGGAAGGAGAGAAGGCTCGGCTAATCAAAAGATTGTTTTTCATTATCGCTTTAAAATTTTTTGGTGATTTTAATCCCTAAAATATTCATTTATATCCTTCAAACTACAAAACAAACAAACAAACAAAAAGAACCAATTGCAGTCACAATAGCCTAGTGGTTGGGTGATTGGAATTCGAGTCGGGAGACCCAGAATTCGAGATCCAGGTGGTAGGCTCGTATGTATCAGCTTTTTAAAAAAAAATGCTGATGTCATTATTAACCATTCCAATTAAGCTTAAATACTATTATTGTGAGTTTTTCCTTACAAAATTCTTTTCGTAGATAAAATATGTTCAAACATAGATACATACAACTAACATATATACACAGCTCTTATCTCAAAATAAGTAAATAGTCACGATAGCCGAGTGGTTGGGTAGTCAGTATTTCGAGTCATGAGACCCGAGTTCGTTCCTTAGGTGGCAGGCTCGTACTAATGGGTTTTACAAAAACTTATGTACGAATTGTATCATTGGCTTGGACATAAAGACGGCGACGGGCTCACCACCTGTCACGTTGTCTCGAAAATATCTTCGGTGGAATGTGGGTCAAAGGGCCTTAATGGTCTAGACTAGACCTCTGTCTACCCCTGTATTGGGAATGGCGTGAAGATATTTATTTATTGAAATTGTTAAGGGGTTTGCAATATATACCTCCTTTAACATCAGATTTATGGAAGACAGGGTACTTGTACAATAGTGAAGTTTGATGGGACTTATACTTGACTAATATGTAAATATGTATAAATATGATATACATAATGTTATTAGTCATCACTGCAACTGTACTTAAAACAACGTAAACTTGCAACCGTAACTTAACAACCTCCGTAGTTGGCGCACACACCGCTCACCGTTTGTTCGATCCCCGAACGGGTCAATGTAGACAATAACTTTATCTACTTTATTCAAAATATCTCATATGAAAAGTATTAATTGAGTTAAACTTTTCTTACTTAGTGACCGACTTTGAAGTTTGAATGAGAAGTAACTCCAAAAGGAAAAGAATGTTTTTAGAATTATGTCCGCCTTTTTTTTCTTTAATGTGTACAAAGTCTACACATTTTATGTTTAATGTTTCAAAAAAAAAAATAATAAATAATTTTGATTGATTGACTGAATGATTTTTTTACAGTTAACTTAGTTGTAATAAACTTCATGTAAGTCAATGATTTGACATAAAAAAACATTAAAAAATAAACAAGAAAGTCGTCGACCTTAGGGAAATCAGAATGTGATTTTATTCAGAATGATTAGCGAGGTTACATTTTGGCTGTCTGTAGCTGACTGCGTAAATGAATAATTGAATATGCTTTGTTTGTCATTGTCTTTTCATTTATCTTATATCTCAGTCTGTATAACTTTGTATAATGTTACCGTCGTGACCAACATTTGCTTGGCGTCAATTAATGTCGAAAAATTTTTGATACTATTTTTTTGCATGCCAACTAGTTTTCTTATCAGTGATATATAATCATATATATACATATGCATATATTTAAACTTCTATATTATAAAATCTAAATAAAATCTAAACGCTGATACTACATAAGAAATAATTTTAATAAATTATGATATAAATCATAAAATTTCAATGATACCTTAAAACATTGAAGTAATCACAAAGGAAGTTCCGAATCGGTTAATTGACTGAATTAATACAAAAATACAACAGACTGCCCAGCTGAAGCACATCACACGTAAGACGCCTCTGATAATGAACTATTCTTTCTTGCCTCATTTTGGTAATCTAATTTTATAAAATTTTGGTGTCGCCATCTCTTACCTCTTACTACTCCCACGAAAAGGAAGAGAATGGTAAATTGTCATACAGTCATAGTACCCGGAATATTGGGGTTGATCGTAGAGGGGTGAAAATTTAGGGTTGTATGTATTTTTTGTATGCTGTATCATTAAAAAATATGAAATTAATCTAAAGATTAAAAACAAATGTTAAGGGTGAACAACCCTTATCACTTAGTAGTATGAAAAATAGATAGTAGCCGATTCTCAGGCCTAACCAATATGCATACAAAATTTCATGAGAATCGGTCGAGCCGTTTCGGACGAGTACGGTAACTAATATTGTGACACATATATATATATATATATATATATATATATATATATATATATATATATATATATATATATATATATATATATATATATATATATATATATATATATATATATATATATATATATATATATATATATATATATATATATATATATATATATATATATATATATATATATATATATATATATATATATATATATATATATATATATATATATATATATATATATATATATATATATATATATATATATATATATATATATATATATATATATATATTTATATATATATATCTTCACGCCATTCCCAATACAGGGGTAGACAAAGGTCTAGTCTAGACAATTAAGTCCCTTCGACCCACCATCCACCGAAGATATTTTCGGGACAACGTGACAGGTGGTGAGCCCGTCGCCGTCTTTATGTCCAAGCCAACGTGAAATTCGTACATAAGTTTTTGAAAAACTCATTGGTACTGCCACTTGGGGATCGAACTCGGGTCTCTCGAATCGAGATTCCGACCACCCAACCATTTGGCTATCGTGACTTCCATATATTACATAGAAGATTCTTCTTCTTACATATAAGATAGAAGATTTAGGATATGGGGTACATTAAATAAAATCTTCACGCCATTCCCAATTCAAGAGTAGACAGTGGTCTTGACAATTAAATCGTTTCGACCCACCGTCCATCGAAGATATTTTGGGGCAACGTGACAGGTGGTGAGCCCGTCGCCGTCTTTATGTCCAAGCCAACAATATAATTCGTACATAAGTGTTAGAAAAGACCCATTGGTACGAGCCTGCCACCTAATTATGGTCTTTTAACTCGAATTCCGACTACCCAACCACTCGGCTGTCGTGGTAAATTCTCGGGTAAATTCTTGAATGTTAAAATGTGATAACTATATATGAAATACCTTTTATTTTGTAAAGTGTAACGCCTTATCATATTATAAAGCAAACACTCAATCTTGAAATTTTTCTATATTGTATGAGCAAAACTCGCAACAATTTGGTTCGTAAATACTTTAAAAATATGTCAAGCATCTAAGTACATTTTAAAAGTATTTTTATAGTTTTAGTATAGTAAAATCAAACACTACTTTTGCAACTAAGTAATGCTTACTATTGTAAGTAAACATTCTGCGATTAATTTAATTTTATTGGAGCGGGGAGCCAAGCGCTTTATCTTTTTTTTACTGATTTGTTACAAGATAAAAGTAGGGTATAGAAACATAAGATATCGTCGTTAGAACACGGATTTATTGTATAAAATAACAGATCTTACGAAAATAAAACTTGTAAACAGTGTAAAGAAACCAAAATGTGTATGTCGTCTATTCTTACGGCAAATATGATATATTGGTGGCACTCCTCTTCAAGTTCTCTTACGTAATGGGGAAAATTGGTTCCCCATTTGTGACGTTTGTCGCTTAGTGGATTTTGTGAAGCATATACTCGTAGAATGTGTGGAACACAAGACGGAGACAGAAACAATGATGCAAATTTATCACGTAAAAAGACAGGACATTGGAGAAATTCCAGCGATATTAACTAAACTAAGATCTGATGCAGCAATCAGCACGTATGTTGTTGTTATATTTTTCATGCTTTCAAAATTAGATATTGTAACTACCGATTTTTAATAAATGACATCCGTAACCCATATACATTAACTTGAACTTAAATAAACTTTACAATTATGAATTACTGCGGTATATCGTAATAAATGATTTATTTTATTTCTCTCATTTTCACGTATTTGATATATTGAGGTAGACTGATCTTCAGGTAATTACCAAATAAACCCAACCGACGTTATTTCAACCGATAGATGATAAAATAACCATCTCTAAAAATATCAGACCAAAATAATCCGGCCGAATATGGGCGAACTGATACGGCGATCGCTTCAGCGATCAGCTTGCCAAGCGTGGCGATTATGGCAAATCCTCCCTATATGAGGTTCCTGTGTCCTGCAGTGGACTTTAATAGGCCGTTATGTATGTATGTATGACGTTATTTCTGACATCCCAGCTCATCTGAGACATTACGATATATGGTGAACCTATCGCCGCCATAGAGTCTATATTGCAATCCTTTTCTTTTCAACCTAGTGGCGCCTGAATATTACCTTTCTTTAGCTCCTCTTAATCTTTCGATGACAATGAACTAGAATTCATTATCCAAATGTCAGGTTGGTCAGAAAGAACACATATAAAATAAATTCGCAAATCAGTTGCTTCTTACTATAGTTTTGACATATTTTAAAGTACCACCCGCGTTTATAATACTTTACAATTTTTGAATTATACATACGAGTATTTACAAAGTTTAAAGTTTGAGCGTTTAAGAAGATAAATCGGCTTACCAATGATATTCACGTATTCATAAATTTATGTATATAACAATATATTGTAATTTTATGGTACAATTCCATTATAAGTCACGATAATCGATTGGTTGGATGTTCGGAATTCGAGTCAAGAGACCCAAGTTCGATCCCCAAGAAGCATACTCGCATAAATAGGTTTTTCAAAACTTACGTAGCCTTGTATATAAAGACTTCGGCAGTCGTCAGGCTCACCAACTGTCACGTTATCCCAAAAATGTCTTCGATGAAACTAGTGTCGAAAGAACTCAATTGTCTGAATCTCTGTCTACCCAAGTATTATGAATTCCGTGAAGATATGTAATTATATAGTACAATTATAAAGTAAGGTGCAGTATTTTAGTGTAAAGTCTTTATTTAATTTCAAAGTAATCGTCCAAACTTCCAAACTTTGAACGTGCAAAACGAGATAAAAGCTAAATTGGTATCCGCCAACAAGTACGTTCACGTACTTGGGAAGTTGTTTCACTCGATAAACAAACTCTAAGAATAGAAAATGCTATCATACGTATAGATTTTGGGGATATAATAAAGGTTACGATAGGTGTGTTTTCTTTAAATATTGATATAAAATGCTCATAAAAGTATATGTAACCGTAACTTAGAAATTAATAGTTTTGTATTAATCATTTGAATTCTGACGCGTAAGCCGTTATTAGCATATCATTTATTATTTATTACTTACTTACTTACTTACCTTCACGCACAATCCCTGACGGGGTAGCCAGAGAGAACAGATCGCAAGTGTCACGATCCTTACATACCTCTTTCGCTTCTTTCACTTCTTTTATTAATTAAATTAAACATAAACTCGTATAGGCAAATGTAGTGTTGGACAACCACCCTTCAGATGGAGTGATAGTGATGAACAGCGCGATATTACAGAGACTACAGGTGCTCAAAGAACGATTCGACAAATCACTGATGAACATAATACGGGAATATTATGTTCATCAGTGATTTGATATTGAGCTGTAAATAAAAATTGAAGTACTATGATATATGGGCTTTGAATAGCCTTGTGGTAACGGCAAATAAGAATAAAAATCTAATTCCAGCCTTTCTGTGAGCGTTGTAAGGATCAATTCCGGCGTTTACGTAAAAGCATCAGTATTGCCATGAATATAATGGACTGATGGCTGAATAACCGTCTCAAATAATATAAACAGGCCTATGCAGGATAGCTGTGACGTTTCTTATTCTACCGTCATCAATCTGCTTGTTAAGCGAGCTGCCGATTAAATAAAATTCACGCCATCGCAGAGCTCCATGTCCTGTTGTGGTTTTTTATAGACAATTATATATCTATTAAAAATACAAAAATACAAACAAAGAAATCATTGCATAAAACAAAAGCAACGCTACTCAACGATAAAGATAAAACTGTGTCTTACCTCTTCTAGGTAAACAGTTTATGGTTTATTAAATTTACTTTCAAGAATATTAACCCCATATACAATGCTATTAGGATCGCAAATCATAAAATATTTTAACGATAAATAAGTGTACCGTTTCATTTGTTCTCTTTCGAGACTTTATAGGCATATTTGATATAACGTGGTTCAGGTTTTAAAAATGATTTTCATTATTTTAATATTGTAACATATGTATCTAATAGTCTAATTTTTTGACTATTAGATACATATCGGAGATATATGACCATTAGATACATAAAAAATTTAAAGGAATTTATTTAAAGGAAGAAACGGTGTTTGTAAAAGACCGACATATTACATGCGGAAAACATTTCCTACGCTTTTTGTTTTTACAGAGATCTTATTTCCTATTATAATCTGTACGTTCGCCGAGCTGCTAGTAATATTACAAGTAGTAATTTTGATTAAGAGATTTTTTAAAATAATAATAAATATCTTCACGCAATTCCCAATACAGGGGTAGACAGAGGTCAAGTCTAGACAATTAAGTCCCTTTGACCCACCTTCCACCGAAGATATTTTCGGGACAACGTGACAGGTGGTGAGCCCGTCGCCGCCTTTATGTCCAAGCCAACGATGAAATTCGTACATAAGTTTTTTAAAAACTCATTGGTACTGCCACCTGGGGATCGAACTCGGGTCTCTCGACTCGAAATTCCGACCACCCAACAACTCGGCTATCGTGACGTGTGAAATTTATGGTAATGATACTTCAACGAATTTGCAAAGTGAACTAAGTACAAGTAGCCAAAATGAACATTTAAGTTCATTCCACTCGTACGTGTACAAAATTTTGAAATTCTGTGTAATTTTGATATTTTAGTGTAACCAGACTGTATTGCTGCTGGAATTATAGTACAACACTATATTAATCGCAAATTTTACTCCACATTTGAAGTGATTTTGGACTGAACTTCTTATTAAGAAAGAACAGATTATTAATATAATTAGATCGTGCCATGGGGTTCCCGTGCGATACAGTTTCTAAAGAAATTGTATCTTCGACTGGTTGTAGCCGCTGATGACAAGAGGGCTGGGTTTATTCTCGCTCAACTGTTAAGTTTAGCAATTCGGCGTGGATATGCAGCCATCGTTCTCTATTAATGGTTCTCTATGGAATCTACTCTTGGTATACAAGTTATACCGTGATATTAGTACATTTTACTTATATATTAGGAAATTTTTATATACATGAAGTTCATTTCTAATTCGTACTTCGGTAGGTACACAGTTATTCTATTATATATCCAGATACATAAAAAGATTTTTAAATTGGACTATCAGTTCGATAAATTACACATTGAGACAAAAAATCAAACAAAAATATAAAAAAATAGAATATCTCCTTATAATATTCACAGAGATTTTAAATTTTAATTACATTAATAAAGCCAACACTTATAAAAAGAAAAATTTTGACAAACAGCTTTTTGTACAGGTTGGGCCGTAAATTTTTGCACATTTGAAACATGAATAGAAATTAAACTACGAACATTATTTTTTCAATTATTTATTTAACGTAATAATCATTTATTACGTTAAATAAATAATAAATTTACTTTTTAAAAATGACATCGTCGAGATGCGACCCGTTTCTTCGTTGGCACTCCTGCAAACGACTACGCAAATTTTGAAAAACTCGCCGGCACATGCTGCGAGGGATTGCGGATATCTCCTCGGTGATGTTTTCTTTTAATTGGGATATAATCGTCGGTTTATTAAGGTAAACTCGACTCTTGAGGTATCCCCACAAGAAAAAATCGCATGGTGTTAGATCGGGGCTTCTTGGAGGCCATGGAATATTACCTCTGCGAGAAATCAATTTATTGGGAAAGATTTCATAACATTGTGAGAAAGCCAATGCGTTTAGTAATATAAAAAAAAATCTACTATAAAAATGTGTAAAATCCGCAATCCGCAGAGAGAGAAGTTCCTCTGCTACAATCCCTCTCAAATATTAAAGGAAGGCTTAGATTATCTTGTAAAAGTAAAGCAGCTAGCTTCAGGGTTTTCTGTGGGGAGTATTTTAATTTTACAAGATAATCTAGTTTAAAGCTACGTGATATCCATATTACTTACAATGTTACAGTTTTCTTCGGTATTAATTATTTTTTTGACCACGTCTTATATCACTTTTCATCATATCTTTTTTCTTACATACTCAAGTATTTGTATATTTTTGTAAGTAAATTCTTAAATTATATTTTATATTAACTTTATAATGAACAGTAAATTATTTTACATACATTCATACGCATATATACATATTTTACATACATTCATACGTATATGTACATAAATACCACATGTATTTAACAAGATTTAAAAACTATATGCGCATAGATATATTTGTAATAAATAATAAGATAGAAATATAATACATTATAAAGCTTATTATGTATTCTAATAAATAATTTATTATAGAACAGCTTCTTACAACGAAATTCCCAGCATAAAGCCAAAATTCAAGATAAAATTTCAGATTATAATATCTTATACCAACATAAAAGTTTCTTGTTTAACGAGATAAATTTTATTATGGGGCTGTAATTAAAAGCAAAATCTCCTCATTATTCAAAATTTGTATCAGAGAAACTGTCTAGGGGCTCAATTAATATTATGAGGTTAAAGAGTAAAGTAGCAATAAATTAAATCTGTACTAAAGCTGTTAAACACAGTGACTCGGGAGTAAAGTTTTTTTTTTTTTAGTTTAATATCATATTAAATTGATATTATATCATATAACTACAAAAGTAACAACAACCTACTTAACTGCCCAGTAAAACTATTTCACCATATTTCTATAAAAAATATAAATCTACTTTTTCATTTTAGTCATTGTCAAAATATTGTCAACACGTACCTTGACAAAATATAGAAATTTAAGTATAATGTCTCAATTATACTACATCTTTACATTAACTATCTTACATAGTTACCGGCCAATAATCCTCCGCATCACATAAGCCTCGTCTTTAAGGAGGATTTGTTATTAATAAAATCAAATGCAATCATTCAGAGATAGATACGTATATGTATATATCTACATAACATACATACATTACGGCCTGTTAAAGTCCACTGCAGGACATAGGCCTCTCCCGGGGAGGTTTTACCATTATCGCGACGCTTGGCAGGCGGACTGGAGATAACAGTATCAGACCACTCGCATCTCAGGCGCTGCTGCCCATCTTCAGTCTGATTATTTTGGTTTGATATTTTTATATATACGCTGATACTACATACCGAAAAATTTTATTAAATTTTCATACAAATCATAAAATTTCTATAATAAAAACAAAGGAAGTTCTGAATCGGTTAATTCACTTAATTAATACAAACGCACAAAAGACTGCCCAGCTGAAGCACACATCACACCTAAGACGCCTCTGATATTGAACTATATTCTTTCTCGCCTCATTTTCGTTATCTAATTTTATACAATTTTGGTGTCGCCCTCTCTTACCTACTCCCACGGGAATGAAGAGAATGATAAATCGTCATACCGTCATAGTTTACGAAATATATACCTCGAATCTTGATCTCTATTTTTATAATTATATTTAAGATAAATTAAATAAAATCTTCACACCATTCCCAATTCAGGGGTAGACAGAGGTCTACAAAATTAAATAGGTTCGACCCACCATCCACCGAAGATATTTTGGGACAACGTGACAGGTGGTGAGCCCGTCGCCGTCTTAATGTCCAAGCCAAAAATATAAATCGTACTTAAGTACACGGGTTCGAATCCCGCCCGTGTCAGTTGAAATTTTAACTTTATTCTCTTTAATTTAATCGTATATAAGTATTGGAAAAAACCCTTTCATACGAGCCTGCCACCTAGGGATCTAACTCGGGTCTCTTGACTTGAACACCGACTACTAAACCACTCGGCTGGCGTGACAAACTCTCGGGTAAATTTTGTATGTTTAAATGTGATAACTATATATCAAATACTCTTTATTTTGTAAAGTGTAACGCCTTATCATATTATAAAGCAATCACTCAATCTTGAAATGCTATAAATATTGTATGAGCAAAACTCGCAACAATTTTGTTCGTAAATACTTTAAAAATATGTCAAGCATCCTAGTATATTTTATAAGTATTTATATATTTTTAGTATAGTAAAATCAAACACTACTTTTGCAACTAAGAAATGCTTACTATTGTAAGTAATTCTGCGTTTAAATTAATTTTATTGAGCGGGGAGCCAAGCGCTTTTTTTTAAACTGATATGTTACAAAATAAAATCAGGGTATAGAAATGTTAGATATCGCCGTTAGAACACGGATTTATTGTTCAAAATAAAACAGATATTACAAAAATAAAACTTGTAAACAGTGTAAAGAAACCAAAATGTGTATGTTGTTTATTGTAACGGCAAATAAGATGTATTCGGGGCACTCGGGGGGTCATTGTAGAAGCGTGCTCGTCGCGACCTCTGCCAGCCCTTTTCAGGGCTGCAATTCTACACAGCTGCGCACCCATGCCAACGAAGGTTAGGGCGTCCCCCCAAGGCGACGCACACCAGCTCGTCCCCGTTGGTGTGAAATGCAGCGCGCAAAGCGGCGATGGGGACCGCCACCCGTCACGCATAGCCCGACACGGCGGAAGGTGGAGGACGGAGTGCAGAGTTGGCACGTGGAATGTTAGAGGAGGCATGAGAGATAAGACGAATGAGTTGATTGAAATAATGAAAGAAAGAGAATTAGATGTCGTGTGTTTGTCGGAGACCAAGCGGAAGGGCAGCGGTACTGAAGAGCTCCCTGGCGGGGCGTTAGCTCTATGGTCCGGAGTCCCGGAGAGCGAGAGTGCCTGCCAGGGAGTGGGGGTGCTGCTGTCGTCTCGGTTGGTCGATGTTATGACTGAATATAAGGTTGTGAACTCGAGACTTCTCTGGGTTCGCTTTAAATTGGGACTGACGAAGTTATTCCTTTTGGCTGTTTATGCGCCGGTGGCTTCGTCGTCCAGAGCTGAGCTGGAAGAGTTTTGGGAGAATGTAAGAGAAGTTCTAGACTTGGTCAGAGGAAACGAAAGAATTGTTGTATGTGGTGATTTGAATGGATGGGTTGGTACCGCTCAGCCAGGGTACGAGTCGGTGCTTGGAATGTTTGGCGATAAAAGGGTTAACGATGCTGGCAAGCTTATACTGGCTGTATCCAAGGAAAAGGGTCTTCTTGTGACCAACACTATGTATAGTCACAAGAAAATCCATATGTATACTAGAACAAGAGAGAATGAGAGAAGTATGATCGATTTATTCCTGGTGGATGACCGACTGCGAAAACAGGTGATGGATACGCGAGTGTTCGGAGGTGCTGACCTGGGAACGGATCACTATCTAGTGATTACTAGATTTAGGGGTCTGTTCGCGGTTTGGCGCCACCGGACGGCGATACCAGAACCACAGTCGGTCGGTAGCATCCGAAGCTGGAAGCTTCAGGAAGCGGACACTAGGAATAAATATCAAGCAAGGGTAGCCGAAAAGCTGGACAGCATTGGTGTCAGGAAAGAATGTGTGGAAGAAATATGGCAGAGCCTTAGAAATGGAATGGTTAGTGTAGCGGAAGACGTGTGTGGAACTGTGAAAAGAGGTAGTAGTAAAAAGGGTGATGCATGGTGGAATGACGAAGTGAAAGAAGCTGTTAATAAGAAGAAGAAAGCATGGTTAGACTACTTGGCCTCTAGTAATGATAAGGATATGAGAGAGAAGAGGAAAGAAAGATATAAGCTCCAGGAAGTTCACACGAAAGCATTGATTGAGGAAGTGCGTGAAAGGAGTAGAATAGAAGCGGACGAAAGGTTGTCGCACAACTTCAAGAAGAACTCTAAACTCTTCTGGAAAGAGGTTGGAAGGACCCGGAGTGGTGCGACAGCCTTAAGAATGAATAAAGTGCTTTCGGGAACCAATGACGTCCTCTCAGAAAAATCGGACGTCATGCAGCGATGGAGCGAATTTTATAGAGAGATGTATGCGTGTGATTATCTTAGTGAGGGATCCGGGGGTGACGCCGTGATTGGTACGCCAGACTCGGACCTCGATGACACTGAGGTCATCAGTGTGAAAGAGATTGAATGTGCGATTAGAAGTTTGAAATGTGGTAAGGCTGCGGGACTAGACAGAGTTACTGCTGAAATGGTCAAGTATGGTGGGCCACGCGTCTGGGACAGCTTTCATCTGCTGTGCAATTTGTGCTGGCGAACGGGGCTGTTCCAGATGATTGGCGATCCGCGGTCATTGTGCCTTTATATAAAGGTAAAGGTTCACATTATGACTGCGGGTGCTATCGGGCGATCAGCTTGACCAGTTTAGCAAGTAAAGTTTACTCGAAGGTTTTGACACGTAGGATGCAAGATAAATCGGAAAGATTTCTATGGGAGGCACAATGCGGATTTAGACCTGGAAGAGGATGCACGGATCAAATGTTTTCTCTCCGCATGATCACGGAGAAGCTTCTGGCTGCTAACCAGAAGATTTTCTGTGCTTTTGTGGATCTTGAGAAAGCATTTGATAAGGTTGTAAGGAAGAAAATGTGGGAACTGTTGCCGGGGTATGGTGTGGATGGTCGATTGCTAAGGGCTGTGCAGTCACTTTACTGTGACTGTAAAGCCTGTGTGCGGGTAGGGCATGACCTGTCACCCATGTTTAGCGTCCAAACGGGTGTAAAACATGGTTGTGTCATGTCTTCCTGGCTATTCATACTGTATCTCGACAGCTGTTTACAGAAGCTGAAAGATAGCTGTTTGGGTGTGAAATTGGGTGAGATAAAAGTAAATTGTCTGCTTTATGCTGATGATGCAGTGCTTATAGCACCATCAGAGGCAGAACTGCAGGCATTAGTCCCGTGTATGAAAGAATAATGTGAAATTAATGGTCTCCGTTTGAATGCTAATAAAACTAAGGATCTGGTATTTGAAAGGGACGAAGAAAGAACGAAGTGCGAAATTTGGGTAAATCAGGAATGTCTAGAACAGGTGAATGAAATTGTATACTTGGGGAGTGCGTTTAGCCGGGATGGAAGATGTGATTTAGATGTGGACAGGCGTGTCGCTGCCGGGAACAAAGTCAATGGTGCCCTGACTGCGTTAATCAAAAGGCAAGGCGTTGTAAAAAATGCACGCCTTGCAATACATAACGCAGTGTTGGTACCGACTTTGTTATATGGCAGCGAAACCTGGGTATGCCAGAAGAAGCATAAAAGCAGGTTGAATGCAGTGGAGATGCGATCTCTTCGTAAAATGTGCGGCCTTACCATGGCCGACCGAAAGCGAAACGAAGAGATTCGCAATATGGCAGGTTTGAAAGATGACCTTGTCTCAAAAATGGATAAGGGCGTGCTTCGATGGTTTGGGCACGTTGAGCGAATGAGTGAAGACCGAATGGTGAAGAAAATATATAGCGCGAAAGTTAATATTAAAAGGTGTCGAGGTAGACCGAGACTAACTTTCGAAGACCATGTGAGCAAATTGCTCGAAGAGAGGAGGGTCAAGAGTACTCGGATACCTAGACGTGCATGTATGAAGAAGATGATGAATCTGAAAGAAGCGAAAGAAGTATGTAGGGATCGTGACACTTGGCGATCTGTTCTCTCTGGCTACCCCGTCAGGGATTGTGCGTGAAGATAAATAAATAATAAATATAATAAATAATACTCCTCTTCAAGTTCTCTTACGTAATGGGGAAAAGCGGTTCCCCATTGGTGACGTTTGTCGCTTAGTGGATTTTGTGAAGCATATACTCGTAGAATGTGTAGAACACGAGACGGAGATAGAAACATTGATGCAAATTTATCACTTAAAAAGGCAGGATATTGGAGAAAATCCAGCGATATTATAAACTAAGATCTGAAGCAGTAAAAAGCACGGATGCTATAGTTATATTTTTCATGATTTCAAAATTAGATATTGGAACTGCCGATTTTTAATAAATGACATCCGAAACCCATATATCGACTTCAACTTAATTAAACTTTACAATTCTGAATTATTGCGGACATCGTAATGTATGATCAGGCATTTTCCTAATATTGAGGTAAACAGATCTTTAGGTAATTAACAAATAGACCCACCCAACAAAAATTTATTTCAACCGATAGATGGCGGGATAACCATCTCTAAAAATATCATACCAAAATAATCAGACCGAAGATGGGCAGCAGCGTATCGGTTATGGCAAATCCTCGCTATGTGAGGGGCCTATGTCCTGCAGTGAACTTTAATGGACCCATATGTATGAATGTCTGACTTTATTTTTGACATCCCAGGTTATCTGAGATATTATGACAGATGGTGAACCTATCGCCGCCATAGAGTCTATGTTGCAATGTATACACAAAATAATTTATCTCTTCAACCAATTATCTGGACCTCTGTCTACCCAAGTATTATGAATTGCGTGAAGATATTAAAGTATATATTACAATTAATTATACAGTGAGGTGCAGTATTTTAGTGTAAAGTATTTATTTTATTTCAAAGTAATCGTCCAAACTTCCAAACTTTGAACGTGCAAAACGAGATAAAAGCTAAATTGGTATCCACCAACAAGTACGTTCACGTACTTGGGAAGTTGTTTCACTCTATAAATAAACTCTAAGAATAGAAATTGCTAACATACATATGGTTTTGGGGATATAATAAAGGATACCAAAGGTATGTTCTCTTCAAATATTGATATAAAAAGCTCATAAAAGTATATAACCGTATCTTAGAAATGAATAGTTTTGTATTAATCATTTGAATTCTGACATATAAGCCGTAATTAAATAGCATATAATTTATTACTTACTTATCTTCACGCACAATCCCTGATGGGGTAGCCAGAGAGAGCCGATCGCCAAGTGTCACGATCCTTACATACCTCTTTCCCTTCTTTTATTAATTAAATTAAGCATAACCTCCTATAAGCAAATGTAGTGTTGGACAAACGCCCTTCAGATGGAGTGATAGTGACGAACAGCGCGATACAACAGGGACTATAGGTGCTTAAAGAACGATTCCTTGTGATAATAATTATGGGAGTTCTATGTTCATTAGTGATTTCATATTGAGCTGTAAATAAAAATAAGATGCACTATTACATATGGGCTTTGGATAGCCGTGTGGTAACTGCAAATAATAATAAAAATATAATTCCAGCCTTACTTTGAGGGTTGTTAGTGTCAATTCGTTTACGTAAAAGCATCAGTATTGCCTTGAATATAATGGACTGATAGCTGAATAACTCAACAGTCTCAAATAATATAAACAGGCCTTAGGCCTGTTTATATTATTTGAGACTGTTGAGTTGAGTGAGAGAGTGAGAGAAACGTCACAGGATAGCTGTGACGTTTCTTATACTACCGTCATCAATCTGCATGTTAAGCGAGCTGCCGATTAAATAAAATTCACGCTATCGCAGAGCTCCATGTCCTGCTGTGTTTTGTATAGACAATTATATAACAATTGTGTGTAGAACACAACTATTCATTCAACAAGTATAACTAGTTATTGAAACACATATTATAATAGTGTTTAGTTTAGTATGTGTTAGTGTTTCGATTAATAATTTATTTTGTTAAAGGGCCTATAAAATTATTATAATTTTGGGGGTTTGTTTTGTAAAAATATAAATTAGTACTGAAGGAAACAAAATACAATATTTTTGAACTGAAAATTTCTCTTAAAATAAAAAAGATATATTTCACGCACCACCGAAGATATTTTCGGGACCACGTGACAGGTGGTGAGCCCGTCGCCGTCTTTATGTCCAAGCCACCGATATAATTCGTACATGAGTTTTTGGAAAACCCATTGGTACGAGTCTGCCACCTGGGGATCAAACTCTGGTCTCTTGACTCGAAATGCTATCGTGACTTTTCTTAACAGAGGTTAAGAAAATGTATGTTTATAACAATTTGACTTGACTATTAATTTTTGACACTATTGACTTATATATTAATTAACAATTGACTTATATATATTATTGAGTATATTTATAACACTTTTGTAATATTCTCAATAAAAAAATACATGAAGTAAACTATTTCGTAGACAGTTTAATGTTCACACCTATCTTCTTTCCGATTCAACTGACTGGGTAAAATTTCAAATCTATCTATCTATCTAAATTATGCATTTCTTTTGAGAAATTCTGTTTGAAAAAATGTGAATAACTTGAAAAAGGTAAGAGTAAATTGATTTTAACGCTTAAAAACAAATCTTTGACAGGCTTATAACATGTGTCATAAATTTCGAAAACATAAGGAAAGTCAAGGCGAGCACATTTAATTATTATTTTAAAAGTTGAATGTTAGGTTATTTTTAATGCTTTATGACAAATCAGTGCATTTATATTTAATTCACAACAATTTTTAAAAGTCACGATAGCCGAGAGGTTGGTTGGTCGGAATTTCGAGTCGAGAGACCCGAGTTCGATCCCCAGGTGGCAGGTTCGTATTAATAGTTTTCGGTGGAAGGTGTGTCAAAGGGACTTAATTGTCTAGACTAGACCTAAGTCAACCCCTGTATTTGGAATTGCGTGACAATTATTAGCGATTTGGTAAGGTAGACCAGCCAGATAGAATAGTAAAATATCTTTTATGTTGTATACAAGAAAAACAGTTTATATTAAAATGGATAGCAAATTGCGGAAAAATAAGAGGAAAAAACATTTACTTGAATGACAACTGTCAACAAACAAATGGATAAATATTTACTTTAACTTTCGACGAAGATTTTATTGCGTCGGATTTTATTTAACATTCAGAAAATGCTATTTAGTTTTTTTTTTTATTAAATATGTTATAAATAATTGTCACGGTAGCAGAGTTGGGTGATCGGAATTCGAGTTAAGAGATTTTTATATATCGTTGACTTGAACATGAACATGAAGATAGGCTCATCATGTGTCACGTTGTCCCAAAAATTTCTAAGGTGGAAGATGGTTTGAAAGGACTCAATTTCCAGGCCTATGTCAAAAAATGCTATAGAGAACCATGCTATAAATATCCCAAATAAATTTGTCAAATATATTTTTTTAAATTATTACCTATAAAAACTATTTGTCAAATTTATCCACTATCGACAAACTTACTTGGAATATCTATAGCATTGTTTTCAAATGAAATTTCAAGCTTCCATCTAGTCTACTAAAATTTCTAATGTTCTATAGCCAAATAATTTGGCAAAATACACCTCAGTAAGAGTAATTGTTCAAAGATAAATAAATTCATAAAATCGCTGTTGTCAGTGACACCAACAAATCACTGATATTTATGAGTCTAATGTAATGGATTCTACAGAAATTTTATAACGTGAAAACATTAAAAATAATATACTCACGCCATTCCCATTGGGGTAGACAGAGTTCTAGTCAATTAAGCCCTTCTACCCAAATACCCTTTTTTGGGACACTTGACTGATGGTGGGCATGTCACCGTTTAGGTGTAATACGTATTTTAAATAACTGGATAAATGTTTGTTTCTTATATCGACGAATAAATTGTATTTTTTTATTTATTTAGAAAAAAAATGCGATACAGAAAGTGTTTTAAATCAAGTATGGATATAAATCCTAAAGTACGTCTTGGTTTCCCATACATTAGCCAAATATTTAAGACTAAAAATATTGACAGAGTGGATGTTAAGTGATAAAAAAATACGTAAAAATACAAACAAAAAATCATTACATAAAACAAAAGCAACGATAATCAACGATAAAGACAAATCTGGCTCTTACCTCTTCTAGGTAAACAGTTTATGGTTTATTAAATTTTCTTTCAAGAATATTAACCCCATATACAATGCTATTAGGATCGCAAATCATAAAAGATTTTAACGATAAATAAGTGTACCGTTTCATTTGTTCTCTTTCGAGACTTTATAGGCATATTTGATATAACGTGGTTCAAGTTTTAAAAATGTTTTTCATTATTTTAACATTGTAACATATGTATCTAATAGTCAAATATTTTGACTATTAGATACATATCGGAAATACATGACCATTAGAAACATAAAAAATTTAAAGGAATTTATTTAAAGGAAGAAACGGTGTTTGTAAAAGACTGACGTATTACATTCGGAAAACATTTCCTACGCTTTTTGTTTTTACAGAGATCTTATTTCCTATTATAATATATATTTTAATCAAACTACTACTACTTTAAAAATAACTTTCAAACTTACCCTAAAAAACCACACCAACACAAACAATTGGCATTTTAGAGTAAGCAATTTCGATTAATTACGTAAGTATAATTTGAAAATTGTAACGGGAATAACCGAATGAATATTCTGATGTTAGTGATATACTATGCAACTTTTAACGCAAAGTTTAAATACCTGGGTAAATTTGTTATTCTCCAAAAGAGATAGTTTTCACTCCAAACATTTATCTTTGGATCTTCAGCATCTACTTTGTATGAAAAATGTTTATATAAGGAGTCATAATATTTTATATTCAATAACAAATGCCAAAGTTCATATCTTTCATGCCTAAGCACGTGACTGAAATATGCAACTTTTCTTTTCTTGGCGGTTTTCAAAAGTTGTCGTTTCTGATTGACGCGTCGCAGAACTTTTACGTTCGAGAACTCTTCAGTCCAACTAATGGTCAACATACGTCTATATACCTATATCTTCTTCCATATTTTTCTTGACCTGACATCCGTAAAGAGATATAGGCCCGATTTAACAACGTAGGAGACGTATGTGCAAAGGGATCTTAAGTTTGCAATTGCAAAGTACTTCTTATAACGTGCAGAAAGCACTTTAGATCCTGTTTCCAGCTCCGGGTGTCACTACACTATTTGGGCACCCGCTTAATTGTTTGGCCCGATACAATGACATTGATATAATTTCATCGAAGTTATTTTCACATAGTACCATAATCTTCTTACCTGCACTCATTAACACGGACCAAAATCATCTGTAAATTTTTAGAATGAAAGAACGTATCCTTTGCGTTTCTGATATTGTTAATATTTATTTTTTTTACATTTACTTTTACGCCACAGTATTGGTCTTTAATTACTACTTCTTGAATTTTCGTACAACGAAACGCGACGTGTAGCCTGTCGTTGAACTTTTATTTCGAATTCAGACAAAGATATTTACGAGCCCTCTAACCATCAACACGCGTCATACAAATAACTTCACCTTATTTTATATTAACCAGTTTTAAAAATTATTGTATAATGGTATCTTAAAAGTTATAAGACCAACGCACGTTGTTAAGCGAAAAAGTTTAATGTAAGACCAAAGTAAAATACAAGTAATACAGTCCACAAAGCATATCCGAGAGCTCCTGTGTCGCATCCAGTGTTGAGCAGAACTTGAGCAACAGTTTGGTCCTTCAGTATACGTGGTTTGTTTTGATCTAATATTTATTTTCATTTCTTATGTTTAAACTAGACATACAGTACAAATAAATATATGAAAACATATAAACACTAAAAAACTATTGCACATCATAACAAGAAATTACTAGAGTGTTTTCCCAACTTTAATTGATTCACTTCAGCTAATAATTAAAATTAATCTTCGAAAAACTCTTATTTCGTTGAGTAGTTCACGGTGCGTGTGATTTATATTCAGTCCTATAACGATATGATATAAATTGTTAATATTTTTTAATGATGAAATTACACCGAAATACCTTAAAACTGCGGTAAACATTGTGAGAAAGCCTACGCGTTTAGTAATATTAAAAAAATCTACTATAAAAATGTGTAAAATCCGCAATCCGCACAGAGAGAAGTTCCACTGCTACGAACCCTCTCAAATATTGAAGGAAGGCTCAGCTTATCTTGTAAAAGTAAAGCAGCTAGCTTCAGGGGCATCTGCGGGGAGTACTTTAATTTTACAAGATAATCTCGTTTAAAGCTACGTGATATCCATATTACTTACAATGTTACAGTTTTCTTTGATACTAATTATTTTTTGACCACATCTCATATAACTTTTCATCATATCTATTTTCTTACATACTCAAGTATTTGTATATTTTTGTAACAAAATTTTTAAATTATATTTTATATTAACTTTGTAGTGAACAGTAAATTATTTTACATACATTCATACGTATAAATACCACATGTATTTAACAAGATTTAAAAAAATATGTATGCGCATAGATATATTTGTAATAAATAATAAGATAGAAATAGAATACATTATAAAGCTTATTACGTATTCTAATGGATACTTTATTATAGAACAGCTTCTTACAACGAAATTCCTAACATAAAGTCAAAATTCAAGTTAAATTTCAGATTATAATATCTTATACCAATATAAAAGTTTCATGTTTAATGAGATAAATTTTATTATGGGGCTGTAATTAAAAGCAAAATCTCCTCATTATTCAAAATTTGTATCAGAGAATCTGTCTAGGGGCTCAATTAATATTATGAGGTTAAAGAGTAAAGTAGCAATAAATTAAATCTGTACTTAAGCTGTTAAACACAGTGGCTCGGGGGTAAAGTTATTTATTTTTTAGTATAATATCACATTAAATTGATATTATATCATGTAACTACAAAAGTAACAACAAACAATCTACTTAACTGCACAGTAAAAAATTCACCATATTTCTGTAAAAAATATAAATCCACTCCACATAGAGAGGTACATTATATCTTGAACGACTTTTATGGGTCTTTTTGGAAAAAAGTTAAGTAATATTAGGGACATCTCTGAGAAAATGTTCATGGATGAATAGTAGACGCCTTCGAAGTCGTCTGGGTCAGCACTACATACTTATGTGGTGCTGACCTTCCTTCTTTCTCTGCCGCGTAATATTAACTGTGGTGTTCAGATTTCAAAGATTCATCTTAGTTCTAGAGGACGGATGCATATCCGTCCAATGGTTTCTTTTCCATTTCTTTGTTATTTAGCTACTCCATAGATAAAAACCTCCTCCATTCCTTTCTGCCTTTCTGTACCCTTGGGCCTAAACCTCTAACTTTTATTCATCAAACTTTTTTCTGATCTTTACATTACATTAATAAAATTATATATCGGTACATCAGAATGTACAAAAACTATTTTCAACTACCAAGTATTTTGTTAACTTAACTTTATTACAAGCTTTTCATGAATTTTACGATCAGATCACCCTTAGGAAATAAAAGCTTTCAAGTATGTGAACGATGGAATTACATTTATATTGGAAAATTTGTTGTATTCATAAGTTACACACGTTAATGCACGTACGGTAGATAACAAATTTATTCTGAACAATTTACTGGAAGGCTGAGGTGCTGTAAATTTCGAGCATATTCATTAGACCCTACGTGAATCCTCCGCCTTGGCTTTTAGGCATTAACGCCTGTTGGAATTTTGTAATAAGTTTTCTTCAATTTTAGACATTGTCATTACTTCTTAGGTAAAAGCGCACTTCTGCAAACTCACAATTTTCTCATAATTTAAATAAATATGTGTTCTAGAATGATATGCCTTAACAGTAAAACCAAAAATTAACATTAATCTAAAGGCGAACGAAGGTTGCAATACACAAACAGAGAAGGACAACATCACATACATTGCTCTGAACCCAAAGTAAGTAGCTAAAGCTCTTTGTGTCATGGAATTTGAAACAACAGTGTTACCACAAACATCCAGATGCGAGTTAAAGCAGAAAAACTGGTTTTCTATATACTCATCCTGTAATCGAAGCCGGGAGACCTCTTAGAGCTGATGACATGGAAAACTCCTCTACGGAGGTCATTACACAAATTACAATAGTACAACAACAAGTAGTACAACAACTTGCTCACATCTGCGTAAATAGGATTCAAAATTAGTAAATAACTTTCATGCATTAAATATGCTACGTATTAATTTAAATATTATAAAATTTAACATGACAATTGTTGTGAATATTCTTTAAATAAAAGTATTTTCCAAATCGCTATCGGATGAACAGAACATGATACATCTATGTAACGTGTACCGGACAAGTTATATAAATGCTACATAATAGAAATCTAAAAAGTGTTAGGACAGTACACCAATAACTTGTTAGTCTGTTCCAGGTAATTTTTTCAGTTTTTTAAAGTGAAAAGACAAAAGTTGTTGTTTATCATTTGCGAGGTTTCTGGTGTTTCCGAAATAACACCCTGTGCTATTATATATATGTATACACCATCTAATCCAAAAGTAGAAAAATAGATTTCTCAGTTTTGGTAATCAGTAAGTAAACACTTCTTTTTCCCGAAAGGGATCCCACTTTCTCGTGGCGGTGGGGCTAAGTAATACTGCCTGTTCCACCCATTCTTAACCAAGCGGTACATGGTCAGTTTAATATTGCGAGGAATGGCCGGCCCCGGGAAGCAACTCCAGGTGGGCTTGATCAACCCATTTCTTATGCACTTTGGTGGTTTGTGGAGAGAGTGTTTGAGTCGTTGCTTTTGTACCACTAGAAGGTAAACTGGACCTACTCCGACGTGTCTAGCCAGGAATGAGAAATATTCTTCTTCTTTACAGCCTATTAGAAGTCGACGGCTGCACATAGGCCCGCCCAAAATTGTCCACAAAAAGCGGTCCTTAGCTACCTGCATTCACCGACTTCGCGCAACATTTTGCAAGATGTCACTGCAGCTCGTGATTATTATAACCATTTCGCATTAAGTTTTTGTTGAATATAATACTAATTAATTACCCATTATACCCATGATATAAAGAAGTGATAATCATACACATTTTTTAAATTAACACATCCTGACTGACTTTAAAAGACTTTAAAAGATACGTTTTTGGTAATCAAATGCAATTACTTAATGTACTATTTCAATCAATATTTGTGTAGGTGTAATATAACTTATTGTTAAAAAAGAGGATCAATTACAACTAACAATAACATAAGTATATCGAACAGTAGACCTGTGACTTTATTTAAGTATATTCATTTACATTATATATACAATTTTTTTAAATCGTAATATCTCTAATGCCTTATATAATATGTAATAAATATATCATATTAAATATTTCTGTATTGTTATGAGTGTTACGAAAGGAAAAAATAAATATGCTTATGAATGTCGCCTTTGATCGTAGTTCGATATCAGCTCAACAAATTTTAGCATGTTATACGCAAGGCTAAATTTTATGCTTCCAAAAACAATAAGGGATGGCATTTTTCCTCCTCATCAGTAGTGAGGTACTTACAATGTATCAAAATATCTTATTATAAAACTGAATTTTAGAGTATTCCTTACTATTCCGTCGTAAAAAGCTTTTAAGATTTTTCTTCTTTCCTGCCATTGTTTACTGAAGGCAGATACAGCCTCTGGATTTTCGTACATTTTGCCATAAAAAGGACTGAATCCATAAGAAAAAGTTCACGAAAGTTATTATAAATTTTTTCGCCTTTATGGCCCCCATTTAACAAAGATGGCGCCCATATATCCAAAAATATTCAACAGCCCCTCCTCATACGCGGCGAAGACTGACCACCATGAGGTATTAATCATTGTGAGCCTGACAAACAATCGCTGCCATGAGAGAACGGATGAGTATAAGTTACGTATTTTACAATAATACTGAAATGCTTTAGAACAGATATCACAAAAACGAATTTAAGAAGAGTTAAAAGAGTGTGCATACTGTGACAGAAGCTAGTGAAGCGTCTAAAAGACTTGTCCAACAAAATAACCTGTACGCCCTTGTAAAACAATTTAAAAAAATAAAAATATATAAATTAAACAACTCACGATTAGCAAATTACATGTCACAATTTCCATACCATTTCCAACCATTCCATATTTGTTAGAAATTCGATATACAAATCAAAAATACTCATAAACTTTCTCTCAAGTTCAAATCATTTCACCTATGGGCGCTCTGCGTTAATAATCAATTACACGACGTGAGATCGTGTACTCTTATGTAGAGTAATGAATTTCATATATATGATACTATTGTACAAAATAGCCAGCTACATAATTAAGTGGCTAAAATTTGTTTGGAAAACTTAAACTCAATTATTGAAATAATATTTAATTGACAACTTCATAAATTGACAAAATTTTTGTATGTATACGTTTGTTTTATGTGTCAATATAACAAATGAATTTAAAAAAGGCAAAAAATTTCCTTTTTGAGTAATTAACGGTGTACGCTGCCTTAATAGAAGTTGTTCGAAAACTAAAAAAATATCATAAATATATTATGCTATTATAAATTGTTTTCTCTTACTTATTATACGACACAGCCGTACATTGTCTTCCGTTAAATGGAGTGACAAAGCAGCAGAGTGTAAGGTGCAAAATGTTGCGACTATGGCAAATCCTCCTTTATGGAAGAAGCCCTTAATAAGAAGTATATACGCACTAAGTTCACATATTGTATCAGTTTTTCTTGTGCATAAGGAGTCATGATGGCCGAGTGGTTAGGTGATCGAAATTCAAGTCGAAAGACCCGGGTTCGATCCCTAGGCGTTAGGCCTGTACCAATGAGTTTTTTCACCACTTATGTACGTTTTATATCGTTGGCCTTGACATAAATATATTGAAAACTTCACCGCCTGTCACGTCGTCCCAAAAATGTTTTCGATTGAAGGTGAGTTGAAGGACTTAATTGTCTGGACCTCCGTCTACCCCAGTATTAGGAATGGCATGAAGATATGTTTTTATGCATATTTGTTTACATCAATTTATAAATAAATAAGAAGTCAAAGATAAAAAAATAAAAAGTCACTTCAAACTCCCTGAGAAGACTTTATTGGCTGTTATGTTTTGGAAGTTTGGTCTAATATTTTTCGAGATAATTATCCCGCTATCTATTTGTAGCTAATTATATTTTCATGGGTTTTTCTTAGTCACCTCATATAACATACTCGGAAGAAAGAGTAAACATAATCTGCTGAATTCAAGAAAAATATTAATTTTATCAATTAGAACTTTTATTCTAACTTATAATTATTACTTCATTGTATAGTGGCTAAGGTGTAATAATGAAAACGTATTCACAGGAAAGTTCTAATTATTCATTTTGTAAATTTCGCGCAGATGGAGCTGCACGGGTCAGCTAGGAACTTTATAATTAAAATATAATGGATGGGCATTTATGAAATATATTGAACACCAACTACGCCCTATAAAGTAATATCTAAAAGGCAATAGGTTTAATTAAATTAATGTAATGAAACATAGAGGCACACTACCTCGAGGCAAAAGTGCATCAAAATGTAAAGAAAAACATTAAGAATTCCCAGTTAATGAATCCATTGTAATTGTATTAGTTTTTATTGCAATATTTTTTATTATTAATTATGCTAATAATATTTCTACTTCAGAGAATGCAAAATAGACTACTTTTTACAAAATTATACGAGTATGACACGCCGCCGCGTCACGTCTCCTCATAAACTTTGTGGATTTATAATTAAAATAATAGTCAGTGAACTTTAGGGTATTTTATTCTACTTCGTGTGCCTCAGTACCTTACTTTGCAATTAATGCAATTTATTTTTGTTTGCTACATCAATTTGCTAATTGCAAAATCAATTTAATTTGCTGTTAATAAAATTAATTTAAAAATGTACTTTTGTAATATACAATCAAATGCAAAAGAACAATTAAATTTTTAAGACTTTACAACAGATTGTTATAGAAAAATGAATGTGAAAACGTTTTAAAATAAATAACGAAAGCAGGCTAATAACAAGAAAATAAATTTCAAATACAACCAGCATCGAAATTAAAGATGATATTCATTTTTAAACTTCACAAAGCGTTTATGTGAATGTCGGCGGTAGCTTCTTTCAAGATAAATTTTTTGTTTGTGAAAATTGTTCAGCCAAATTTGAAGATAATTGCAAGAAATTAAATACAATTCGACCCCGACAGAGTTATTTACAAGTAAGATTTGAAAAAATATTATTCATTTATAACGATATTTTAATTATAAATGTTTCTGATGATTATGACATTAGTGACTTAAATTAGTTGGCTAGTAGTAATAATAGTAGTAAAAGAATTTAAAATAAGCAGGTTTTGAAATAAGCAATATAATTAGAGACACTACAGTGTAACAGATAATAAATGTAAAATTAAAAGATAGAAAGAAAACAACATCATTTAATAATAAGTGTAAAATTAAATCATGTTGTTTTCTTTCTATCTCTTCTTACTCACTTGTAATATGAAATTTAATAACACAAAAAGAAATGTCAGTGTGTATCTGTATCTTTATGATTATCATCACCATACTTCGCCGTAAAGTTTCTGATATTCCATGGAATACGTTACTAAATTCTATGGCATACCTAAGTTAACAATAATAGTACGTCCCGCAAACCACATTGTCCAGCTAATCGGCAAAAAATCCTTTTTTGCCAAAGTAATAATGATCAGAATACATATATACAGCAATTAAAAACAAATATGAATTAAAAAATTAAAACAAGGCTACACCGTTAATTAAAAAAATATAAAAGTAATATATTTTCTTTACAAACTTAGCGTTTTATTTTCAGGTAGTTTTCTTTTATTACTGACAAAATTGAAAGTGAAATATATATGAAATTGAAGGAGAATTTCTTTTAGAAATTGACATTTAATTTGATTTTTATGTTTCCTAAAAAACCTGAAGTATTACCTGATTGACTGTTTATGTATCTTCTTATGTAGTATAAACTTATTATTTATTTATTATGTAAATAATAATCTCTTTGATGGTAGGATTCAATAGTAAACATTGAAATGCAGCATGAGTTATATGCTTTAAAAACAATAAAAATGCATCGTAATAATACTTAACTTTACTTCGGGAAAAAAATACTATACAAAATGTCATCCACTAATGAAAACACAAAGGCGAAATGAACTAATATTGGTTTCGCAGATTAATTAATCACAAAATATTAATATGTATATTCATACTAAACTAAAGAAATATTTACAATAACTAGATTTACTAGTAATAAATAATAAACACTATGACTTACTAATAATAAATAATAATAATAAATGTTATTTAAAAATATTAAAAAAATATTTTTAGTAAGATTATGAGGAAATCCATTCACTGAGGATTATGAGGAAATCCATAAAAAACGATTTCGGACGTGGTTACTCCACGTACAAATTTAGGAATCGGATTGTTTTATAAGTTACTTAATTTGTACAATTTACTACAATACAATACACATTATATTTACTTTAATTATAACTCGGAAAGTAAAGACAGGTAAATAAAAAAACAATATACCTCCGTCTATAATATATTAGGTATATATAGTATAAGTCACGATAGCCGAGTGGTTGGGTGGTCGGAATTACGAGTCAAGAGACCCGAGTTCGATCCCCAGGTGGCAGGCTCGTACCAATGGGTGTTTCAAAAACTTATGTACGAATTATATCGTTGGGTTGGACTTAAAGACGGCGACGGGCTCACCACCTAAATATCTTCGGTGGAAGGTGGGTCGAAGAGACTTAATTGTCTAGACTAGACCTCTGTCTACCCCTGTATTGGGAATTGCGTGAAGATATTTATATTTATATTTATTTATTCTTTATAATATATGTAAAACTCCTGAAAAGAGTGGTGAAGATCAAACCAAGACCATTTTTAACGAAATTTAGAGTTTAGGGTTGCATAATAACAGCTGTACATAGAAATGGGAATTCACAAGCATTCATACAAAAATTTTCTGCCACAGAAAGAGGAGACGGAGAAGGAGATTTTTCAATAATAAATAAAAACTCGTAAGTCTTACTTCCTACTATTTATGTTAAAAGTTGCAAATGGAGCATTAAAGAAAGAAGATTTTTTTTCTATAAATAAATATGCTTTACACTTTGGATATGCATATTAAACATATTCTATATATGCCTACCTACGAGTAGTACAAAATAGGACATTTCCGTTTTTCCTCTGTTGTTATCTTAGTTTTATTCTACTACAAGCCTACGGGAAAAGGAAACGTAAATGATAACGTCAGTTGCTGAGACATGTTTCGCATTGTGAACTGCGTCAACAAAAGGAACATAAGAATTATTAGAAGGAAACTTGCTGTAGCGCGAAGGCATGACACTATTGTAGATTAAAGTCATTAAAATTTAAAAGAAAATTAAACTACAAACGTTATTTAACAGCGAAAAAATTCATTACACCATCAAAAAATTTAAGAGTAAAGTTTTTGTAATATAATTTTCACATACAAATGAATTCACATAACAGGAAATTATCACAGTGATTAGGAGTATACATACATATATAGGGACAACATCACATACATTGCTCCGATCCCAATGTAAGATGATAAAGCACTTGAGGTATGGGAATCGGAAATCACGAAGGCACCACAAACACCCAGATCCGAGAAGATGTAGAAAAAGTGGTGTATCGAACCAGGGACCTCGAGATGGCAACACCTTGATAACCGGTGTTTACGCCACACGTCCACAGAGATCTTCAAATTAAATGTTGCTTTATTAACAATAAAACTGAAACAAGGACTAAATGTAATATTTTTAGTGTTTATGATTTCATAATTCAACAAAATATGATCGCTCTAAGTTATAATATAACATCGTATATGCCATGAGTTATGCAATATAATATATTTTTTTAAATTACATTTACACGCATAATTCCTGACGGGGTAGCCAGATAGAAGTGTCACGGTCCTTACATATCTTACTTCGCTTCTTTCATATTCATCATTTCTTACATTATTATTATACACGCACGTATAGGTATCCGTAGTACTTATGATCCTCCAAGATTTTCTTCATCACTTTCCAGTATTATTTAAACAGCAAATTAAATATGTTATTAAATTAAAGAGAAAAAAGTTAAAATTTCAACAGACACGGGCGGGATTCGAACCCGCGACCTTCGCCGATCCATTCCGACGCTCTTACCTCCGAGTCATTTCAAATTTTAACTTTTTTCTCTTCAATTTAATAACAAACTTTTATGTTTAACAGCATAAATATGCTTTAAAAATCAATAAAATTGCATAATGAAATAAAATTAAATACATAAATAAATAAATAAATATCTTCACCCAATTCTCAATACGAGAGGTCTAGTCTAGACAATTAAGTCCCTTCGACCCACCCTCCACCGAAGATATTTTCGGGACAACGTGACGGGTGGTGAGCCCGTCGCCGTCTTTATGTCCAATCCAACGACATAGTTCGTAAAAAGTTTTTGAAAAACCCATTGGTACGAGCCTGCAACCTGGAGATCGAACTCGGGTCTCCCGTCTATAGTGACTTTTTCCCTCCGTGAGCCCTATAGGATACGGTCAAATGGAAGGAGCTGACACTGGGGTGCCCCCGCCCAGAGATAAGATGAGATGAGAACAGTACTCCAAGTGCGGCCGAACCTGCGCATTATAAAATTGCAAGCGGTAGGCTGGCATGAAGAACTGTCGTGTTCTACTGAGCACGTCAAGCTTTTTAGAGGCCAATTTGGCCTTCCCTTCCAAATGACCGGGAAACTGAACGTTGCTCGATATGTCGACGCCAAGGATTTCGATGCTAGCTACGGCAACTAGGGGAGTGCTCTCAAAACTAGATGATACGACGAAGGGTTTCTCTTTAGCGGTAAACGCGCAAACTTGTGTCTTTTTAGGGTTGAACTGGACCATATTTAGTCGGCCCCAGTCCGAGATTTTGTCTAACACAATCTCGACTTCAAACACAAGTTTGTTCCGGTACTCGTCGACGTGTTCTCGAGGAATATTGGCACGGCCGGTATAAAGGGCATTACCAGTGCTGTCATCTGCATAGCACTGGATGTTATTATTTTATAGCAAATCATTGATATGCAGAAGAAACAGGGTTGCCGATAGCACACAGCCTTGTGGGATACCGGCGTTCACAGACTTAGAGTCCGAGCATGTACCGTCAACCACAAACTTCTTGCTCTGGTCTGTGAGAAAATTATTGACCCAATTACAAAATTTCTCGAGAAGCCCATATGACTAAAGCTTTGCGAGAAGCGCTTTGTGCCGTACCCGATCAAAGGCTTTTGCTATGTCCAAACTAACTGCCAGGGCCTCACCCTTGCTCTCTACAGCCTCTATTCTCTACATCGATGAGTGAGATACACAAGAAGATTACCAGCCAAGCGACCCCGACGGAAGCCCTACTGGCGGTCACTGATCAACTGGTGCCCCTCTAAGTACCTCAAGAGCTGACAGTTTATAATATGATTTGTACTTACAAATATGCATGCGTAACTGATAACTTATTGATGGCACCTCTTTGATTCGGTCATGCTCTTTCCCTTCTTCTTTCAAAAAGTCACGATAGCTGGTTGGGTGATCGAACTTCAGAGTCATTAGCACCAAGTTCGATCCCCAAGTAGTAGGCAAGTTTTTTCAAAATTAAGAATGACTTTTTCTATGTACGATTATTATCGTTGGCTTGGACATCAAGACGGACTGTCAGGTTGTCCCAAGAAATGTTTTTTGTGGAAAGTGGGTCGCAGAGGACTTAACTTTATCTAAAACTCTGTCTACCCCGATTTGGGAATAGCTTGGAGGATATATTTCATATAATTTTTTTTATATTTAAGACCCGAATTACTTTGATAATTCTTTTACTTCGAAAATTCATATATATTATCTCGTCAGGTAACCTACGTTTTTATTTAAGTTTAGTAAAAGATTAAAGCCAATGTTTACTGACCAACTTTGAGATAAATATTATGCTTTATATACACTTGCCAAAAGACTAGGAAAATAATATTAGTTACTAGAGATTCGTTACTTTTTGTGTAGCAGGTTGAATGAAAATCAGCCCCAAATAGTCGAGTATCGAGTGCGAAGAATTTCAAATGGGATCATGCTCTTGACCTTTACTAGCAACATACAATTCACGTACGCCAAGATCCTAAAGAGCAACGAGAAGAGCCTAAAGGCTGGGAAAAAATGCAGTGAAGTGTTAAAGGGTTTCTGAACATAGGGGATATGGAAAGAAATATTAAATTCCCGGCATTAGTTTACTTATTTTACAAATAAGACGATGGCAAAATTTATAAGGCCGGTAATCTAGTAGATTGTAATTGTCTGGTAAAAGTACGTGACATATATAGGGCTATAGCTGATCAACAGTTTAGGCAAAAAATACACTAAATATTTATTTTTCCAGAAGCACAACTAGAAAAAATTTATTGAACTAATTTAAACCTAAAATGTTTGAAATAATTCCAACCATTACTTATACGCGAGTATTGACATTTATTCACGTACGCGAGTATCTAAGTTACATTTTTCCCATTGAAATATTTCAAAGTATTTCTAGTCCTCGAATAAACTAAAAATCGTTGACCGTTTGCATACATAGTATGACGAAACATTGATATTAGAGAATTTATTGTTCGAATAAAAATATTGATGAAAATTCTAAGTATAATCTGGTTAATCATTCATTTCTCATACATTTTTTCTTTCTAATTTAATAATTTAATAACAAAAAGTTCAGCATTTATTTCTGCTTAATTTCACAAAATTCATATTTCAACAGTTGTATAATAATGTTTATTTAAACATTATTATGCAACTGTGGAAATATGAAACTGTTTTAACAATTTTTAAAAGTGTCAAAAATAAGAGAATATTATGTATTAAATTTGTAACATTGCTTTTAACCTTTAAAATCTTTTACATGAAATTCGTACAATATTGGTTTCGTATACATGTTTATATTAAAGAATTCTTTACTTTATTTGTTTATTTAAACATTATTATACAACTGTTGAAATATGTAAATAAGTCACGATAGCCGAGTTGTTGGGTGGTCGGAATTTCGAGTCGAGAGACCCGAGTTCGATCCCCAGGTGGCAGTACCAATGAGTTTTTCAAAAACTCATGTACGAATTTCATCGTTGGCTTGGACATAAAGACGGCGACGGGCTCACCACCTGTCACGTTGTCCCGAAAATATCTTCGGTGGAAGGTGGGTCAAAGGGACTTAATTGTCTAGACTTGACCTCTGTCTACCCCTGTATTGGGAATTGTGTGAAGATATTTATTTATTTATTTGAAATATGAAACTGTTGTAACAATTTGTAAAAGTGTCAAAAATAAGAGAATATTATTTATTAAATTTGTAACATTGCTTTGAACCTTAAAAATCTTTTACATGAAATTCGTACATTCTCAATTCATATTGGTATCGTATACATCTTTATATTAAAGAATTCTTTACTTTCAATAATAATAATCTTTCGTAAATGTTAATCTAATTATTACATTAAAATTATACATTTTCTTATCTCATCTTGTGCATTATAAATTCACGAATGAATGAAAAAATACATTAATAAAGGTCAAATTAGATTATTTAATCAAAAGTACTCATATCTTTACAGTAATCATCATCTTTACAGTCTTACAAATGTTTTAAGATTTAAGTTTTTTTAAGAACTAAATATCTGCACAGGACTAAATTAAAAAAAGTCTGTTTTGCAGCCAAGTCATTACACTTAAATTAACATTAATATATAACATAATCAACAATGCTTCTTATAAAGTAAAAATGTCTTGGGATATTATTAATAGTAAAACTGGGATGAATATGTCACGAAGTTCTGACTACCAACTTAATATTAGCAATAAAGTTATAAATACTAATTATGAGGTAACTAAAGTTTATAAGATTTTTTTAGTGAAATTCCAATTTTGACTACACAGTCGCTAAATTCTTCTTCTGCTATTGCCGAGACGCTACTTAAGGAAAATGTAAGTTGCACCTCAACCTTTAAGTTGGAGGCTGTCAGTCCAAAAGATATTGTGAGATTGTTTAACACTATTGAATATAAGAAAATGGCAGGTCTATGGCGAATGTCCGTTGAAGTAATTGCTTCTATCATAGATTTAATTGCCTCTCCTCATTTCCTGCACCTCATTTGTCCCTAATATTTAATAGTAGTGCAGATTCTGGTGTATTTCCTGATCTTATGAAGCAAAGTAATTCATTTATTTAAATGTGGTAGCACTTCGGACCCCACTAACTTTAGGCCTATTTCGGTACCACCAGTTACCAACACTTAGTAATATTTTCGAAAAAATTATTCTTACTCAACTGTTAATATATATTAATTTAAACAAACTGTTACACTACAACTAGTTTGGTTTTACAAGGGGTCGCTCAACAACCGATGCTGGTATTGAGCTAATTAAGCATATATGTGAGGCATGGGCGAGATCACAGGATGCTTTGGGTGTCTTTCGTGATCTCTCTAAGGCTTTTGATTGCATTCATCATAAAACAATTATCAGGAAATAACACCATTACGGTACTAGAAATACCGCTCTTGACCTAATTAAATCTTATTTATATAATAGAATTCAAAGAGTGGTAATCAATGGTGCATATTCCCCTGGATCGACAGTAGCTATGGGCGTACCGCACGGCTCGATTCTCGGTCCATTTCTTTTTCTCATTTATATTAATGATTTACCTTCCATACTAAGGAATAAACACGATATAGTATTACTTGCTGATGATACCTCTTTAATATTTAAAATCAAACGAAATATTGTTACACTTGACAAGGTAACTGATGTCAAAAATAATGTACTAATTAATGGTGAGGAGTCGAGCTTTTTTTCTTGGATACGGCTCTTTTTCTTGGAATAACATGAGCAAAGCTTCAATGGGGCCTCCATATATTCAAACTTGCGAGTAGGTTAAGCTCTGCAGAATATGCTGTAAGGAAAATAAGGTTTTCAACTGATATATAAACGGCTAGACATGTTTATTTTAGTTACTTCCTTAGCATAATTTCATATGGTATTTTGCTATGGGGTGATGCAGCTGACATAGAAACAGTATTTGTTTTACATAGAAGCATACATTGTGTAAATTCCAGAGAATCTCTTAAACAGAAATTTAAAAAAATTAATATTTTGACACTGGCCTCTCAATATATATGTGAAAATTTAATTTATGTGCATAAAACATTAATACTTTTAACAAGACTTCTGATGTGCATAACATAATTACTAGGAAGAAACGCAAGCTTGTAACACCGGTTACTAGACTCCATAGAGTAAGTAAGTCGTTCATAGGGCGGTGTATACGCTTCTACAACAAAATTCCGGTAAATGTTTAAAGCCTATCTATTAACAGGCTTAAGAAATGCATTAAATTTTATAAGACGGGTTATTATAATATAAATTTTGGTTATTATTATATTAATATAAATGAATATGTTAATAACAGTAACACCTGGGAATGAGGTGATCGCTCCCAAGCTATTTCTAGAAAATATCACATCACATTTGTATAATACATTACATTGTAAAAAATATTGACCAAAAAAAAGGATACCCACGAAGTTCCTTTCGCCTGTTTCTTCTCCGTTAGAGGAACCTCATTACGGAATGGTAGATTAAAAATGACTATCGATAAACGAATGTACATTTTTATGTCGATAAATAAATGATTTGATTTGGAATAATAAAAATTATATCACGCTTGAATCAGATGTCATGGTGAAATAAGTTTAGATAATTAGTAGAAAATGTTTGGGGAGTTAAATGCTTAATATTTCTGGGTAACATGTTCCAGAGTCTTACTGCATTTGAAATGAAAGAATTATAAGAGAAGCCTGTGCGACAGAAAGGAACATGAAGAGTTAGATTTTCCGCGGAATGGAGACATCGGTTGTGAGAATCGCCCTTATAATGAAATTTGCATTTCAGATATGCAGGGACAAACAGATCATGTAAAATAGAGAATAGCGGAAAGGATTCTAAAAGATCTACGAAGTGGAAGAGGCAGCCATTTGAGCTGAGAACGGAATGAAGAAACGTGATCGAATTCTACCTATACGTATATCTTCCGTAACTTTAAGCAGGGCTGTTGTGGTAGTATGTCCTAGCCTGAAACCTGATTGATAGGCACTTAAAAAGTTATTTTTAAAAACGTAGTCAGAAACTTGTCTGTGAGCGACAGCTTCAAGTACTTTTGATAAAAAAGGAAGAATAGAGATAGGACGAAAGTGAGAAACAGAACTATTTTTGGAAGTGGGAGACAAAAGCTTTTCGACATAGTGAAGGAAAAACCCCAGTATTTAATGAAAAATTTATTATATGGGTAAGTACTGGTAAGACATAATCGAGGATGAGATTATCATGATTCTGCTCACATCATCAGAGCCTACTGCGGCGGACTTGATGGAAGAAATTGACTTTTTATATCCTCGTCAGTAACGGGAGAAAAATTTAAAGAGCTTTCGTAAAATTTTGGAAGAGAATTAACATGAGCAGTAAAAAAGTATGTATTAAGTTAATTAACAGAGAAAATTGAAGGATCAAAGTTAGAAGCAGGTTTACCTATTCCGATTGATTTTAAAAATTTCCACGAATCAGCCATAGAAGCGTTAAGGATATTTCGATGAATATAACGGCGTTTAGCGGTCCGCACCATCTGATTACACCGATTCCTAGCGGCTTTGAATCGAGTCCAGTTATAAATTCTCGATCACGCTTTGCCATAGCCCTGCGGATATCCTGAGTAATCCACGGCGCAGGAGATCGTTTCAGACTTTGTGTGGAGGAGATTGTTTATCAAACAACTTCTGTATATTTGAATTAAAAGGAGCTACTTTTTCGTCAACACTCTCTACGCTGAAAGTATCACTCCAATCTATACTAAAAGCACCTAGCTGAAGGTCTTCAACATTAACTCTCGCTAGATTACGTAGATGTACCATCACATGATTGACCTTAGGACATTTAATCCTATAAGAAATATACAGTAAATCGTGCCGCGAAAACCCAGGGGCGGAGAGTTGACCGTGGCCGACGACATGGTCTTTAGAAGCGACCACTATTAAATCTATTAAAGGATCAGCAGTATCAAGATTGTGGTGTGAGGGGTCGAGAGGAAGAAGTGACAAATTAAAGGATATCATAACTGTATATAATTCACGTGTCCTTGCAGTGTTACAGAGAATATCGGTATTGAAGTTTCCCATTATAATAAAGTGCTGATAATCAGAGCCGGTAGAAAATAAAAGCCGATTCAAGGTCACAAAAATAATTAACTCCTGGTGGACAGTAAAATGCACCGAGAACAGTCTAAGCCAACGATATAATTCGTACTTAAGTTTTTGAAAATCCCGTTGGTACGAGCCTGCCACATGGGGATCAAACTCGGTTTTCTTGACTCGAAATTCCGACCACCCAACCACTCGGCTTTCGTGACCCTTTATGTGCCTTGGTAATATTTGAATTATTGGATTATAAGAAAAATTTTTGGAAGTGTACAATTTTATAAAACTATAAATAAATATAAATAATTATAATTAAAATTATAAAGTAATGGGTTTGATTTGACAACCTCCGTAAACGAGTAGCGCACATGATGCAATGGAGATTTCATTCCTGAACACGACAATGTAGAAAACCAGTTTTCTAAATTTTCTCTGGTGTGGGTGTTGGTGGTTACTTCGTTGTTTCTGTTTCCAAAACACAAGTGCTATAGAGTTGCTATACTTAGGGATCAGAGCAAAGTATTTGATGTTGTTCCCATGTATTTCTTTTTAAAGAAATAAGTATGAAGATAATTTTCCTTATCTTATATTAATAAAGTTTTTGGTTTGCGGTTCATATTGAAATATTAAACTGGCATGTTTGACAAGACCAGTTACTTTCACCAGCATAACACAGTTAACTTATCACTTATTATTAGTAAAAAGTTTATACATTATAATTAAGACCTCCAATATTTCTAACAATTATGTAATTTTAATGTGCCAGGCATTTCAGTCATCACCGAAATTCCGAAAATATAAGTTAAGTCTCGATGAGTCATGTCGATGATTTGGCCTGAAAATCAGTGTAAAGAAAACCGAAGTAATACTTCTGCACTGTACAGCGTCCCGTACGACATCAAACTCGGTAACGACTCGCGTAAACTTGTAGACAAGTTGAAGTATCTGGGCAGCACTGTATCATCTAAGTGCCTCCTTGATGACGAAGTCAACAGCAGAATTGGAGCGGCTTCTGCAGCCTTTAGCAAGCTTTCTCCCAAGGTATTTCGTTCATACAATATTAAGCTCACTACGAAAGTAGCAGTGTACATGGCTGTCGTTATGCCTTTCAGCGTTTCCTTTATACCTTTTCTGCCTTTCAGCCTTTCCTTTATACCTCTGCAGCGTGGGTTCCATACCGCAAGCATATCCGCACATTAAACAGATTTTAATATGCCAGACATTTTAATCATCACCGAAATTCCGAAAATTCATAAATAAATAAGAAATAAAGTTCCACTTTCACTTAGCTCTCCTGTTGTATCAGGCTGTTACGTAATACAAAATCATAAAATTCTTTGAGCACTTTGAAAGTAAAATTTTATTTATTCAAATGTTGAATTTGTGTGCAAAGTTTTCTTAAAATGTTTTGGAGATGTAAAGTTAGAGTCATATTGTTTGTACCCTGATGATATTAAATAATTAACAGAGTGATGAAACCTAGCTGAATTACGCCGTTTCCATCAGTCAGTATCCCTTTATGTTTATATTTACTTTTGACTAGAAGTAGAACAAGTCTAGTGTAGCTATTCTTTTGCGTACTCTTTTACATGCTATTCTATTCATTTGCTTCTGTACACAAATATGTTAAAAAGCGGACGAGGGCTCCTTGGGCATGTCAACACCCCAATGACATAATTATGTGATAAAGCTGCTGGCGGTCGGGCTTTTAGACCTCTTCGCGACATTCTGTTTCAAAGGTTCTTTGTGGGCGTTGCTAGATTTTTTTTAGTTTGTTACTTTGACTTCCCAATAGAAAGGCCCCACTCCGCATCGTTCTATCTTTTTTTATTGTTGAAAATTTTTCAAAAATGTAACAAACAGAATTAATAATTCGAATTGGCGGCAATTTCAAAAGTGTTCTGACATCTGAATATAAATTGATCACGAGAAAATTATTGTTCCAGGATTTATGAAATTAATATTTTGCTCTCTATTGGAGTTTCGGCGGATTCTGGATTTAACGGCATACACAGTCTTTGTACTTCTAACAGCATGCGGCCGGCGGAAGTGTTGTTGTATTTGTTGATAATAGAACATACTGCGGAAACCAAGCTTTTGAAGTGTCTGGTGTCATACCGACTTTATGCAAGGCGATCACTGCAATCCTATTTTCTTTAACACTCTATTCCATATTGTAATTTGATAATTAACCCGAAAAAATATGTGAAATGGCGCAAAATCGAAAGAAGTTTTTTTTAAATAATATGCGTGTTCCAAATTCAAAAGTAATTAAGTGTTATGTAACAGTATTTATGGCCAAACTAGTTGTACAACATGCGGCGAGTGCGTTTGCAAATGCCATAGAAGAGATGTATCTTCGCATTTAAACATAGAGAGGAACAGGGATTACATCGAAGAAATAAATTATGGGCAACTCTCTACATTGATTAGATTTTTTTAATATTCGAAACATTTAGCGGTAGCTACTATGTATTATCACCTACCTACCATGTATATTTGTTGTGTTCAGAATCGAATAAACATCGTTTTTTTTTCTAATAAAAAAGTAAATCGGTAAAGATTCATATTCGAATTTTTACCTTTCATTAAATTTATCTTAACAGTATTACAACATTATACACAATTTTCCACGTAATGCTTGTAGCTGTAGAAATATTAAAATCCCGGTAGAACCTCCTTGTACTCCTAACCTTTAAGGTATTTAAAATGTATGAATGGCGCATGTGGCTTTATTGTGTTTAATTTATATAATCCATCTAAAATTATTTAATAACGTATCTTATGTGAAAATACATTCTGAAAACCACCACATCACAACCTTACCACTTAGACGTTGCTGGCCATCATGGTTCTTTTTAATTTTTGTATGTTTTTCTTATTAAAATGCATTTATGTCCAAGCCAACGATGTAATTCCTACATAAGTTTTTGAAAAACCCATTGGTACGAGCCTGATAACTGGGGATCGAACTCGGGTCTATTGACTCGAAATTCCTAACACCCAACCACTCGGCTATCGTGACTTTTAACATTTTTTTATTACATTAGATAATGACAGGTGATATAAAAGTTCATATTTTACGGATATGACACTAAATTATGAATTGCCCTTTAGTGAAAGCTGGTTTTGAAACTTTAAAAAGGTTTCATAATTAACCAAAATCCTCAGCATGAAAAGACCGCTAAGTTCCGACGATATTTCCTTATACATTTTCGTTTTTCAAAATGCATGAGAAATTATAACTTTTAAATTAAACGTTTGAAAGTGTATGAAATCTTACTGAAGAGAGATGTACATACATAAAATTTTATTGTTACATTTATACTCTGTACATCATCTCTGAAATCAAATTCTGATCCTTAAGCTACGTTAGTCTAGTAGTTTGTATGCCATAAACTAAACAACGTCTCTATTCTGTAGAAACAATGTTCATATCGTTTTCAATTTTAAACGGAGCTTGGTATGTAATAAAAATATCACTATTACTTGTATTGGTTTATGGTAATAATTTTTATATACTTTATAAACTTGCGAATTAATTTTTGCGTCTACACATACTTTGAATGTTTCAAAGAATTTAAAGAAGTACAAAACAACACAAATAGCTCCGACCAAGATCAGGTGTGAGACACCGATTGGCGACTGTAATCGCCAACCCGGTAATTTATCTCGGGGTTTGCGATTATTTGTTTGAATAAACGTTTTAAGAGCTTGATAAGCAAATATTATTTAAAATTTCACGATAGCCGATTTCAATTCCCTGGTGTAAAGCTCCTAACAATGAGGTTCTACAAAACTTATGTACTATTTATATCGCTGTCATATTGTCCTAAAAATGTCTTCGATGAAAGAATGTTCTTAATTGCCAGGAGCTCTGTTCACCTCAGTATTGGGAATAGCCTGAGAAGCAAAAAATCATTAAATATGTGAAGAAACAAAAACAAAGAGGAAAAAAATAGCACACTTTTCTATAAAACTTTCAACACGTGTACAAATCGGTATTTCAATATAGCCCGAAACTGTTCGAGCGTTTAAATGGAAGTTCAATGTTGCGTCATTGTTATTTTGGTTTTCCGGCTTAGTACACCACAAATGGGTAATAGCTTCGGGATAGGCTAATTGTTACTGCTATTCTTATTGGCAACGGCTTTAGTGTCACAAACTAAAAAAATGGTAAAACTGAAACTATGTATGTATCTCTGATTATTATCAAAAATATATGTATCTGCTCAATATTTTGAATACGAAATCATTGACAACCTCCGTAGGTGAGCGGCATTACCACACTAGTTTTCATGGGGTAGTTACCGCAGAAGTTCCGAGTTCGTTTGCTAGACGGGTCAATATAGAAAACCACATTTTCTACATTAGGGTATTTATGGTACCTTCGTTGGTACCCTTTCTATTTCGTAACACATGTGCTTTAAATACTTACTAAGGGATCACAGCAATGTAAGTGCTGTTATCCCAGTCTATGCCATTATTTATTTATTATGTTTTTTTTTTCATAAATTGCGTCACGATAGCCGAGTGGTTGGGTGGTCGGAATTTTAAGTCAAGAGACCCGAGTTAGATTCTCAGGTGACAGGCTCGTACCAATGGGTTTTCAAAAACTTATGTACGAATTATATCGTTGGCTTGGATATAAAGATGGCGACGGGCTCACCACCAGTCACGTTGACCAGAAAATATCTTCATTCGTACTTAAGTTTTTGAAAAACCCGTTGGTACGAGCCTGCCACATGGGGATCAAACTCAGTTTTCTTGACTCAAAATTCCGACCACCTAACCACTCGGCTTTCGTGACCCTTTATGTGCCTTGATAATATTTGAATTATTGGATTATAAGATATTTTTTTAAAAGTGTATAATTTTATAAAACTATAAATAAATATAAATAATTATAATTAAAACTATAAAGTAATAGGTTTGATTTGACAACCTCCATAAACGAGTGGCGCACATGATGGAATGGAGATTCCATTCCTGAACACGTCAATATAGAAAACCAGTTTTTAATTTTCTCTGGTGTGGGTGTTGGTGGTTACTTCGTTGTTTCTGTTTCCAAAACACAAGTGCTATAGAGTTGCTATACTTAGGGATCAGAGCAAAGTATTTGATGTTGTTCCCATGTATTTCTTTTTAAAAAAATAAGTATGAAGATAATTTTCCTTATCTTATATTAATAAAGTTTTTGGTTTGTGGTTCATATTGAAATATTAAACTGGCACGTTTGACAAGACCAGTTACTTTCACCAGCATAACACAGTTAACTTATCACTTATTATTAGTAAAAAGTTTATACATTGTAATTAAGACCTCCAATATTTTTAACGCAATTCCCAATACAGGGGTAGACAGAGGTCAAGTCTAGACAATTAGGTCCCTTTGACCCACCTTACACCGAAGATATTTTCGGGACAACGTGACAGGTGGTGAGCCCGTTTCCGTTAGCCGATTTCTAACAATTATGTAATTTTAATGTGCCAGGCATTTCAGTCATCAACGAAATTCCGAAAATATAAGTTAAGTCTCAATGAGTCATGTCGATGATTTGGCCTGAAAATCAGTGTAAAGAAAACCGAAGTAATACTTCTGCACTGTATAGCGTCCCGTACGACATCAAACTCGGTAACGACTCGCGTAATCTTGTAGACAAGTTCAAGTATCTGGGCAGCACTGTATCATCTAAGTGCCTCCTTGATGACCAAGTCAACAGCAGAATTGGAGCGGCTTCTGCAGCCTTTAGCAAGCTTCGTCCCAAGGTATTTCGTTCATACAATATTAATACATACTCACTACGTAGTACGTAAAGTAGCTGTGTACATGGCAGTCGTTCTGCCTTTCGGCGTTTCCTTCATACCTTTTCTGCCTTTCAGCCTTTACTTTATACCTCTGCAGCGTGGGTTCCATACCGCAAGCATATCCGCACATTAAACAGATTTTAATATGCCAGACATTTTAATCATCACCGAAATTCCGAAGATTCATAAATAAATAAGAAATAAAGTTCCACTTTCACTTAGCTCTCCTGTTGAATCAGGCTGTTACGTAATACAAAATCATAAAATTCTTTGAGCACTTTGAAAGTAAAATTTTATTTATTCAAATGTTGAATTTGTATGCAAAGTTTTCTTAAAATGTTTCGGAGATGTAAAGTTTGACTCATATTGTTTGTACCCTGATGATATTAAATAATTAACAGAGTGATGAAACCTAGCTGAGTTACGCCGTTTCCATCAGTCAGTATCCCTTTATGTTTATATTTACTTTTGACTAGAAGTAGAACAAGTCTAGCGTTGCTATTCTTTTGCGTACTCTTTTACATGCTATTTTATTCATTTGCTTCTGTACACAAATATGTTAAAAAGCGGACGAGAGTTCCTAGGGCATGTCAACACCCCAATGACATAATTATATGATAAGGCCTCTGGCGGTCGGGCTTTTAGTTCTTTGTGGGCGTTGCTAGATTTTCTTTTATTTTGTTACTTTGACTTCCCAATAGGAAGGTCCCACTCCGCATCGTTGTATCATTTTTATTGTTGAAAATTTTAAAAAAATTTAACAAACACAGAATTAATATAACAATAGGCAACTTAATGCTTAATATACTGCAGCAACTTGGTTAGCGTCGAACATCTTTTCATTTCTGATCCAAAAGACATTTTTATTAAATTCCTAATTGTGCCTGACAGTTATCACACTGGCCAGTTGCTAATGAAAACTTCTTTTATGTTTCGATTGTACTACTGTTTGGTAACCTGATGTGATGCATTTTATTAATCGATTAAAATTGAATTAAAAATTGAAAAGAATTCGAATTGGCGGCAATTTCAAAAGTGTTCTGACATCTGAATATAAATTGATCACGATAAAATTATTGTTCCAGGATTTATGAAATTAATATTTTGCTCTCTATTGGAGTTTCGGCGGATTCTGGATTTAACGGCATACACAGTCTTTGTACTTCTAACAGCATGCGGCCGGCGGAAGTGTTGTTGTATTTGTTGATAGTAGAACATACTGCCGAAACCAAGCTTTTGAAGTGTCTGGTGACATACCGACTTTATGCAAGGCGATCACTGCAATCCTATTTTCTTTAATATTCGAAACATTTAGCGGTAGCTACTATGTATTATCACCTACCTACCATGTATATTTGTTGTGTTCAGCATCGAATAAACATCGTTTTTTTTTCTAATAAAAAAGTAAATCAGTAAAGATTCATATTCGAATTTTTACCTTTCATTAAATTTATCTTAACGACATTACAACATTATACACAATTTTCCACGTAATGCTTGTAGCTGTAGAAATATTAAAATCCCGGAAGAACCGTTATACTCCTAACCTTTAAGGTATTTAAAATGTATGAATGGCGCGTGTGGCTTTATTGTATTTAATTTATATAATCCATCTAAAATTATTTAATAACGAATCTTATGTGAAAATACATTCTGAAAACCACCACATCACAACCTTACCACTTAGACGTTGCTGGCCATCATGGTTCTTTTTAATTTTTGTATGTTTTTCTTACTTAAATATTATTAATAAAGGCAATTACTTCCGAAGGATGTTGAGAAGACTTTTGCACAAATACTGTATATATTGTTTTAATTATTATTGCATATGCATTCATTTTTCTGGACACTGTCACAGACCCGCTGTAGAGATTTCTAAAGAAATAAGCAGGGCCTTTGTAAAAATTTCATGTTGTGATTATATTATTTTGTGTTTGCTGCGTACATACAATATTAAATAAATAAATAAATAAAAATAAAGTTGAGCACATTGCACTACTACTGGTTTGCTTCGACAGAAAATCTCAGCGAAATTACCGACGCAAATTACAGGTGCTGCTTGTGCTTCTGACATTTGTTCGGTAAATGAGAAAACTAAAGGTCCAAATCTCTCTCGTTCAAATCTCTCTTCCCCTCACAGCTATTCTTACCTATTTACTTTTACCATCGGGAACACACCCGACGCTATTCGAATTGTATCTCAAATACTTAATTATGTATTTATAAGCAATGATGGAATGCAATGATATGTATTTTTGAAAATTTCACTTTGCTAACAGGGCGATGGATCTACAATATTCACAATGATACACGAATAACTACAATATCCTAAAACAAACTCCCGACAAAGATGTCACATAAAATCCTAAGATGTAAGTTATTAGGGTACTATTAGACGGACGAGGTAAGAGCAATTTGTAACGATATGTAGAGGTATCGCAGCGTATAATGTCATAAAATAAAAGCGTTTTTATAACAGTCGTGAATCTCATTCATGAATCTTTGCGCTATTTAAAAAAAAAATACAGTTCACAATTGACAAAAAGTTTATGAATTGTAATCGCTCCAAAATAACCAATATACATATTAAGATTTTACATTTATTTATTTAGTCAAAAACACCGTTTTTAATAACGGGCTGTTTTTATAAAAAACAGTAAAATATATAAACATGCAGACAGATTTAATAGATTTAACAAAATACCAAGCTTCAGTTTACGAGTTTAAAGTGTAAAAAGATAAAGCAGTCATATCTTGGCAGCATGTTCGCAACGAACGATTGTCAGCGAAAAACGCAGTGTATAACTAGCCCAATAAGAGTATGATTTATCAGACATGCTTCGGAAATTGTAGATGTATCTGGGAAGTGACTTCGTGCATAAGTTTAGGTTGAATATATTGTAAAATTTAAAAATTAAATTAAATACTCGTAAATTTTAGGCTATTAATTGTTATTTTTTGGTGACACATAAAAAGTAAATAAAAGCAGTTGCCTACTAATCCTACGAAAGCATTCTATCAAATATTAGAGAGAGAGAGAAACTTTTGGCGGACATTGAACATGCTCCAGACGTTTTTTTAATATAATTTTTCACAGGTTTTTTAAGTATTGAACCCTTAAACAGACAGGTTTAAGGGTTCAATACTTAAAATTTCTGATAACATTTTTTTATTAAATAATAAATAAATAAATATCTTCACGCAATTCCCAATACAGGAGTAGACAGAGGTCTAGTCTAGACAATTAACTCCCTTCGACCCACCTTCCACCGAAGATATTTTCGGGAAAACATGACAGGTGGTGAGCCCGTCGCCGTCTTTATGTCCAAGCCTACGAAGTAATTCGTACATAATTTTTTAAAAAACCCATTGGTACGAGCCTGCCAACTGGGGATCGAACTCGGGTCTATTGACTCGAAATTCCTACCACCCAACCAACCACTCGGCTATCGTGACTTTTAACATTTTTTTATTACATTAGATAATGACAGGTGATATAAAAGTTCATATTTTACGGATATGACACTAAATGACGAATTGCTTTTTAGTGAAAGCTGGTTTTGAAACTTTGAAAAGGTTTCATAGTTAACCAAAATCCTCAGCATGAAGAGACCGCTTAGTTCCGACGATATTTCTTTATAAATTTTCGTTTCTCAAAATGCATGTGAAATTATAACTTTTAAATTAAACGTTTGAAAGTTTATGAAATCTTACTGAAGAGAGATTTACATACATAAAATTTTATTGTTACATTTATACCCTGTACATCATTTCTGAAATCAAATTCTGATCCCGAAGCTACGTTAGTCTAGTAGTTTGTATGCCATAAACTAAACAACGTCTCTATTCTGTAGAAACAATGTTCATATCGTTTTCAATTTTAAACGAAGCTTGGTATGTAATAAAAATATCACTATTACTTGTATTGGTTGATGGTAATAATTTTTATATACTTTATAACAACTTGCGAATTCATTTTTGAGTCTACACATAATTTGAATGTTTCGAAGAATTTAAAGAAATACAAAACATCACAAATAGCTGCGACCAAGATACCGATTGGCGACTATAATCGCCAACCCGGTAATTTATTTCGGGGTTCGCGATTATTTGTTTAAATAAACGTTTTAAGAGCTTGATAAGCAAATATTATTTAAAATTTAACGAGAGCCGTGTTCAATTTCCTGGTGTAAAGCTCGTAACAATGAGGTTCAACAAAACTTATGTACTATTTATATCGCTGTCATGTTGTCCCAAAAAATGTCTTCGGTGAAAGAAATGTTCTTAATTGCCAGGAGCTCTGTTCACCTCAGTATTGTGAATAGCCTAAGAAGCAAAAAATCATTATATATGTGAAAAAACAAAGAGAAATAAATAGCACACTTTTCTATAAAACTTTTAACACGTGTACAAATCGGTATTTCAATATAGCCCGAAACTGTTCGAGCGTTTAAATGGAAGTTCAATGTTGCGTCACTGTAATTTTGGTTTTCCGGCTTAGTACACCACAAATGGGTAATAGCTTCGGGTTAGGCTAAATGTTACTGCTATTCTTATTGGCAACGGCTTTAGTGTCACAAACTAAAAAATGGTAAAACTGAAACTATGTATATATCTTTGATTATTATCAAAAATACATGTATCTGCTCAATATTTTTAAGACGAAATCATTGACAACCTCCGTAGGTGAGCGGCATTACCACACTAGTTTTCATGGTGTAGTTACCGCAGAAGTTCCGAGTTCGATTGCCAGACGGGTCAATATAGAAAACCACTTTTTCTACATTAGGGTATTTATGGTACCTTCGTTGGTACCCTTTCTATTCCGTAACACAAGTGCTTTAAATGCTTACTAAGGGATCACAGCAATGTAAGTGCTGTTGTCCCAGTCTATGCCTTTATTTATTTATTATGTTTTTTTTTTCATAAATTGCGTCACGATAGCCGAGTGGTTGGGTGGTCGGAATTTTGAGTCAAGAGTTAGATTCTCAGGTGACAGGCTCGTACCAATGGGTTTTCAAAAACTTATGTACGAATTATATCGTTGGCTTGGATATAAAGATGGCGACGGGCTCACCACCAGTCACGTTGACCCGAAAATATCTTCGATGGAAGGTTTTCAATGGGACTTTATTGTCAAGACAAGACCTCTGTCAACCCCTGTATTGAGAATTGCGTAAACAAAAAATTTTTAAGTAATGTTCATAAGTAGTGCAAAATTATATTAGTGCATGACACTTCTGATGGGCCTAAAGATTACAAGAAAATACAACGTAAGAAATATTAAAAATGTTTTAATATTCTTGAGAAATAAATGCATCATTCATTACGTTAGTGGGTCGAATATCCATCAAAAATTTAATAAAAGCATCCCGCTAGTGCACTGCGGTTAATCTGCTGAGGATAGCGAAAAGCAAGTGAAATATTTGCCCCAATTTCCACATGAAAATTGCATCGATTTTTAACCAAATTAAATACTTCATAATGGATACTACTACTACTACTCTCAACTATACCGGAATAATCAAATTAATCTATAATGTATATCTCTATAATGAAACTACATCTTGTTTAAATTTCTCGATGTTCATTTGTACAGATTTAATTTTTATAACTTTAATATTTACTTTCAACTGATCGGTTTCGCCTTGAGGCATAACCAGGAAATGCAGTAATCAGTTAAAAAAAACTGTAAATCTGGAAATTGATATCTAAATTAACGTTGTATTTTTACCTTCGCGCTTTTCCCTTTACTGGATATTTAGACAATTTATGCAATTTTTTTTAATTACGATGAAATCATATTCAACCGCATCTTTTTAAGACAACGTTACATGGAGGTGAGTCCACCGCCATATTAAGTGTGATCCGAATTAAGATCATTAACCACTTGGCTGTTGTAGTTTTGTTAAATATCTTTAGAGCTCATTCTTATTAGTTATCCTTTAATAAAGTTTTTTTTTATTTCATTATTACGTCTTTTAATAAATTTGGAAACATTGAGTCTACTATTGACCGTATGGTTATAGCGTAAATGTATGAATAAAATAAAATATACAACATTGTATATCCATACATATTTAATAGCGTTAGAATACAAGACTAATAAAAATACAAAGTTGTACATTTTATTAATCTACTTTGTATATTTTATTAGTCTTGTATTCTAACGCTATTACATATATATGGATACCGGTAGATGGCGAGATAACCACCTTAGATAGACAAAAACTAATAATATTAGACAAAAACTGAGCAGTCCGATGACGGGGAGTAAAGTGAAAACAAGTTAATAGACTATCTGATATAAGACAACGAGTTATCACTACCAACGATTCAGAGATGAATTTTTGCTAGATATTACACAGATGATAATCTAAATTTTTCGAACTCGAACACAATATTTTTTTTCCTTGTTTGTTGCAGCAGATATAGGTAAGAGTTTTGTTTTTACTTAGACGACTCCCAGGCAAACACCTACCTTATCTTCCACTTCTTAAAACTTAAAACACCTCGCACTCATTGCAAAATTTTATTAAAGTATATGTAAAATTAAATAAATAAATATCTTCACGCAATTCCCAATACAGGGGTAGACAGAGGTCTAGTATAGACGATTAAGTCTCTTCGACCCACTTTCCACCGAAGATATTTTCGGGTCAACGTGACAGGTGGTGAGCCCGTCGCCGTCTTTATGTCCAAGCCAACGATATTCGTACATAAGTGTTTGATATACCCATTGGTACGTGCCTGCCACTTGGGGATCGAACTCGGGCCTCTCGACTCGAAATTCCGTCCACCCAACCACTCGGCTATCGTGACTTAAGTTTATGTTATATAGCATAATTTAATATATTGGGAAATATTATTATAAAAAATGTCTTTTATATATGTGTGAATGTAACACATCTTATATGTGATTAAATTAAAGAGAAAAAAGTTTCCAAAATTTCTACTGACACATTTAATTTAAACACATAAAAGTTCAGCATAAATATGCTTTAAAAATCAATAAAAATTGCATAATAAAAAATTCGTTTGAGTAACAAATTTTTTGTCAATAGATAGAATTCCTAACTGAAAAGTCAGGAACATCAAATTGTCACTTGCAAAAGGGATAATAGATGGCGCGGATTCCAAAAACAAGGCATGAGTAAAGAAAAGAGAATATACAGATTTAAAATTCAACTGATGCATGTAAGACAAGGTGGCTCGGAGGTAAGAGCGTAGCCACGGTTCGGCGAAGGTCGCGGGTTCGAATCCCGCCAGTGTCGGTTGAAATTTTATGAACTTTTTTCTCTTTAATTTAGTCACATAAAAGTTCAGCAAAATATAAAGGCACAAACATCAATAAAAATTGTATAATAAAACATCTAATCTTATCTTAAAATTACTTCTAAATATAAACTGATTCTATTAAGTAATTAAATTATGTTGACTTATTTGTTTGTCTTTATCTTAAAAACTTATCAGAGTCATTACATTTAAGTTCCCTTAATTAAAACAGCGCATCTTAATTAAGACTTCCTTACCGTACATTTTCAATCTTAAACTTCTCCTCAAAGGAAAGCTTATTATCATACTGTATGCGAACCTAAATAATTTAAAAAATAGTAATTATAATCGATAATTATAACCAAAATTCCATAGAATTTCATTGAGATTGGTATATTCGACTCGGTATCGGCATGAAACTTGCCAACATTATTTCTTCCTTTTACCTACCTAAGACAAGAACAGTAATACCATATGTTTAAAATAACATCTCTACAATAATGAATTTCTGCTAAGTCTAGTAACTAAATTCTCATTAGAAGATTTTTAAATAATTTCGTAGGACCGTCATGCTAAATAAAAGCTGCAGCTAATGTTAAATCTTGAATGGTCTTCTATAGTTGTAGTTTGACTTGAATGTGTACGAATTGATGTAATAACTTAATTTATGTACATTTCGAGCTAACTGCAACTGCTCCACTTTGACCGACATATTTTGGTTATATCTATGTATTTCGAACGTAAGCGTCTTTGTTACTAATAAAAAAATGTTACACTGATGTTTTTACACGCGATTGTTGAAGTCTGTTTTCGAAAGTTAATTTCTCTCATAAAGGCTTACATTATTTTGCGTCTTTGTAATGCCACTTTTTCGTTTCTTAGGGTTTAAAATCACAACAATGCTGAATAGTTTATACTCGAAAATATATCAATGTTACGTTAATTTATTTTAATTTAATTCGGTAAAATATAACATAGCTAAGCTGTTTTGGCATATATTACATTCGGCTACTGTCCAGAGCCTGCTATATTATAGGGATAGATAAAGCTTTAGCGTATGTTTATATATTGGACAAAAATGCACTCCTGGCCACTAAGGTATTATTATATTCATATTGACAAAGGGCTGTGAGTACAGACATGGGATAATGACTATAACGTCGAGGAATACTGCTCACCCTACGCCACTAGACAAAGCGCGTTAAGAAACGAAGTGACTTTTAGTATAACGTGGGTAATCACAACCTACCGGAACAATTGTTATTGAATAAAAATATTAGGAATTGTTTGAACTCCCTTACATTAGTGCCACAAGAAGAAACTAGCTATTATTGCTATTGCATTCAACGGTTTTCGTATCTTATCGAATCCATATACAGTTTTATTGTGTTGCCTTTAAAAGATAATGAAGTATCTTTGCCACAAATTAATATACGATTCAATTAGTCATTAGCCAGATGAACTCCGTATATCTGTCTTCTATACCCCTAGTAGCTGCTCTAATCTTTGCCCCGGCCCTAACTCCTTAGAGCAGGGGTCGTGTTATCAATTTCGCTATCTGGCACAGTGAACAGAATAGCTCAACGATATTTTCCTCGCATCAGTAGATAAATATAGAACATGACACGAATAATGATTCGATTGCTTACCAAAAAAATAAATTAACCCGTATCTTACGATGATCGTGAAAAAATGCAAAAACGTCATAATATTACACATATACCACTAACACATATTACCAACAATTGGGCAATAAAACTTACTTTAGTATAATTAAGACAATTTCCATCACATATATAATTTTCGAAAGGAAGTTGACTATTCAATGTTGATTAATGTATTTAAAGTCCTTAAACGCCGCAGTTCAAATAATGGTAAAAGTTTTTCTTTCAAATAGCAAACTGAACGACTTGGTGAAATTATCAACTTTAATTTTGTTAGAACTTTACAGCGCTTTATCGACCTAATAAATTTATTTCGTCTATAATTCACTTTTTTTTCGGTTTATATAATTCAAATTTGAAAGTTTTGACTGTGGTAGAGCCACGCATCAGCCTTTGTTGTTGCATGAATGGGCCGGCTCGACCGGGGAAGTACCACGACCTCACAGAATACCGGCGTGAAGTAGAAGTCTAACAAACTTCTGCGTTTCGTCTGGTGAGTGCAGGTAACCGGTGGCCCACACACTCCCCTCCCCCAATTCTGGGGGAGGGGCTGTACTCTAAGAGGAGGTAACGCATCTGCTATGCCTCTGGTATTGCGGGTGTTCATGGGCGGTGGTAATCACTTACCATCTCGTGAGCCACCTGCTCGTATGCCTCCCTTATCTATAAAAAAAAATTTAAAGTGGATTGTTTTTAAATACACAAAAGTATTTCCATAATTACCTTTTATTAGAGCACTGTGTCTATTTTCATGTATTTCATTTTAAAAAAATAATTTACTATTTTTTTTGGATTTTAAATTTATAAATAGAACTAAAATCACAAAAATATTTTTTATACATAATCATCGTTTATGGTAATAGTCACGATAGCTGAGTGGTTGGGTGGTCGGAATTTCGGGTCGAGAGATCCGAGTTCGATCCCCAGATGGCTGACTCGTACCAATGGGTTTTTCTAAAACCTATGTAGGAATTACATCGTTGGCTTGGACATAAAGACGGCGTCAGGCTCACCACCTGTCACGTTGTCCCGAAAATATCTTCGGTGGAAGGTGGGTCGAAGGGACTTACTTGTCTAGACTAGACCTCTGTCTACCCTTGTATTGGGAATTGCGTGAAGATATTTATTTTATTTATTTATTTTTATTTGATGTATTTGAAATTTGGGCCATAATCCTTAGGTTACCTCCTAGCGTTAGTAGTAGCAGTTAATAGTGACCATTCAAAGCTTAGGGCGGCGGGTTCGAACTTGAATAGCAAACATCAGGGTGATAAATATGAAGTCATGCATTTTTACTTGTATACCCGAATAGTTACGACGATGGACTCACTGTCTATCATGTTGTCTTATCTAGACCTCTGTTTACCCCAGTATTGGGAATATGCGTAAATACAAAAAAACTTTATGTTGTTAGATATAAAGATTTGTTTAAATTATGATTAGTCCAAATCAACATCGCCATGAATGGAAGTGATTATTTGCGACGGGATCGGGTATATTCTGTAGCCTAGGGAACCTGCTAATAACTGCAATTGTAGAAAGTAACATATAGCTGTCACTCTTCAGTGCTGAATAGATCTGAACTACACTGACCTTTTTACTAAATAAAATGTACTGAAATTATATTGCTTGTGGAAAATAGAAATAATAAAAAATTGCTTTATTACAGGTTTTAGTGATTAAATTATGTTGTCGAAAGCTCTATCGTGAAACGAATCTTTGAATTGGTTGATTGCGGTCATTTTTCGCTTCAGAACTTACTAAGAGAACCAGTATTTTCACTTAAAAACTTTGGAACTTCAGTTTTGACGTTAAGTCTTATTCTTTGGAAAATTAAAAGTAGAAAATAATCAATTAATATTTTTTTTATTATGTATTTTCTCGTATGGTTGGGTTTTTATGCATATAATATAAAAATACATAAAATTAAATAAATAAAATATTATTAAATATATACGTAATAAATACTAATACATAAATATAATGCATAAATATTAAGACCCAACCAGACGCTGCCCCCGGCAGGGGAGACCAGACGGCTGGGGATTAGGACGAAAGTGAGAGAAACCGGCGGACGATGAAGGTGGTATCGAGGAGCACCGCCTTCAATGATTTGCGCTCGAAGCGGAGACCCAGTCGTCTCAGGTGTTTGGAAAGACTGACTCGGATTAACCCATTCGCAGAGACGACTATCGGGATAAAATCAATCAGCACACCACCCCACATGTCGGTCACCTCGTGAGCCAAGTCCAGATATTTTGTCTCTTTGTCTGTTTCGGCCTTCACGAGGTTCTCGTCATACGAGACGGTAATGTCCACCAAAAATACCCTTGACTGTGTCCGGTCCATCAACACGATATCAGGCTTGTTTGCCAGAATCGTCCTGTCCGTGATGATGGGCCGGTCCCAATAGAGCCTAGCGCGGTCATTTTCGAGTACGGCGTAGCGTAGCAGCAGTAGCGTGCTGAGAGGATTCGGGGAGAGGCAAAACCATATTGGGCTCATACAGTCGCTCTGGAAAATACCCTATCGTATCCTAATCCGGTGTTCGGCAGCTATCATCCGCTCACCTAGATAACAAAGGTCGTACTCCATCGCCCCATACAGTACCCGAGGAAGTCTCTAACTGTATCGTCCACTTTGTACAGTTCAAGGACCCTCTTTAGGCACGTATGGGGTACCGAGTCGAACGCCTTTCTGTAGTTTATCCAGACAGCAGAGAAGTTCCGACGGTTGCGTTTAACTATCTTGCCGATGACCGCGTCGATGAGGAGCGGTACCTTGGTCCCACGACCACCGCCTCGACATCAACTCTGAGCACACGACATGATCCTATTCACATTAATGTGCTGGGTGATTCTCGTGCTCAGAAAAGATGTCAGCGTCTTATACATGGTGGGTAGACACGTGATTGGGCGGTACTTACTCGGGTCTGGGGTAACCTGATCTTTTGGAACCAAATGTGTGACTACAGTAGTAAAGAGACTCGGAAGGGACTTCTGTTCGAGAGCTTCTTGAAACTGTCGGGCGAGCACAGCGTGACACACCACGAACCCCTTTAGCCAGTAGTGATGCAGCCCGTCGAGTCCCGGACTTTTCCAGTTCGGGGCTCTACGGACCGCCTCAGCTACGTCTTCAAGTGTTATGATGAGTCCATTGGTGGAATATCTGCACTCGGTCTCGCCACGATTTCCATTATTTTTTGATGGAAAAGGGAGGCAAACGAGCAGGTGGCTCACGTGATGGTAAGTGATTACCGCCGCCCATGAATACCCGCAATACCAGAGGCATAGCAGATGCGCTGCCGGCATTAGAGTGAAGAATTGGAGGATGGGGGTGTGTGGGCTACCGGTTACCTACACTCACCAGACGAAACCCAGAAGTTTGTTAAACTTCTACTTCACGCCGGTATTCTGTGAAGTCGTGGTACTTCCCCGGTCGAGCCGGTCCATTCATGCAACAACAAAAGCTGATGCGTGGCTCTACCACTGTTAAAATCCAGGAGCCCTCGCTTTGGTTTGCGGACTCTGACCACAAGCTATGCCAGAAGGCGACAGTGTTAGCCTGGTCAGGTCCTTGGCCAACCCTTCCAGTTTCTGATCGCTCCAACGATTTATGGAGTCTCTTTTGGTCACTTTGAAAGAGACGATTCTGGTTAGACCGCTTTGACCTCTCTCTGTATATCGTTCGAGTTCGGCATGATCCAAAATTTTCGAACGGATGATATACCGAACTTGGTCTTTTGCTCGGTGACAGTAACAGTAGGATCGAGCTCATCAAAGAAGCGATGCATCCTAGCTCGATGTGCAAATCCTCCGGAAACCGGGGGATTTGCACATCGGGCAATCCGGTTTTAAGTTTTGTCTTTCACATTTTACATCGGAAATCCCAAGGAAAAAGATATTTACACGTTAACCCCTTAATTACGTAAAAATTTAATTAAATGTAAGTTGCAGTAATGTAATAAAATATTGTATAGTATAATATATAAGGGTATAGTATAATATTTAATATATAGTATAATACATGAGGCAATTATGTCTTTCTCAATTGGCTCTGCCGGCGGCATTGACGGAATTACGCCTCAACATCTGAAAGATCTTGTAAGCGCGTCCGCCGGTGACGCCGGCCGAATTCTTTTGGGCGACATAACAAAATTAAGTAATTTTATGCTTTCTGGCAATGTAAATCCCAATTTTGTTAAAATCATATATGGAGCAAGGATATGTGCTTTTTAAAAAAAAGATAATGGTATCCGCCCTATAGCTGTTGGTTACACTTTTAGACGTTGAACTTCTAAATTAGCATGTAGGCACATAACCTCCGATCTAAAGTCAAAATTTCAGCCTATTCAGTTAGGCTTCGGTAGCAGAGAAGGTTGTGAGGCAGCTGTACATTCTGTGCGTACTTTTGTAACGAATTGTCAAACAGATGTTCTCTTGAAAGTTGACCTTAGGAATGCCTTTAACTCCCTCGACAGATCAACCCTGCTGAAGGAGGTTGCGAAACATACCCCGGAAATTTACCATTACGTTTGGTAATGTTACAGTCAAAACTCTAATTTATTTTACGAAAATCATTTAATTGACTCAGCCGTCGGAGTTCAGCAGGGTGATCCACTTGGCCCAGCATTATTTAGTTTGGGAATTCAACCGATTATTTCAAAGTTGAAATCCAAACTCAATGTTTGGTACCTAGATTGCGGAACCCTAGGAGGAAAGCCAGAAGACGTGCATAATGACCTTCAAAAAATTATTCAAAATTTTAAAAACATTGGCCTTGAATTAAATAATACTAAATGTGAACTTTTCATTCCTGACCGTTTGTCTTCGCATAGACACAGATTGTTTCAAAATTTTAACAATATATCTCCTGGCATAAAAGTAACTGAGGCGGATTCTCTTTACCTCCTTGGAGCGCCGTTATTTATAGAGTATGAAACCTCTTTTGAAAGTAAAATTTGATCAATTTTTAGAACATGTTAATAAACTGTATATTCTAAATTCTCATATAGCGCTTACTATTTTAAAATATTGCGTTCTTGTTCCTAAATTTACTTATTTACTCCGCTCGAGTCCAGCATGGAAATGTTCTGATTTTTAAAACAAATTGACCTCAATCTCAAAATAGCTTTGGAAAAATTCTAAATTTATCTTTAGTCTCATCTAGCTGGACTCAAGCTACTTTACCTGTTATATTTGGAGGTATCGGTATAAGAGAGGTTTCAAATATTGCGCTGCCGGCTTTCCTTGCCTTAGTACACAGTGTTCATGATTTGTCACGTAAAATTCTTAAGAATGATTTGGACTTGACCTTTGCTAACGAGGCAAGAGAAGCATGGTTACGTCTCTGTCCTGGCGAGGATATTCCACTGGAACCTAACTCACAAAAATGGTGGGATATCCCGTTGGTTCAGAATGTGCAGAAATGCTTACTGAACAATTTTCACTGTGACAGAGACCGCGCCCGCTTTCTAGGTGTTTCGACAAAGGAATCCAGTTACTGGCTACATGCTTTACCATCAAGTAACCTTGGTACATTACTAGATAAAGAAAGTTAACGTATAGCTGTAGGAATACGATTGGGAGCATCGATTTGTCAACCACATCGATGTCCTTGTGGCAGCGACGTCGACGAGTTAGGCCTCCACGGACTTTCATGCCAAAAAAGTGCCGGCAGACTATCTCGTCACGGTTCCTTGAATGAAATCATCCGAAGGGCTCTTGTTTCCATTAATATTCCATCGATTTTAGAGCCTTGTGGAATATTTAGGAGGATGGTAAGAGACCCGACGGCTTGACTTAAGTCCCTTGGGAGAGAGGCAAAGCTCTTGTGTGGGACGCAACTTGCGTCGATACATTAGCGGCCGCTCATATCAAGGTACTTCGATAAGGGCCGGGGCGGCATCAGAGGCAGCTGAATCGGGTAAATGGCGTAAATATGAGTCTTTGAAAGGAGACTATATATTTGTTCCATTTGCCGTAGAGACAATCGGTCCGTGGGGTCCCCGCGCGATGCAGTTTCTAAAGAAATTGTATCCGCGACTTATAGTTGCCGCTGGTGACAAGAGGGTTGTATCTTTTCTCGCTCAACGGTTAAGTCTAGCCATTCAACGTGGAAATGCAGCCAGCGTTCTTGGTAACATGCCACGAGGAGTAGGGCTCTACGATTATAGTAGTTTTAGTTAATAAGTATTGTAAATATTAACATAATTTTTCTGTATAATATATTATTACATAATATATTTAGCGCTCCCTTGAGACGACTTTGTATAATCACTACAACTTGACAAGCCTATAAACAATCTCAGTAAGAGAAATCTCGAACCTGAGATACCTCTAGCTGTCTTTACTTAGGTTTGAGCGGCTCAATTTTCAAATTGATCTATCAGCATCCATTACTGTTGTATCAGATACCTCACACAAAAGGTTGCGTATCATTGGTATGACAAATTTTGGCTTGGTGCTTTGAGATGGTACTTTATGCTATTCTCTTACAACACCAATAGGATGAAAGGTGGTGGCAAAATTCTTACGCTACTACCACACAACATTTACTTAATATGATATGAAAACTCTTGACTAACATTTTCATTTATAATTTATATTTTTAATGAAACAGAATAATTAATTACTTAGAAAGAAACAAAGATTTATCTGTTCAATCTCATCAATCAATTGACTAAAGGCGAGGCAATTGCTTCAATGTAAAGAAAACTCCAGAATAAACATTTATATTTACAAGGTAGGAAAATTTCTCGGCTTTCGTAGTAATATTATTTGTAATAAAATCAAGAAGAGTTTATTTTTAAGGCTGTACCAACCTGAGGCTTTGCCTGTATAAGATAGTTTTATTCGTAAAATAATTTCGATGAAATGTGTACTTAGTATGAAAAAAAAAATGTGTCGAATTAATTTCATAATTTACTTAGCCTGATTAAAGGATAAAATAGGTGTAATTTTTATACATGTATAAAAATTTTATAAAAATGATATTCCTCTGAATCTCATAAACGGTGCTAGGAATCAAAACTGTTGTAATTCTGAATAAGACTTGTGCTACTGTCTCTAATTTACCACAAATAACACGGTGAAATGATTTATTCAAATCCTGTCCTCAAAGTAAATCAACATTAAACATCTATCAAAATCGGTTCACTGGTTTTTACGTGATGCGTGATCAGACAGCCAGATCCGGCCTGGCAGGGTTTTACCACGGTCGCGCGAAATACCTGCGTATAGTTACGAGCGCTTTCTGTATTTCATTTCCAGAAGGTCTATTCCCCTCACCATTTATCATGGCATATCGTTTATCAACTTCTAAAAAAATTCCAACACTCATACGATGGTGTCGCCAATGCATATTGTATATATACTAGAAAAGCCCTTTTTTGCCACATTATACTCCTTTGCTATAAAAAAAACATAATCCGTACATTTAATATATCCAAAAAATGTAATTGGATGTATTTATACTCATTTATTACTCAATCTCTCGTGTCTCTATTGACGAGTCGCTTACAAACCGGTTTTCATAGCGTCGCCAAAGATTCGATTCCCGGACGAATAAATTTTTATAAAAATCACTTTTTGGGTATGTGTTTGTATTACCTTTTCGTTTTAGATTCCATAAAATAGGTGATTGAGCTATTACTTTACTTTGGGAAAAGAGCGATGTATGTTTCTATGCATTTATTTACTAAAAAATACACTGTCAATCCGTGCAATTTTCTTCTAATTAGTTTCATTCGTTATGACTCGTATGAAAGATTTGAATTACCTTTAGAAATGTTCGGTACGCTAATGTTTAAGAATGGACAATTAAACTTGAGACTAAAAATTATAAAAATTCTTGACCGATATGTAGTGAGCTAACTTTAAAAATACCACAATACCTAAAAGCAAGCAAACCGGTGACTGGCAGCACAGGCAAAGGTGTCAGATGTCTAGCCCAGTGTTCGCTAAACCGGTTGGCAAGCGTGGCTTCTAAGTTTACCCATATAAATAATAAAACCACGGAGGAACATACTGACGGGAGATGCATCTGTCATGCAGCCAAGTTTTACAGGCTGTAATTTAAAATAAAGCGCTCATTTTATTTTATTTTCAACGAATAAATTGATTTTGTGAGATTATCTTAGGTATAATTTTGTCAGCCATTGTTGCACGTAGAACACGATGCTGATTAACGACCGAGGCTACGGCGATAACTCGCATGTACTCAGCTTCCTGCTTGAAATATCAAGGCCAATACCCATAGTCTGACACTATGCTGTAGCTGTAGTTTATGAAGCTACTCGTGATTTAGATGTAGACACATTTATAACGGAGTGTCAACACACATGGCAGGATTTAGGCCTCATCCGTAAATTTAATGTGCCGTAATTTCCATGCTTTTCAAGCAGATTTCCAATCGCAGTACACTTTGCACCTTAACACTGCTTCCCGTAACCGGTCAGCTGAATTGTGGTCCGGTATTTTTCTATATGTTTACCCCGCCATCTATCAATCAGTCCAATAGTATTTTCTAGGCTTTTCGCATAGTCGCTCTTACGACACCCATAGGGCACAAAGATCATCTTTTTGAAAGAGGATAAGAGCAGTAGCGTGATAATTATGTTCCTAAACCTCTGAAGAAAACAAATAATTAAAAAAACAAGTTTATGTATCGCTAACGCAGTGCAGTATGTATGATAATAAACTATATTTTTACTAAACACGTCTCTTCTATCGGATAAAAAATAAGCATTAATTACGTATGAAAAAAAGTAACTACAAATTGTGACATTTCTGAAAAATTATGCCAAGATTGTCTTCAAACGGTAATCTCCATAAAAAATGTAGGTATTATTTCCCCCGAGTAGTTTTATCCGTCTCCGTTAGAATAGTTTGTTGGTATTTTTCAGGATTTAGAAAATCTATGTATTGCTTTACTGAGATGAAAATTTTACGTAAAAAAACAAAAAATTGTATAAATATCCTATATTATAACTTGAACTTACGTCTATACTATGAATAGAAACAAAGCTAGATTCGCATTTAGTTATTTCAATTCTTCCTTTTGACGAAATTGTGTGTGTGTCGTTTTGATAATATAATATCTTAACTTTTTAACCACATGTTAGTTAACTTTTTTATACCAGGTTAATTAACAGATCAGTTTTAAACAGTCAATATTATTTTATGTGGTTATAATTAATATTGTCGCATTATTAGCCGTGTGGTACCGATAGATACCGGGATGACTATCTCCATAAATAAGAACACCAAAATTCAGCAGACCGGTAACGAGTTACAGCGTGTAAGGTGCAAAGTATCTGTGTTCACTTGCCAAGGGTGATGATTAAGATATGCCTACCATACGGTAGGGGTCTATGTCATGTAATAAATGAACTTTACGAAATGAAAGTAATTCTTTTTATTTTCCTCCTCCTAATTAATACACTTTCTTAAACGTATGAATTTCTATGTTACATGAAAACTGAGATAAAAACTTTATTCACATATTGTGAATGATTTTCAACTAAGTTCAATACTACCTACACTGAAAATTTAGGTCGCGAAAGTGAGACAATTTTCGTCGTAGTAAATCGTAAAGGATTCTTATAAATTTCAGTTTGGCCTGTCTTTCCTTAGCCCAGTAATTGTGATGTATGTACATACGAACTACTTAAATTGTAGAAGCAATTTGTCGAGGTAAATAAATAAATAAATTAAATCTAAAATACTGTTTGTTTTGTTTTTTTCTTTTTCTGAAATTCTATGGAGCTGGCAAATCTAAATTAATATTTAAGATAATAGTTGCAATATCAATTGAAATACCTTTCCTTTGGAAGATGACAAACTAATAATCAGTATGGCTAGTGGTAATTATTTACGACTCCTATGTATATCTGGAACACAAAATAAGCTGCAGTGATTGTTCGGTACTTACCAAAGAGGGAAAGAGAGAGTAAACCTCGTAATATCATACATAAGATATATACATAAGATTTTTTTTTTACGAAAGAGATATATTTATTCTGTTTATAAAGAGTAAAAAGTTAAAGAAGTAACAAGAATACACCCTCACAAGTTTTTTTTGTGATTATTATTTGTAATGTTGAGTAAATTATTTCTACTGTACTGTATCATGTTTATAAAGTTATCTTTATGAATACTAAATCCATTTTTGAAAAATTTGTTCGTATATTTAGCTTATATGAATATAATATTTCGCAAAATAGGATTTAAGGAAAGATCCGACAATCTTCTTTATATCTCTTCTTTTTTCTTCCTATAACTATTTCACAATATTTTTTACATTATTATATTATAATGAAAGTAAAAATATTTCATTTGCAAGTGCAGATAAAGTATATCTCCAGAGATTTATACACCATACTTTGATCTTTTTTATATTAAGCTTTTACCTGTTCAAAGTTTCTTTGACAAGTTTTATAAATATCATATGTACTCACTTTTGCTGCACTATAGAAAGATTTAATTTCAAATATCGAAAGTTCATACAATTTAGTACATTACAAATATATTTGACGCTGACAAATTCACTCCAGGACATAGCACAAGGCATATACTACTAAGTCCAGCAGTTCTTGTCAACTGCTGGACTGAGGATTTCCTATAATTGCGTTGCCCGCAACAGGCAGAGTAGCTTCTGTCCGTTACCGATCTGATGAACTTTGTCTAATATATTTCGAGATGGTGTTATCATCTACTGCTTTGCATTTTCAACACTTGCTCCTTACTTGCCTTTTATGATACCCACGGGCATAAAGAAGTGGTGTAAATTAATACGCCCTTACTATTCGTTACATATGTACTACATATATTACAGTACATAATATATGTAACGTATCTTATTTATTATATACGATGAATATGCAAACATGACAAATGTGAAATCCCTGTAAAAATCGTTAATACCGGCTTCAAAGTGCTTTCAGAAAGAAAAATGTTTCATTTCCCTTGAGTAGTCGTCAACCGAAGCTTTCCCATAATATTTATTAGTTATACTTTGCCGGAAGATTATTGATAGTTGTGACTATTTACCACAAGTCAGTATTATTTTTATTACATGAATGTATAAATAATCTTATTTTTCTTTTTAATAAAAAAAAATATCTTCACGCAATTCCCAAAATGTGGTTTAAAAATTAATTAATTGTAAAAATTTATTGGATGTTAATTAACTAACCATTTAAAAATGACTAAACGAATTAAAATTAGAATTGGCATTAATTTGGTTTATGATAAAAAATATCTTCATGCCATTCCCTAAACAGGGGGTTACAATACAGATCTAGACAATTAAGTCGTTTCAACCCAAGTTTCACCGAAGATATTTTTGGGACAACGTGACAGATGGTGAGGCCGTCGCCGTCTTTATGACCAAGCCAACGATATAATTCGTACATTATTTTTTAAAAAAAACTCATTGGTACGAGCCTACCACCTGGTGATCGAACTCGGGCCTCTTGGCTCGAATTCAAACCTACCAACCACTCGGCTATCGTGAGTTTAATCTATATTTAATAATATTTTGGTATATTATCTAGAAAATAATTTTTAAATCATAAAAAATCAGAATGTTATCCATGAATGATATAATATGAATTTTATCTATGCAATTCATTGCATTCAAATCCTTTAACTTTTTGCCCAGTTAAGTTTTTACCTAGTATATACATATCATTTATTCCTTTTTAATCAATAAAGAATGCATGAGGAATTTTATATGAAATAAAGATAAAATCGATAATCCGACCGGGCTCCGGATGATGGAATCACATTTTACAACATAAGAAACTTTGATGCGCAAATTCCATTCCGACTTATGCTACGTCAGCAGTGAGGGAGAGCTTTTAATTTTAATAGTCGTCTTTAAATCAAATCTTTAATGTAATGCAATTCAATCGTGCCGCATATTTTTACAAAACTCTCCGTTATTTGACTATTTATCAAACAAAATTCAATAAGTTTTTTTAAACACACGTTCTAAAAATAATGCAGAGTAGTTCAAAACCAAAGCCAGACAAACAAGTGCTTTATATATGTTTCTCAATTACTTCCTCATATACTCGTAGGTGAGTTTTATCCACAGATTTTCAAAACGTCAATGCGTTTGGAAGTCTGGTATCGTCATAATTCTGCAGGATTGCTACTACTTAGTATACTACTAGGAGCGTTATAAAAGGAGAAGAATATGTGTTAAAGAGATGGAAAAAGTATTTTGAATGTTTGTTTGAAAGAGAGGAAGTGCAGGTACAACAACCGACGCCTTCCATGTTTAATATAAATGTTGATGAAAGTGAGATAAGCATGGATGAAATAGTAAAAGCGTTGAAAATTATGAAATTAGGTAAGGCAGGGTATGATAGGATTACTGTCGAGATGCTGAGGACTGGACAGCGCATAGTGGCTAGGCAGCTGTACCACCTTTTCAATTTGTGCTGGCGAAATGGGTAAGTACCGGGATACTGGAGCAAGGCCGTAATCGTGCCATTGTGTAAGGGAAAAGGGTCACGGCAGGACTGTATAAATTAACGCGGCATAATCCTTCTCAGCGTCGTTGATAAATTGTATGCGAAAGTGTTGATTGAAAGGGTTGTGAATGAAACAGACGAAAAAGTATGGGATGCAAAAGCGGGATTTAGAAAGGGAATGAGGTGTACGGATCAGGTCTTTTCCTTGCAGTGCATAGTCGAAAAGTGTCTGGCTAAAAACCAGAAGGTCTATTGCACGTTCTTGGATCTAGAAAAGGCCTATGATAGAGTGGTTAGGAATTAATTGTGGGCAGCATTATCCGTGAACGTGATTCACGGAGATAGAGACGATACTCGTCAAACGGGCATTACAATCTCTTTATAGGAATTCTAGTGCTAGTGTAAGGCTAAACGGGGCATACACTGAATGGTAAAACTGTAAAATATATTTTTTTTTATAGAAGAGGGAGACAAACGAGCAGGTGGCTCACGTGATGGTAAGTGATTACCACCGCCCATGAACACCCGCAATACCAGAGGCATAGCAAATGCGTTGTCGCCTTAGAGTGCCCCCCCCCCCCCAGAATTAGGGGAGAGGGGTGTGTGGGCCTCCGATTACCTGCACTCACCAGACGAAACGCAGAAGTTTGTTAGACTTCTACTTCACGCCGGTATTCTGTGAGGTCGTGGTACTTCCCCGTTCGAGCCGGCCCAATCATGCAACAACAAAAGCTGATGCGTGGCTCTACCACTGTTATGGTAGATCCAAAAAGGTGTTAGACATGGATGTGTAGCATCACCGTGGCTATTTAATCTGTTCATGAACAATTGCTTGACAGATTTAAAAGAGAGAGAAAGTTGGTTGAGAATGAATAAGTCATTCGCAAATGTTTGCTCTATACTGATGACCAAGTATTACTTGCGTCTTCAGCCGAGGAGTTGCAGGAGATGGTAACTCCTATGAGTGGAGCTTTAATTAGAAAGGGAATGAAGATGAATGTAGGGAATGTAAAGAAGACGAAAGTGATGGTGTTTGAAAGAGATGAGGCAATGACAAACTGCAATATCGTGATTGGAGATGAACAAATTGAACAGGTGAATGAGTTTGTTTATCTGAGTTCAAAGTTTACAAGAGATGGAAAGTGTGAGAGTGATATTGAAAGAAAAATGAATGCAGGAAAAATGGTGAATGGATGAACTGAAAAATATGAACAGTCGGAAGATTTCTAACAAGTTTTGTTTGGCTTTGCTCGAAGGAGTGTTGCTTGCAACACTCCCTCACCCCTCCCACACACATGTACGGAAGTGAAAGTTGGGTATGACAGAAGAAACATGAAAGCAGAGTAAATGCAGTTGAGATGAAAGCGTTAAAAGTATGATAGGAGTTAAACTGAGTGACCGGATAAGTAATAGTGAATAAGGAAACATTGTGTTCTAAAAGTAGATTGTAGTGACTAAAATTGAGAAAGATATGCTAAGATGGTTTGGTCATGTCGAGAGAATGAATAAAGAACGATTGACGAAAAAATTGTATAAGGCGAGTATGAATGGAAGTGTAGAAAGGGGAAGACCTAGGCGGACGTTTCGAGACCAAATCAGGGACGTCCTGAAAAAATACCAGGTCAAGAGTACCCTTAACCGAAGAGAATGTATGAAGGGAATAATTAAAGTGGACGAAGCGAAACAAGTATGTAAGGATCGTAGCAAGTTGAAAGAAGTGGTCTCTGCCTACCCATACGGGTAAGAGAGGACTACTATAATTTTATTTGTACATACCGTAATTTTATTTGAACAATATATCGCCTTTTTCAATTCGTTTTAGGCTATTATAACTCTTTTTTGATAATTTTAATAAAAAGTCCTGTTCATTTATAGAAAGATAAATTTAAATATATTATAAAAAATGGAAAAAGATTGCAACTGTAACCTGTAACAGACTTTTCACGATAACGGCTTGCAGCGACTCAACTTTAGTATAATGAACATGATTTGGAATACAAATAAACAATTTTTATTCACATGGCAAGGTTGGATATAATTTTATGTCAGATTACATTGTCTAAAATTTATTTCCAATCTAAGATCGAAAGTTAAAGTAATTTAGGAGTTAGGCGTTTCTAAATCCGTTAACCTAGATCGGTAGGCCTGTGTACTTTACTGCGGTTACAGTAAAGTAAAATAAAGGTTAAGAAAACCATTGCAATAAGAAAAAATTTGCAAGGTGCTACTTTACTTTTGACCTATTAATTAATTCAATCAGTTGGTATTAAACAAAGAAAAGCTGTTTTTCTTATGGAGTTGGTGGTAAACGAGTTTATTTTGCCTAACAGTATCTAAATACAAATCAAAAATCACGATAGCCGAGTGGTTGGGTAGTCGTCCCCACGTGGTCGTCCCCGTAAGAATGTATGTATGGCAAGTTGGCGGCATGAAAGCTGTAAAGAATTCGGTGAATAGAAGGGATTGGTCTGTAATAGTTACTTTATTCCAAATGCAACATTTTTAGGTAATTCAACATATTTTCTTTTGTAATAAAAAATATTTTGACGCTTTGATTACTGTGTTAATGCGTTCCTTAACAAAAAATTAGGAACTTTAATAAAGACCTCAACATAACACTATAGTAACATCGTGGAGTATCCACGATGGCGTTGGCTACGCATTATACTAGTTGATTGCCCGATAACAATTATCTAGAACGTAATGAAGAAAGAATAACGACATATGATGTCAACATCAGTAATGTTGTGCACATTGACTCGTTGGTCACGTGTAGGTAGCATAACTTATAGTTGTATTTTATTATTTCTCGATCGAGAAGTTCAGTAATTAAATTAAAAAGTCACGATAGCCGGGTGGTTGGGTGTTCGGAATTTCGAGTCAAGAGTCCCGAGTTCGATCCCCAGGTGACAGGCTCGTACCAAAGGTTTTTAAAAAAACTTATGTACAAATTATAACGTTGGCTTCGAAATAAAGACGTCGACGGACTCACCACCAGTCACGTTGTCCCGAAAATATCTTCGCTTGAAGGTGGGTCAAAGGAACTTCGTTGTCTAGACTAGACCTCTGTCTACTTCTCTGTCTATTTCCCTTATATTGGGAATTGCGGAAAATATTTATATATCTCTTTATTTATTTTAAAACAAATATTATTTTATTCGTTTTAAAAATTATTTTTTTCTTTCTTTCACATTTATTAACTATTTTCACATCCCACTAAAATACTGTTTTATTTCTTGTTTTGGAAATGTATTCGTTTCCTACACAGTTCACTCAAGAACTTCCCACCTCTCTTTGGCTAATGGAATGGATAGAAGCCGCGATCGTGGTAGGGATCGGATGTAATTTCAATGATATAAGAACCCGCCGCGTCCATTATTCGAAACAAACAATTTGTTTCTCCGAGAACCGCTATTAGTCTTAGTGTGGGACTGTAATGAAAACACCAATAGTGTGACTTGAATTTTAATGTAAATTTAATATGTTGTAACAGGTTTAAGGCATAAACTATATGAACTAGATACATTTTGATTTCAGCACCGGAGTAGCCGAGTTATGAGTTGTTCTTTGATGTTTAGAGTACGATAACCGTGTGCTTACGTAAGACACACTTCAGTGTTGTTTATCAAACTACAATAATAGCTAGTTAATAAGGTGAGAGACGCAAACAGGAACCACAAAGAGAACAATAAATAGAGAGTCTCGCTTTACATTTCCATTGTAAACCTAGTATAATTATTTTTGATGGTGATGACCTGATTGCTGCTTAGCTGGTTGAATAGTCCGATAGTTGGTAGTTGGCCTTTTGCGAAGCTAATAATTTTAAGATAACTGTGACAAATATAAATGTTTGTACTCGAGTCATGGATTTTTATATGAATATTTAATCGTTTAATTAAACGTCTATGTCAGTAGGTTGTATCGTTGACATTAAGATAGCGATAGGCGCACCACCTATCATGTCCCTAACGAGCTTCGGGGAAAGGTGGGTCTAATGAACTTAATTATCTAGACCTCTGTCTGCATTGGGAATTTGCTTAAAGATATTTTTTATTACCAATTAGGAAAAAGTCTATTGCATCATATGAATACATCGTTTGATGCAATAGATTTAAACTAATAGGGTCACAGGATCACAGATCTAAATTTTGACATTAGTCGTTTGAAGTTATGTACTTTAAAGATTTTTCCTCTTAATTACCTCTCTGAACACCAACGAAAGGATATGGGATGTCTTATTCTTAGACCTATAATATCACGGAAAAAACTAATACGGTAGTTTGGCGGAAGTAACTACAAGGCATTATTTTAGTGTTCCCATTCCGTTCCCATCTCGTTGTTTTTAATTTACGTGCCTGGTAAGTAATTACAAATTAGGATTGCTTATTATCGTGTTTCTAAGGTAGCAAAGTTATCTTACCGTATTAAGTTTTATGATTTTATACAAAACTTTGGTTCTGATTTGATTTTAAACAGATTTAAGCTTTAGTACTTACTTGCTTACTTATCTTCACGCAAAACCCCTGAGGGGATAGCCAGAGAGAACAGATCGCCAAGTGTCACGATCCCTACATACCTCTTTCGCTTCTTTCAGATTCATCATCTTCTTCATACATGCACGTTAAATTTTAGTATTCGTTTTTTAAACTTTAGTGATATAGATATATTTTGTAATATAATCCGGAGACAGTGACAGGTAACTTTCTCTACATGTCCTTGAAAATCTTTATGAACCTGAGTAAAATCACGGTCAAAAAATATTAAATAAATTAAACAAATAAAGAGAATAAATCCTTAACATCTTTACTCTGTTAATAAAAGAAAGATAGGGCCTCTCATAGCTTGCAAGAACTTTAAATAAATTCCTTAATCATCCGAACTCCAATCATCCGAATGGTTAACTCACTTTTAAACAAAATAATTCATTAAGATTCTTTTTAATATTTATATTAAAAAATATTTCAAATTTAAATTGCACATTTATTAATCACAGAATTCAGCATTCTGAATATTAAAATAAAAACTCAAGAATATCTTCCGCGGCAAAGGAAAGTTTAAATTGTTAATTACTCGACTCGGTAGTCTGAAATAATTACGGTCAGTTTCAGGTCAGTATTGGCTGAAAGAAAATTATGAGGATATGTTTAACTTTTTGCAGCTTAATTTTACAATGTTATTAAATGCAAATGGAAGTTTCATTTCCTGGGACATCATACAAGCTCTTGAAATTAATTCATATCACTAAAATTAAAGTCTTAGCATAACCTACAATACTTTACTTATGATATGTTGGATTCACTGAATATATTAAAAAGCTATATAAACATTGAAATGAAACCCGTCACAAAAACAGATTTTTTAGAAGTTGAATAGTTACAACGCAAAATTAACTACCAACTTATAAGACTTAATCTTTAATTTTAGTTAAGTTTAAGTTTTCGGATTTAATTACAAGGCCATTGCCCGCTAGGACAAAGGCCTTATGTCAAATACAACTTGAAAGACACTAGTGCAGGGAACGTTCGCCATTCGCTTCTGTCTCCTGCTCGGGATGGCTAACACACGTCGTCAACTAATTTAATTTTTACCGTTTACAGATGACCAATCAGCGCGTTCTAGCAATTATCCTTCATAATTGTAACTCATGGTAGGTAATTAGTATCGTATTAATAGGTATAGTATCATACAGCTAAATAAATTTCTAATTAATATTAGAGTGGTTGCAGCGCAGTGATCGACCAGACACAGAGTCCTTGACTGAGACTCAGTGTGTATATAGTTTTATAAAGTGTTCTCAATTCGAGTATATAAATTAACTGGAATTAAATAAATATTGGAGTATTCAATATATATTCTATCACACTTGGTCTGGAGAGTCCAATACTCCATTTGTACACAACCATTAATAAGCTACCACCTTCCATCGAAGATATTTTGGGACAACGTCACAGGTGGTAAGCCCGTCGCCGTCTTTATGTCCAAGCCAACGATATGAATTGTACATAGGTTTTAAAAAAACCGATTGGTTCGTGCCTGCCACCTGGGGATCGAACTCGGGACTCTCGAGTCGAATTCCGATAACCCAACCACTCTATCCCCACGTTTCGATCTAGTGCTAAACCCAATTTACGTTGATTGTGATTATTATTCTGTAACCTAATTATTAAAAGTGATTTGAGAACAATTGTGGTTTCGATTCGTCGACTTTTGTGTAGCTAAGATGTCGGACAGCCAAGACGAAGGAGATGGCTATCCTGATCCGACATCAGAAGTGGGATCGAAAGGCCCTAAAAGCGATGATATCTTTCGCCGACTGCTCGAAATACAAGACCGGAACATGAGAGCTCTGATCGACACGTTAAAATCAGCATCGGCTACGAGTAAACAGGTGATATGTCTGCCCGAGTTCAATACCGACCGATATTAGTAAAAATTACAGTTATACAGTTGCATAAAGTAATTATTCATTACCAATGATTAAAATAAAAATACAATGAGGAGAAATAAACTACAATTAATTGACAAAAAATTAAAAAAAATACTTCTTAAACGCTAAGCTTTTTTATATCATTTTAAGCAACATCTTAGCTTTTGGCGTTTAAATCGTACTATATTACCTAACATCGTATCGGTTAACAGTTCATTATCATTTTATTCAAGCTAAGTTTTGTATAAACCTCAAGATAATTAAAATTTGTGTAAAAAATTGAGGTAGAGCAACACATTGCAGTGGAAATAATTGAAACGTTGCTATTACATTAAAATCCATTTTCATAATTGAAAAAACAAATGGAAGGATTTGTCAGTTGATAAAATTGCTGTTTCTTCAGTATTAGCACACATTTCTCGCTTTGATTACCGTTTGCAACATTTGGCGTACACTACTGACATTGAAACTCGACAGCGCCTGCAACAAAAATTACAAGCTTTCTCGTATCTTAAACGAAAGTCGGAACAACCACTAGATACAAAAGGCGCCACTTTTGACAACAAACGCGGCAAATTCACATCTACCTCCATGTTAAAATGTTTTCACTGAGGTAAAACGAGCATAAACAAAACGTGTGCAGACTGAAAAACATTCAAACAAGAATGAACCCCTACTACGTGTCATCTCCATCGGCTGCGTTCAAGAAAAATGGATCACAACAACAAGCGGGAACAACTAGCAAGATTGTCTGTTATAAATGCGGCAACGCGGGCCACATCGCGAGTCGCTGTACCGGAGCTGGCGGCAGCGGCACGAGCGCGGGCGCTGACGGCGGCACTGTGTCTGCCGAGCGGCGTGTGGACGTGTGCGTCGTCGACAGGAACCTTATCTAATCAATGTGCGTCATATGATTTTCATTTTGACTCGGGTGCTGAATGCTCATTGATAAAAGAAAGTGTAGCTTTAAAATTCAGTGGCAAGCGCATTCAAAACATAGTTTCATTGTCAGGTATTGGACAATCAAGTGTATTCAGCACCGAACAAATACTATGTGATGTTTTCATTGATGGTTATCCTACTTCATGTGTTGCCCGATAAATATTTACGTAGTAACATAATGCTAGAGCGTGAAATATTGAATCAAGGTTTCGTTGTAAATATGTCGTCTAAACAGTTCTCAATTTCAAAACAAACTTTGACAGTTGATGAGTGTGAATTAACAGGTACCGTCACGAACCAAAATGATTTTTCTAATGCTGACACAGATATACCCTCAGATAGAAAAAGTCAATTGTTTTATGTTTTGAATGCGTACTTGGAGTATTTCGTTACTGGCTTACCAAAAACCCGTGTTACTACTAGCAAACTCGAGATTCGATTAATTGACTCCGCCAAAACTGTACAAAGACGTCCATATCTCTCATATCTATGTTTCAAAACAAATATCTTTAATAAAAATACATTATTTTATTTATTTATATTTATTTATCTTCACGCACAATATCTGACGGGTTAGCCAGGGAGAACAGATCGCAAAGTGTCACGATCATTATCCGAGTACTCTTGTCCCTCCCATCTTCGAGCAATTTGCTTCAAAACTTAGTCTTGGCTTAACATTGGATATTACAAAAATATGTTTTAAAAATGTTATATTAAATTGTAATTGAGCATTACGCAAAACTAAAGTTTAATGGTAATAAATGCTAGTGTCTAAAACCTATTTCCATTTCCATACATTATTCGTGAATGTTTATATATATATATATATATATATATATATATATATATATATATATATATATATATATATATATATATATATATATATATATATATATATATATATATATATATATATATATATATATATATATATATATATATATATATATATATATATATATATATATATTAAAACAGACATCATGTCTGAACATTGTTATAATGAACTGAAATTTGAAAAAATGGCTTTATTTTCAAGCTTCTCATGTGCACACGCTTTTTTGAATAGATTGTGAATAAAAATCGATTATTTAGATTCAACGTCCAAGTTGATTTCATTAATTATATGTCTGTCGCGGGCAGATGCATTTTGTAATTATACGTTCGTTTATAAAATCTCGCTGGTTTGTGAAGCACATATTTAATATTTGTTAGATATATGTCTTTATTTACATGCATTGTATTTTATTGAAGTAAAATTTCCTTATCAGTGTTGTGGTTGGAAACTCGATGAAATGACAAATACTGAAAAAAGACACAATGATGATGAATTGTTCTCACATTGTCTTCAAATGCTAGTCTCGGCCTACCTCGACCCCTTTTAATATTAACTTTCGCGCTATATATTTTCTTCACCATTCGGTCTTCGCTCATTCGCTCAACGTGCCCAAACCATCGAAGCACGCCCTTATCCATTTTAGTAATAAGGTTATCTTTCAAACCTACCTACCATTTTGCGAATCTCTTCGTTTCGCTTCCGGTCGGCCAAGGTAACGACGCACATTTTACGAAGAGTTCGCATCTCCACTGCATTCAACCTGCTTTTATGCTTCTTCTGGCATTCCCAGGTTTCGCTGCCATATGACAAAGTCGGTACCAGCACTGCGTTATGTATCGCAAGGCGTGCATTTTACACTACGCCTTGCCTTTGGACTAACGTAATCAGGGCGCCGTTGACCTTGTTTCCGGCAGAGACTCGCCTGCCCACATCTATATCACATCTTCATGAAAATCACACAACACACAACAAAACACACACACAAACAAAATCCACTTGAAAAATTCATACCAATATTTATTTTTCCCCAACTCCCCAACAACCTTTGCAAGCCCAACCCTTGCAACATTTTGCAAGTCGTTACTCCATCTTGTGGGGGGTCATCCTAGACTACGTTTTCCTAAACGAGATTGCCACTCGAGAATCTTTTTCCCCTAACGCTTATCAGTTCGTCGAGCCATGTGACCGGCCCATTGTCTCTACAGCGCGCTTAAATTTACTGATATGTTGATTACCTTTGTTCTGCTGCAGATTTCTACGTTAGGGAATTTATAATAATAATAAGGTCAAACGTAAATAAGGCGCGCGCATTTAACGGCTGGGTCATGCCAGTCCTGATTTTTACCTTCGGCATACTCAGGTAGACTCAAACCGACCTTAACGTCCTGGACCGAAAATTCCGCACCACTTTGAAGTCTCACAGGATGCATCATCCGAGGTGGTCAGTGATGGGGCTGTACCTACCACGGAAGCATGGAGGGCTGGCGTTTTTAAGCGCCCTCACCATGCACAATCGCGAGTTGTTCAGCCTCCGTAATTACTTTCTGGCGAAATCGTTCTACGCAGACGTCGTTATGAGTGATAAAGGACCTTAGCCGATGAGCAATGGCAGGACCCGGGAGTATAGAGCGCTTCCGACCGGGAGACTGTATGGAAGGAAAAAGAGCTCCATGGGAGGTTCTACAAGGCTCTACATGAGGCGTTCGTAGATACTGTCGCCTCCCTTAACTGGCTACATTTCGGTGACCTATTTGGGGAAACCGAGGGTTTGGTCTGTGCGATACAGGGTCAGGTTATTAAGACGAACAACTATCGGAGATATATCCTAAGGAATGGCACCGTCGACATCTGTCAAGCTTGTCGCCATCATGGGGAGTCGCTTCGGCATGTTATCACCGGTTGGTCCATGCTCTCTAACTCTGAGTATCTGCATAGAAACAACCTAGTAGCCAGGATTTTACATCAGAAGCAAGTTGCAAGCAGAACAAGTTTTTAAATACGGTCTCGTCAAACGGAAATTGCCTTACTATAAGTACTCTCCGGAGGCCGTGCTTGTAAATGACCGCGCCAGGCTCTATTGGGACCGGCCCATCGTCACGAACAGGACGATTCTGGCAAATAAACCTGATATCGTGTTAATGAACCGGGCACATTCAAGAATATTTTGGTGGACATTACCATCCCATGTGACAAAAACCTCGTGAAAGCCGAAACAGACAAAAAATGAAATATCTGGACATGGCTCACGAGGTGACCGACATGTGGGGTGGGATGCCCACTAAAATTATTTCTATAGTTATAAATAAATAAATAAATATCTTCACGCAATTCCCAATACAAGGGTAGACAGAGGTCTAGTCTAGACAATTAAGTCCCTTTGACCCACCTTCCACCGAAGATATTTTCGGGACAACGTGACAGGTGGTGAGCCCGTTTATTTCTATAGTTCTTTCTGCAAATGGGTTAATCCCAGTCAACTTCTCTGAACATCTGAGGCGACTGGGACTTCGTGACGGACCGCACCGAGCTCAAATGCAGAAGGCGCTGCTCCTCGATACGGCCCGCATCGTCCACCGGTTTCTTTCCCTGTCGCCCTAAACCTTGACCGTCTGGTCTCCCCTGTCGAGGGCTTCCGTCTGGTTGGGTCTTAATATTTATTTATTAATTTTATGTAATAGTATTTATTACGTATATATTTTATAATACTTTATTTATTTTATTTCGTGTATTTTTATTTTTATGTGTATAAAAACCCAACCAGACGAAATACCAAAATATATACTTTATTGTACAAATGGAAACAATAAAAAAGAAAAAGAAAATAATATGTATATCAAATATTGGATAACAAAAGGTCGCCTTTTGTTATCCAATATTTGATATACATTGATATTTATTGCTACATCGCAATTTCTTCCTGGCAACTACCATCATACTAAGGAAATTACCATCAAAAAATATTGACTGGTACGATGGACACGAAAAATCAACAGAAGGATTAAAACAAAAAAAAATATATAAGTAAAACGTACCTTCTGTAAGTGATCATTAGGATAGAGAAAGTATCTGAGGGAAAGGGGAATTGAGATAGAGAGGAGCTAGAGAGATAGATAATATTCTTTGACCTGTTTTTTAAAAGAATCTAGGTTCTGACCATGTTTAATAGGCAGAGGAAAAGTGTTTCAAATCTTAACAGCAACAGCAGGAAAAGATTTATGATAAAAATTAGATCGAATAGGATGTTTAAGGAGGAGGTTTTCATTAGAACGTAGAGGAAGTATATGAGAGGAACAGAGAAATTGAAAAGGTTTTTTTAAACAGGGTGGACTTGATACATTAAATAGGACGCAGTAAAGAGCAGAAAAGATATGAGTATTCCGGCGAAGGCGTATTGGGAGCCACTTGAGCTTAATGCGATACTCGGATACGTGGTCATATTTACGCACTCCAAATATGAACCTTATACATAAATTTTGGAGTCACTCAAGTTTATTTAGTTGTTCTTCAGTGATGTCGAGATAACATATATCAGCATAATCCAAGACAGGGAGCAGCAAAGAATGAGCGAGCGTAATTTTTATGGAAATAGGTAAAAAGTAGATCAACCTTTTAATCTAACCACATGCTGCAAACATTTTACGGCAAACTGCATTAACTTGAGTAGTCCAAGAAAAGCTAGAGTCCATTAGTGTATCTAGATTTTTGACCTCGTTGTAAGGAATTTGGGTGTCATTAAATAAAGTTGGTTTTGTTTCAGTCTTATTCAACTTTGCCATCATTCTTGTTTCAGTCTTATTCAACTTTGCCATCATTCTTGGACTCCCAATTATAATAGCCTGGATATTAAAGGACTAAATGTTAACACATAGTGCCGACTCCAGTCGAGAATACAAGCCAGATCCCTATTTATATCATCCACCTCATTTGAAAGATTGTCTCCATTAGTTTGAGTATAAATCTGGTAATCATCAGCTTGCAAGTGGTAGTGAGAAGATATTTGATAAGAAATAGAATTAATGAAAACTGCAAACAGCAGAGGAGACAACACGCTACTTTGCGGAACGCCAGCTTCTGAATCCATCCAAGTAAAAAATTTATCCTGAACCTTGATCTGCTGCCGGCGTCCATACAAGTAATTTTGAAACCAGGAAATTGCAGTTGGAGATATGTTATGAGAACGCAAAACACCTAGCAAAATATCGTGATTTACAGTATTAAATGCATTGCTGAAATCGAGCAAGACCAATACTCACAGTATTGGTCTTGCTCGATTTCTAACGATCGTCCATTCCGTGGCGAATGACGTCGGTGATTTTTAATAACGCCGTAGTCGTACTATGACCAGATCTAAAACCAGACTGAAGCGAATTAAGGATATTATTTCTTCAGCAAAAGGAGTAAATTTGTTCTTGGACCAGGCGTTCAAGAACTTTGGAAAGGAATTGGAGAATCGAAGTGGGACGATATTCGGAAAAACTTAATGCACCAACTTTTTCGGGTAAAGGGATTATTTATGCATATTCACGCAGAAAATACCGAGCTATTTCTATAGCACGCTGAGCTACTTTGAGCTTCCTCATTCGGCAAGCAGAGAAAGACCACGTTTCGATAACATAAGTTATCACTGGCATCATGCTCTGGTTGTACACTTTGGTCTTAAGACTTTGAAGTATTATCGACGAGAAGATATAGCGTAGTTTTTCGAACGCTGCCCAGCCGAGTCTGATCCGTCGATTGACCTCTAGGTCGAAGTTGGACTTACAAACAGCAACCTGCATTGGTTTAACATGGACGTCCAACAACTTACCATTCCATACTATGTTTAAAGGTGACAACAACGCAACATGATCTAGGGACTTCAGAGGAAATCTATTTATTTCTTGTTGTTGCCACGCATCAACTTTTGTTTTGCATGAATGGGCCGGCTCGACCGGGGTAGTACCACGACCTCACAGAATACCGGCGTAAAGTAGAAGTCTAACAAACTTCTGCGTTTCGTCTGGCGAGTGCAGGTAACCGGTGGCCCACACACCCTTCTCCCCCAATTATGGGGAGGTAAGACACTAAGGAGGCAACGCATCTGCTAAGCCTCTGGTATTGCGGGTGTTCATGGGCGGCGGTAATCACTTACCATCACGTGAGCCACCTGCTCGTTTGCCTCCCTTTTCCTATAAAAAAAGTGGATGGCAGTCATCATGGATCCTGAAGTCAATTACCATGAATTAGATTGTGCGCCATTTCACAACAAGTACGTCAAAAAATAACATATTTACTGGGTGAAAATTACATTCCGGTTAGAAATTTCTCGGCTTCTTTAACCTCCAGAAAAATTCAATTAACTAATTTAAATAAAAAAATATAAATAATAATTTTATAATTTAAATAAAGTTATGAATCGAAATATAAAAGGACCCTGTTTCATAAAACAAGAATTTTTAATGAACAAACTTTAGGTAAATTTCATAAAAACCCTGTAAAATATACAAAACATTGTGAATTTCGTAAAAGCATGACTAGACATTTATATTTTGTAGCTCCCGTCGTACCGAAAGTACTCAAATATTCTTCGTTTTAGAGGTAGCGTCGTTTATTTATAGCTATAAAGCCTTTACAGTTAAATACGCAATCGAAAAACGTTTAAATACACATTTGTATTAAACTTTACGAGCATGTACGAATAAATTTAAATTACTAATGTAGATTAATGGTCCATAGGCATACAAGTAAATTCTTGTATAATCTGCATCATTAGTTATTTTTACCAGACCTCATACTAAAATGACAAAATGGTGAAAGTTTTTCAGCTGAGCCGATGATAAAAAGAGCATATCTCTGCAGTCAAACGCCGTAGAGTATATTTTGATAATGCTTTATTACACGGTGACACACGTGTATTGGTGATAGTGTATGTTAGCTGATGTCGAGTGTAGTGCCTGTTTGGAGGAGGGTGAGGGAGGGTGACTCTTCTACTTTTCGGACCAAGTAACATATACCATATATTTTTGCATTCGGAACTTAGCAAGATAGTTTTGTAAAAATATCACTTGACCTATCTTCCCAACTCCAGTTCATGTCCACAGACACAAATGTCCTCAAACTGCAACTTTTATATACAAATAAGTACTTAGTACACATTACACGTTAGCACTTAGCTTAGTTTTGCAAAAGAATTCTACAGTGACGATAGCCGAGTGGTTGGGTGGTCGGAATTTCGAATCAAGAGACCCGAGTTCGATCCCCAGGTGGCAGGCTCGTACCAATGGGTTTTTCAAAAACTTATGTACGAAATATATCGTTGGTGACGTTGGTGACCTCAGGTCTCATGTCAGTGAACTTCAATCCAGGTCCAGATGGTGTTAGATTGTTATACCGATATCGCAGAGTCCGTCTGTTCGCCCAATGCGCCATGGCTGATGTGACAACGATGAAAAACGGCATTTTAGTAAATCAAAAAGGAAGAATGCTACAGTCTAGGTAATATTCTAGGTAAATAAATAAATATCTTCAAGCATTTCTCAATACAGGGGTAGACAGAGGTCTAGTCTAGACAATTAAGTCCCTTTGACCCACCTTCCACCGAAGATATTGTCGGGACAACGTGACAGGTGGTGAGCCCGTCGCCGTTTTTATGTCTAGGCCAAGCAAATAACTCGTACATAAGTTTTTGAAAAACCTATTGGCACGAGCCTGCCACCGAGTGATCGAACTCGGGTCACATGATTCGAAATTCCGGCCACCCAACCACTCGGCTATCGTGATTTTTCTAGGTATTACAATTATTTAATTTTTTAATCTCTAATTTTGTAATTGTTGTTTTATTGTCCTGGTTTAAGTTATTACGTTCGTGGCTCTACAAGAGGGTTTGCTATAATCGCTACACTGGCCAAGTGTATTGGCTATTGCTATTCCCTGACTCCCAGTACTAATTGCGCCTTAGACGCTACAGTTCATTTTGATCTGATATTTTTATAGATAGTTATGACGCCATCTGCCGGTAACCAATTGCATTTTCAAGGCTACGAGAAAACAGAGGCTAATATTATTCTTACACCAATACCACAGAGTCACTTTTTTGTAAGGTTAAATCTACAATCATATTGGTTGCCATGTAAGTTCATATTTCCACCTGTTACCTCCACCAACAATCCTTCAGTATTCTTTAGGTAGGCCACCATCCAAAGGGAACGGACAAAACGACCTGTGTACACTTGTTTTGTCAGATATCCGAATTCCTTGGAGAATTTTTCTGTGTTCTTTGATCAGAAAAGTAATTGCCCCCTTTGCAACTGAAACTACTGCTTAACCACGCATCACGTTGCCCAAAGGTACCGCGGTGAAATATGGATTAAAAAAAATTAATTGGTTAGGCCGCTGTCTTTGCCAATATTGATAATATGCTTTAAGATATTTATTAACTAAAATCAGGGGGCAATGAGTAGCACAGCAAAAATTGTAAATGAAAGTGCAAAAGGTATGGATACGGAGCGATGCTTTTTAGCTTCAGTTGGTCGCTAAAGTCATAAGTAAGAGAACCTTGATAAAGATAAGTCATAAGTAAGTTATCATCTCTTAGTTTTATTGCTATTATTTGTCATTAGCATCATACTGAATATTCTGCTGAGCTTCAATTAATTGAAAAGTTTATATGACGCAACTGAAACATTATATCTTAAACATAAAACTTTATATATCTTACGTATTATTTATTTAATACGTATTAATTATTTATAAATTACATTGATTTATTTATTTAATACCTCTGGCAATCAGATGAAAAGGTTGTTAAGCGATGTGTTCTTTAACAGCTATTAGAGCATGCTTATAATATGTTTAATGTATATAATCTGTTTAAGTCTGTTTCTCAATCTAATTATGTAATTTTCTATAAGCGGAAACTTTTAACTGGCCTTCTGTTAATGTAAAAATAAATTATATTAAATTAAGTTAGCCGTAAGTATTCCAAAAAAAAATTAAAATAAAATAGTATAGAACAAAAAAACAAGTTTTTTTTATTATTTTTACGCATTTTCCCAGTATTGGCGTATACAGAGGTCTAAGCAATAAAATCCGTTTGTACCATTTTTCACCGGAGCTTCTTTGGAACTACGTGTGAGGATATATAGATACTAGCTCAAGATACGTAAATATTCATATATACTTGTATATATAGACACCCTCGAGTACAAATATAAATATTCATGACACCAATATTTACTCTTAGATGGATTTGAACTTATATCCATAGCTTCCAATACTATGATCTACTCATTACCAACTAAGCTATCGGATCCGACTTTCATACCACATGTTTAACTTTTTATTCCGCACTTAAACATTATACAGTATATTTGCATATTATTATCACTGGGTAAAGGTAGTAGGATAGTATTATTTATACAAAAGTGAGTAAAATTATACCATAGTCTTATAGTAACTATATAATTCCTATTACGCGGTAAAATAATTTAATGTTGCTTAAAGTTTCGCGCATTTAATCATATAAAGTTTAACTCCGCATGCAGCATATAAATCCCGCATTAATTCATAAACAGCACATTTATTATTTGCCGTTTCTATTTCAACGTTAAAATGCGATGGTCTAACGGATATGAATGAAAGATTTAAAATGCAGCTGCAGTGGATACTAATATGCAAAAGCTCACTTAACGTTAAAAAGTTTTAAAAAGCTGACGTTTAATAATCAAAGTAACTTTTATGATAATCTTTGTATTCATATCACTTATTAATCATGTAATTTGAATTTTTACTTTAAGCTTTAACTTTTAGCTTTACAAACACGAAGATGATACTAACATTTCTGGTTTGGGTCTGTGTGGTTATTTTAAGGTACAAAGCGAAACTAGAAAGTAAAAATTCAAGTGAGACGATAATTGGGAGAGGAAGACTTGAAAATTGGAATAAAGAGAAGAATAAAATATAGGCCCTTACCCAAACCCACACCTTATAATAATATATCTACCCTTATGACAGACAAGATATGTGTATGTATTTATTTTCTGTCTCTATTTTAACAAGACAGGGGTGTTAGTGAAGTTAATATCATCTATTAATTGCGGACCCCGGATTTTGATAAGGGTAAAACTTGAATTGTTCAGAGTTTGCTAATGCTGTATTGTTGAACCGGAGCTCTCAGGTAGAGTTCAACTACAAGTTGTCAATTCGTTATTTTGCTTATGTTTTATTTTTAGGCGTTCTATTATAATTCAAAGTTTATACAATAAAGGATTTTGGACGATATCTGTAGAACTGTAAAAACGTCAAGCATCAGGGTTGTTCTTTTTGAATATTGCTTAGTTTTTTTTTTCAATAAAACGATTTTCTGATTTTATTATTTTCGGGACGTAAAAAAATAAAAAATAGTTTGTAATAACTAATTAAAAACGCGGTAAAATTCGAAAATCGATTTATTTAAAATGTGTAGTATTCGCGTAAATACTAGAAATCATTATGTAATTTAGTTTTTGTTCTACAGTATTAACTTCATTGAGGAAATATTTTAATGAAATTTATAAGACAAATAAACATTTTTATATGTCACTTTATTTGTAGATTTTTTGTAGATTGTAACATTTTTTTTTGTTTGAGGCAATTATTTTTTAATATTTTATCTTATTTCATAAGATAAAATAAATAAAAAATATTATATTATTTATTTCATCTGATATTATTTTCGATATCTTTGATTTGATTACAATAAATATTTACATATTTTTTCTTTCCGTGTTATTTGTACAAGGAAAATACTGTTAGAAAATCTAAAGTATAAACGATAAAACACAAAGTATAAAATATCCTTAAAAAAATTAAGTTGAACACTTACTACAGACGAGCGAACTTTTCCGCGGTCGAAAATTTCAGCTTTATGATTGAACATTTCGCAGCTGTGCCTCACATATCTTATTTAAATGTTTTTTAACATAGGACCTTTCATAACTTTTTTTTTCATATCAGATTAACATTCTTTATAATACAAATAAAACAATATTATTCTTTTACATGTCACTTTTGCTTCGGAAGAGGGAAGAAATAAGACAAAATAATTTTGTCACGTTTTAGCGTATAGTATTTACTCTTTATTTATACTCCCGGGTTTCGTATATGGCGAGATCACCATTCCGGAATATCAAAGAAAAACAAAACAGTTCGTCGTAGAAGACGAAGAACTTAATATATATATATATATATATATATATATATATATATATATATATATATATATATATATATATATATATATATATATATATATATATATATATATATATATATATATATATATATATATATATATATATATATATATATTATATATATATATATATATATATATATATATATATATATATATATATATATATATATATATATATATATATATATATATATATATATATAGATCACCATTCCGGAATATCAAAGAAAAACAAAACAGTTCGTCGTAGAAGACGAAGAACTTAATATATGTATATATATATATATATATATATATATATATATATATATATATATATCAAATAATATATATAAATTCAATGTACCTTTAGTGTGTAATTACTGAGGAAAACTTACCTACAAACAAATTATACCACGTGTCATGCATTGCATACACCACGAAATCAGAAGAGATTATAAAATTTACTGTAGTAAATTTAACCAACAATTTTGAAAAAAAACCGGTTCAAAACTATTCACAAAAATAGTCTGTAATTCTATATATGATATTAAATACATAATAATAATATGTGTTTTATTCGTTAAGTAAATTGAAATAAATATAAAATTACAGTTAAAATTATAATCAAAACACACACTTTGTGCATGTAATGCTTTACAGTCCGAACAATAGTTCAAAACTTTTTTGCCTTACCTCTTTATCTTCGTCTTATGTTCTGTCGTGTAAGCAAATTGTCATACTTTCCGCCATTTTAAAATTTATCGAGATATTGGATAAAAGTGGATGGCGCTAAAACTACCAAAGTATATTTACTATTTTTATCATCATACACATAGATTCGGGATGAAGCTATTCAGGGTGCGTATTTTGTCATAATTTATTAAGTTTTTTATTTACATAAAATTATAATAACATTGAGATATAGTCTAGGAGTGGTAGTTTTATCTCACATTTATTTTTATTTTATATTTGAAGATAGCTTAAGAGTAACTACGCATTCAGGACAAATCCTTTCAGGGTTTTTAGGATATTTCATGAATGTTAATGCGTTTATTCTTATTTCATCCTAAATGAATGAAAAAAAAAAACTAATTTGTATAATTTTACTAATTCGTATTATTGAAAACTTTTCTATTTATTTTTTGTAAAAAAAATAAATAGAATTTTTTTTTATTACTCTACATTACAGGAAATAAAAACAAATTTTCTGCTCCGTCGGGTACGAATGAATCTACGTCAGTTTAAATTGGCATGTTCGTCGAGTACTTCTGTTCTCCGTACGCTTCAAATGTGCTTACATTCAGCTACTTCTGGAACTTATTGTAGCGAGCAACTTGGAAGTAGCGCAGCGTCGCACCGTTCGTTCATTTTTAATTTTGCTTTTTGTCGGGATGTTAGACGTTTTATTTTTATATATATTTATCAATTACACACTTCTTTCAGTCCCAAAGTATGATTTCGAGGTTTTCGTAACTGTATGATAGCAAGCTGGATACGTATCTTATCTCACATTTACGTATGGCTTCATAGAGAACTAATAATATGGTACATATAAATGTATTTCATTGTAATGCAAGTATTCGTATTTGTCATACACATTTTTGTCTCTATAGGGATTTAAACCCGCATCCGGAGCCAGCCATTTTATCTCTACATTACAAAAACAACGTTTCGCATTTTATCAATTATTCTAAAAGGAGTACCTAATTTTAGCTTCTTTTGATTGACCTAATTGATCTGATCTGAAATCTTCTAAATGTTTCCTGGTTTTTGAGTTATAAATTCAAAAATAATTTTAAAAGAAAAGTTGAAAATATCTTTTTCATAATTCTAACAATATTTTTATCGATAATTATAAAAAAACATAACATAACTGAAATGTTTACCAATTCTTACTTGAATAATGGGCCATGAGATCAATTAGTCCTTTTTTTTAATAGGAAAAGGGAGGCAAACGAGCAGGTGGCTCACGTGATGGTAAGAGATTACCGCCGCCCATGAACACCCGCAATACCAGAGGTTTAGCAGATGCGTTGCCTTCCTTAGAGTGCCCCCCTCCCCCATAATTGGGGGTGATGGGTCTGTGGGCCACCGGTTACCTGCACTCACCAGACGAAACGCAGAAGTTTGTTAGACTTCTACTTTACGCCGGTATTATGTGAGGTCGTGGTACTTCCCCGGTTGAGCCGGCCCATTCATGCAACAACAAAAGTTGATGCAGGCTCTACCACTGTTAAGAAGAAAAGAGTGTAGATTTTTTTAAAAAACATATAAATTTTTACACAATTTACACCCAAGTGGGAAAGCTAAAATAAAGAATGTTCACGAAACAACAGCATTTTTCAGCTATTATTAAAAGTCATTGCGATAAGATTAAAAATAGATCTAAAAAAAGTGGTAAACTGAAATCTTAAAAGAAACGCTGGAAAAATCAAAGTCATTTATACTGTTCATATAAAATAATAATTCCCATTTCCCAAAATGCTTAGCATCAAAACTTTTAACGAGAAAAAAATAAATTAAAGTTGAAAATGAAGCCGGCGGTCCACCAAAAACACCATCGATTTATTCTATAAAGAACCATGTCACAATGAGTAGGGCTATACAATGATTTCGATTAGGCTATACAATGATTGGTTCTAAATATTGTAAATATAAATATTATTATTAATATTACATTGGATATATGAAAATCTCCAACCCTTATTCTTTTAATAGATGAGAATCTTTAATGTAAGACATAGGCTTGTCCTGCGATTTCCGATATGCTAATCTCCTTATTTTATGTGTTGATTATAGTAAATGACATAAATATATCTTATGGAGAAGACCATCCACCACCTCACCATCATATCAGGTTATGTAAAGACAATTTATCAAATTTGTCGCAGTTTTAAAAATATATATCTTTGTATTTGCTATTAAGGTGCAATAATTAATATGGCAGATTTATAATTTAAAGCGCATAAGATGACAATTGTCGACGACTACAGGTGGAAGTTAAGTTGAACTGGTGAATGTATCTGGCATCGGTAATATTAGAAGCATAGCTACAAGTATATTCTTCAAAATGTTCTAAATGTTATGGATATGATAAATATCATTCAACTTCTCCATTTAAATTTTATCTTATTGTCATGAGACAGTAATGTATGTTACATGGCGTAGCAGTAGTAGCTTAATTACATGGCGATATATAACTTTCGATAACGCAAAGGCTTACGGACATATTTTACGCTAAGTACTTTGTTACAAAGTTTTGTTACAAGGACATAAAGGCGGCGACGGGCTCACCCCCTGTCACGTTGTCCCGAAAATATCTTCGGTAGAAGGTGGGTCAAAGGGACTTAATTGTCTAGACTAGACCTCTGTCTACCCCTGTATTGGGATTTGCGTGAAGATATTTTATTTTTTATTTTACTTTGTTACAACTTGTCGTTTTATAGCACTATATAATATCAAGACATCTTTCATCATATATCATATACTGTCATAATCGTTACATAAAAGATCATTTGTCAGCACATCGTGCACTATAAACTAATCCAAGCTGTGAGGGTGTGTCCAAATCAGGCGAATGCAACCGTTCGCGAGCGCCTCGCGCGCTGCTCATCCACTGCATACGTGCAGTTACTGCAATTTTTTTCTGGACCTTTTTATTGTAACTCACGCAAGGCTCGCTCAACGCGAGCGAGCCGCAAGTGTGCAGCTTTCCTGCAATCAGTTCTGTTCGCGTGTTCATCCGCCATGATAATACGTGTTCAACCTTCGGCTATAAGAAACAAACTGAGCGGGCCCATACGCGCGCCTCTTGCACAGTTCCAATTCGGGAAGTATATAAACTGCGCGCCAACATGAAATACACGCGCGCCGATTGCGAGCGGTGCCTTCGCGGCGCATTCACCAGATTTGGATGCTCCCTTATAATGCCTCTGGCAAACTCGTGTTAATATTCAAAGTATGGCAAAGCACTTACAGCTTGACAATGCTTTGGAAAGAACGAGACAAGAACAATAGATATATATGACATACATTGATAGAGAGAACATCAGATACATAAGAGCAGTGTATCTGATGTTCTCTCTAATGCAAGTATCTAAAGGACTTCAGTCATGGAATCAAAACTAATGAGGGTCCTAAAAACACGCAGATGCAAGACATAGAAACAGCAGTTTTCTAACATTGTCCTGTTTGGGAATCGAACCCGGAAAACGAACATTGAAAACCGGAGTATACGGCACTTGCCCCTGACGTCATTATAATAAAATTACTCAAATAAAATTTGTTTTGGGTGAATGTTTGATTGTCTAAACCTCTGTCTACCCCTGTGTTTGGAATGGCGTGAAGGTATTGTTAATTGGATAAATATTATATTGAATGTTTACTTCAACTTCAAACCAAGATCAAATACCTCTCATAGCCTTGTGAAGCTCTGCTATACTTCCTTAACATTGAGGAAATATTGAGTAAGAATACCATCAAATTTTTTGGGCAACGTGACAGGTTTAGAGCCCATCGCCGTCTTTATGTAAGCCAATGATATAAATCAAACATAAGTTTTTGAGAACTCGGAACCTCGGAATCGAACTGGAGTCTCTTCATTTGTGGATCGAATTCCAATCACCCAACCGCTGTCGTGACTTTTTTCGTAATGATGATGATGAAGATAGTGATGAAACTAGTTATTCTATATTTTAATGCTATATATTAATATTATTTCTATTGTGGCGATATGTTAAGAATTATATAACCCGCGCAGTAATAAAATTCCTGCTTAGACAAAGAGACAAAGGAAATATCTCAAATATCAGCTATGTGCGCCGTCAATAATGTACAAAAATGGTTTCAAATTAAATTGAGAATGAAAAACAAGGGTTTCCAATCCTTGTTTACACGTTATTTTGCAGCCTGTCTTACACTGTCAATAGTACACTTTCTAGGAATTTACATTAGTTAGTAGTAGGTGTAGGTACAGAGATAATAAGAAAATATTTTATGTATTACAACTTTATTTAAGATCCTTTTTTTATTTATATACATTTATTTATCGAAGTTCAGAACGAAGTAATAATACTTTACTAGTAATAATACTTAATTTATAATATCATATAGAAGTAATTTAACAATTAATCGTTTCTGTCTTGTGAAAACAAAAATCATCATCATATCATAACGGCCCATATACTCGTAAGTCCACTGGAAGACACCATGCTTAAGGTTAATAACCATGTTAAAGCAGATTGGATATCGGAGTACTAGGAATCTCGCATCTTAGACGCTGCCGCCTGTCACCAGTTTGGAGACGTTACCTCGCCCTCTGTCGGTAGCTAAGTGTAGTTTGATTCCCTTAGTCCCCTCTTACTACGCTCATGGGAAGAATATACCATATTCTTTTGTCGTAAATACAATTTAAAAATACTGAAGCATTAATTTAAAATATAGCTGAAAACATCATGTGATTCCAATATGGCAATTTAGTTAGCAATTTACTATGCTTTCAATATCATCTTAACTCCTGGTTACGAAAAAACAACGATTACTAAGAGTACCCATACCAATATACGAAGGCGCCAGCTGGTCGACACAAGAACCGTTATGTTACGGTTTTCATTGCGTCTGCATTAGATGTAACAAGGTGGTGCATTAAGGAAATACTTTCTCTATGTACAGCTGACTGAACTCTCATCAATATAATACATACACAGACAGATAATTAAGTACATATGGAAGTATATGGACACATTCACATACATTGCTCTGATCCCATACAAAGAAGCCAAAACACGTATGTGATGGAATTAGAAAAAACGAAAGTACCATACACCCCCAGACCCGAGAAAACGTAGATAAGGTCATTTTCTATATTCGCCCGTCCGGAAATAAAACCCGGAGCCTCAGAGCTGGCACACCTTGAAAACTGGTGTGTACGCCACTCGTCCACGAGTTCGTCAAAAAGAAATATCTCGTAAAAAATAACACGAAAACTGACATTTTATATTATTCCTTTTCAAAACATTTTAATCTAAAAACATAAGGCGGGTTTTTCTTTTCATGATTAAATTTTATTTTGATCAAAGAAAAATATATCTCTTTGGTCTACTTAATATTCAATTGGTAAACTCCTGAAGGGTCAGTAGGCGAAACTAATTGAGTTTTTGATGGTACTTAACTATTCTTTTTGAGTTTAGGGTTAATACATAAGATTTACTTTTATTTATTATAAAAATCATTAATTTACTTGAACTAAGGTAACCGACATAGTCGTAAAGATCAGCATGCCGAAGTGGCAATGGGTCGAAAAAATAACTAAATTACACAAAATAACAAATTGATAAAAATGAAGATATCTGCATCAGGGCTAAGGTAGGTCAACAAATTTAAAAATATACCATTGAAAAAGTATTTATTTACATATAAGTGGTTCAGTGGTCGGAATTTCGAGTCAAGAAGCCAGAGTTCGATTCCCAGGTGGCAGGCTCGTAAAAAGCTCGTATAAAGACTCACCATCTGTCACGTTGTCCCGAAAATAACTCCGGTGGAAGGTGGATCAAAGGGACTTAATTGTCTACAATAGACCTTTGTCTACCCCTGTACTGGGAATTGCCTCAAGATATATATGTCGGCGTAGGGTAGTCCTCGTGAGGCAACTCATTGTTAGATCCGTCTTGAGTCATATCAGAAAACTGATCTAAATGGGTGGAAACGCAGTAAGTTCTATACAGGAAGATGACCGTTAACACTGCCGTCCGTTTCGGAAGTGAAGACCCGAGAATATTCTGAAGACACTATATATCGGAAGTCAAATGACATTCTCAACACATAGTAGTCAAATCCGCTCTGTCACTTCCTGTATCGACCTTACTCAAGCGCACTACTTGACGTTTCCGAAGACTTTTAAAAGATGGCGTTGTAACCAAAATTGTTGCCTTATCTTGGTTTTGCGACATGTAGATAGATAAATACTTAAAAAAAGAAGTATTTTTTTTACTATGTACGGTTCAGTACAAAAGAAAAACGTACATACTTCATTTAGCTGGAGTAATGTAGGCCAATGTAGCATACGGTCAATGATATTCCATATAAATGTATTCTATTAGAAACAAGTCACCATAGCCTAATGGTTGGGTCATCGGAAATCGAGTCAAGAGACCCGAGTTCGATCCGCAGGTGGCAGTACCAATGTTTCTTTTTTTTTTTTCAAAACGTATGTATGATTTGTATCGTTGGCTTGGACATAAAGACGGCGATGGGCTCTCCACCGGTCACGATGATCCTAAAAAATGTCTTCGGTGGAAGGTGGGTCCAAAAAGCTTAATTGTCTAAACTTCTGTGTACCCTTTTATTGGAAATGGCGTGAAGATATAATTTTAATTTTATTTCTATTAAAAACCTCTGAACACTAATAACCTTTTTCAATGTGAAAGTTAGATTTAATAGGCACACATAACTTAATTTTATACATATAACGTTTTAATGAAATATATACATACTTATTTTGTAATGTTCACGTTTTGCGAGTGAGAAACTGTACATTTCAAAAACAAGCCGACTCCTTATCTGGATAAAACTCCGCTTTTTGTCTCTTGTTGTCATTGTTTGATTTTCCTTAAAGCTTAAAAGATAGGAGAATGTAAACTACGCGCTTTGTGCTGCAAAAGAAGTCGACAGATGTTAATAATTCACCTATGATTATAAAATAAAATATTTATTACTTGGTCAAAAGAGCTTTGTTTTTTTGTAAAAGTACATATTTTCGTTTTCAATAAAATACTCTTTTAAGGTATTGTAGTAAGTATTGTTATAGTTTTAATACTTTTAATTTGCTTTTAATGCTTTTGCAGTATTAATACTGCAGGTATTACAACTATAATAAATATATTAGGCTATCTGGTGCATCAACCATAAATATCTACGTTTGGAAAACTTATAGCAATTCTACGCTTACGTTATTACAGCTATTTAAAGGCTGAATTTCCCAGGAACTTGATAAAACGAAGTGAGGAACCCCAAAATATCCCATTAGTAATAATAAAAAAATTTGATTACGGCCTGATAAATCCAAAAGACAGAGTTGTGTCTGAAGGAAAAGCCTTGTGTTGTATTAGACTACAGACAAATGGCGAGATAACCATCCCGAAAAATACCAGATCAAAATTTAGCATAAAATTCGGCCATTTTCGCCTAGTGTCGCATACCGGAGAGGTCTATGTCCTATAGGGGGCTTGAAAAGGCTGTAGTTATGATGATTTAGGAAAAAAGAGGCAAAGAAGTTTGCCCTTTTCCGTGTCAGCGTCGTAAGAAATTACCAGTTCTTTTCTCGTCATGGGCGTTGTTTTTTATGAATGAAATAAAAAATTATATACTTACTTACTTATCTTCACGCACAATCCCTGACGGGGTAGCCAGAGAGAACAGATCGCCAAGTGTCACGACCCCTACATACTTCTTTCTCTTCTTTCAGATTCATTATCTTCTTCATACATGCACGTCTAGGTATCCGAGTACTCTTGACCCTCCCCTCTTCGAGCAATTTGCTCACATGGTCTTCGAAAGTTAGTCTCGATCTACCTCGACACCTTTTGATATTAACTTTCGCGCTATATATTTTCTTCACCATTCGGTCTTCACTCATTCGCTCAACGTGCCCAAACCATCGATAAAAACCATAGACAGTTATATACTAATTTAATAAGAAATAGCATTACGCTCCCATGCTATTCCTACTCTTTCCCCGGGGTTATTATCATCAATATATTCATTTATGTATATATATACACATCTACATATCTTCTAAATTTCATTTCTCCAGCTAATTGTTCATGATCGAAGCACAAATATTCCAACAAACAGATCACCGTTACATTATATGAAAGAAAAATTTTACCATATAAGTATGTCGAGTGTATAAGTAAACGAGGTAAATGTTTTAATACCTACAGACTAGGGAATAAGCATCACGAAAAATACCAGACCAAAACCGCAGACCGCAGTTGGTGATGGTCAAATCTTACTTAAATTACACTATTTTCATTAATTTTGTAACGTAAAAACCATTCTGGGAGTTATGTTATTAAATAAGTAAAAGATTTAAAACAATAATTTACGGGGGCGGGCTTCAAATTCAGGACCTCCGCTGTAGCGTGATGATGCTCGTACCGTCTATTGAACCGAGTGCGTCGAATGAACCACATCAGTTGCAATTTTAAATATCTTTCGTAAGCCTCCTACAAGCTATGCGACAGCTTTTATATAAGACCCGACTCAATATTTAAAACTTTTAATTAGACAATCAAGACAATATCGTCTTAATATAAATTGTAGTTAATTTTTATTTCACGTAAACTGTGGTGAGCTTTTCAGCCAACGGGAAGTGTCCAACGGTCCCCAATAGCAGTAAATTCCGTAAAATTCTTCATGTTAATGTTTTTTTTTTCATTCGGTGTTTTAAGAGTTGGGGTAAATATAAGTAATTATGAGTAAATACAGGAATTAATATAGGAAAACTAATAAAATGAGCTGCTGGCACCAATCTGCGGCTGTTTGTTAGCGCTGGTAATAAAAAACCTTGCTGGTTTTTGTTTTGCTTTTAGGTCAAGTATAAGCATTCAGCGAGGAAATGTCGACGGAAATAAATCAGAAACTAATTATATTTTTAAGAAAAGTCAGAAGTAAATTGAAATAAATATAAAACTATAGTTAAAATTATAATCAATACAGACACTTTGTGTATGTAATGCTTTACAGTCCGAACAATAGTTCAAAACTTTTTTATCTTCTTCTTGTGTTCTGTCGTGTAAGCAAATTGTCATAATTCCCGCCATTTTAAAATTTATCGAGATATTGGATAAAAGTGGATGGCGCTAAAACTACCAAAGTATATTTACTATTTTTATCATCATACACATAGATTCGGGATGAAGCTATTCGGGGTGCGCATTTTGTCATAATTTATTAAGTTTTTTATTTACATAAAATTATAATATACGCATTTATTATTATAATATATTTTTTGAGGGTAGGCGCTAAATAGTAAATACACTTTTATATCGTTCTTCATAAATTTATTTTAATAAAATTGAAATAGTTATATTTATGTAAGCTTTTATTGTGAAAATGTACATGTGAGTGTAAACTCCCTACCAGCAAAAGTTTTCCTTCTAATTCTCACTTCATTTCACTATTTTCTCTACATCACAAATTAATATAAAATGGATTCACTAAAACAATCATTCTCTGCTATGTCTGAAATGTTCTATGCCAAGATGGATGAATTTCAGCAAGATTTGCAAAAAAATCAACTGCCAAGACCTCTGCGACCACTTCAACAATAGCTGCGGACTTCGAGTGTTTTAAAACTTTTATTGTGGCGGCACTAAGCACTTTGCAGCAACAGATGGAGTTCCTGAGGCTAGAAATTGATCGCCAGGAGATGCGTCGAAGGCGCAAGATGCTCCTCTTCCATGGCGTCCCTGAAGTAAAAACGGAAGACTTGGTTGCGCGTGTGACTACTGTGTTTGCAGAACATCTAGACCTGCCAAACTTTTCGAGCTCCAGCATTAAGGCCAGTCACCGCCTCGGACGGTCATCGGAAAGCAGACCTAGGCCAGTTGTGGTTAAATTTGCCGAACACGGAGTACGTAATAAGGTATGGTTCGCTAAAACAAAATTCAAGGGCACTGGTATAACACACTCTGATTTTTTAACTAAGCCTCGCCATGATGTATTTTTGGAAGCTCGGAAGCGCTTCGGAATCACAAAGTGTTGGACACGCGATGGATTAATTTTTGTCATAGCTGCAGATGGCACTCGCCATCGAGTGGAATGTCTGCGCGAGCTTGAAAATATCCCTGTCGGGTTGACTTCAACACATACTGCAAAATCGCAGGTACAACGTCCTGTACCCGCGGTTATTTCTAAGAGTCCGGGAACCGCTATGCCTTTCCCTCGTACTAAGCGAGTGGTTAAAAAATAATATTTCATGGTATTTTAATTATTTACAGTTTAACAACTTTCTCAGTTTTACCTTTTTTATATCTTTGTTTATTTACTGTTTAATGTATCGTAAATATTTATGTGTCAATGTCAGTTGTCAACAACAAATTTAAACGTCACAGACAATAAGATGAGACATTTATCTCCAACCATAACTTTCTTTTTTTATTTTTTAAATAAAGTTACTGTTATGATTATGTGTATCATGATTATGCAACTTTTTTGCAACTATTATTTTTCTTCTTATTTTACATCGAAATTGATAAACATTAAGAAGCAGAAATATATAATACGATAGAGTGGTCGAATTTAATTCTATCATAACAAAACTCTACGATACTCATGCTCCTATCCGACCGGTTCGACTTAGACATTTACCTGCTCCCTAGCTTACAGAGGAGATAAAAAAATTACAAAACAGGAAAAATATTGCCAAAGCTAAATTAAAATTAGATAATTCTGATATTAACAAAAATAAGTATAAGAGTATTCGGAATCTCTGCAACGGGTTGTGTAGGGATATGCAACGACGCCATATTCATAAATCCATACTTGACGAAGGCGATTTTTGCCTGAATCGCCTTCTTCAAGTATGGAAATTTCTTAAATCTCTGGGAGTTGGGACAGCGCGTCAGAACAATAACTCCATAAATATTGATGTAGACCAGCTAAATAAGCATTTCACTTCTTCATATGACGTTGATGACGCCAATAAATTATGTATTAAAAATAAAATTTCAGCTTTGCCCAACTTTGATTATCCTCCTTTTACTTTTAGTCAAATCACTGATAGTGATGTTAAGAGTAGTATTGTTGAGGTCAATTCTGACGCCGTAGGTACTGACTGCGTTAGTCGTAAAATGATCATTCCTATTATCGATATTCTGATCCCTGTTATTAAATCCATCTTTAATTATTCAACGTCATCTGGAAGTTTTCCATCTTCCTGGAAAGAGGCTCAGATAATTCCTATACCTAAAAAAGCCAATCCCTGCAGTTTTTCGAACTACCGACCCATTTCCATACTTCCATTTCTTTCAAAAGTTTTTGAACGTATCATCCATCGTCAACTTAGCATTTTTCTATCCAGGTGGATTCTGTTCAATCCATTTCAATCCGGTTTCCGTCCTGGTCATAGTACGACTACTGCCTTAGTCAAGATCATTGACGATATTTGTCTTGGCATGGATAACCAGTGTATTACAGTGTTGACCTTACTTGACTTTAGCAATGCATTCAACAACGTTGATTTTGACCTCTTATTAGCCACTATGATGTCTCTTAACATATCTCCTGAAGTGATTGACTGGTTTCATTGTTACTTGTTTGGTCGCCGGCAACGAACGCATTAATGATTTGGTCTCTAACTGGCGCATGATCACTGCCGGTGTACCACAAGGTGGCGTGTTGTCTCCTCTCCTCTTTTCAATTTTCATAAGTTCTATTACGGTCCAATTATCTTCTCGCTACCACCTGTATGCAGATGATCTCCAAGTATATGTTCAGGCTAAATTGGTGGATTTACCCAAAGCTATAGGCTTATCAAATAAAGACCTGGATTTAATAGTGGAATGGAGTAAGTCGCATGGTTTGAAAGTGAATCCATCAAAAACTAAGTCAATAATAATAGGTAGTCAAAAATTGGTTACACGTATTGATCTGTCTACTTTACCAGCACTTGCGTACCGTACAGTGATACCGTTAAAAATCTAAGCATTACTTTTGACAAATTTTTGTCTTGGGTCCCTCAAGTGAGTGAGGTGAGTAGGAGGCTGTTTATGACAGTTGGATCGATCCGCAGACTAAGCAATTTCCTACCCATAGCAACTAAAATTACACTCTCGCACTCCTATTACCGATTCTTGATTATGCAGACACATGCTATCTGAATCTAAATGAAGAACTGCTTAATAAACTTGAGCGCATTCAGAATCTCTATATACGGTTCATATTTAGACTCCGAAAATATGACCATGTTTCCGAACATCGCGAAAAACTCAAGTGGCTGCCAATTCGCTTTCGCAAGAATATTCACATTCTGTCTCTTTTATACTGTGTTCTATTCAATCCTGCTACCCCTCCTTATCTCAAAGAGCGGTTTGAGTTCTTCTGTGATACCCACGATCACTCTCTTCGTTCGAGTCACAACCTAACCTTAAAAATTCCTTCCTACAATACTTCCTTCTATTCTAAATCCTTCTCTGTTGAAGCGGTTAGGCTCTGGAATTCATTACCGCGGAATTCAGATTCGGCGGGCGCAATCTTTAGATCATTTTAAATCACTCCTCTATGGCCACTTCTATCCACCCTAAGCATTCATTACATTTTTATTCATGTGGCTTTTGTCCATTATTTTACTTGTCTATTTTTTCGTATATTTCTTTCTGACTTTTAGTATGTATATATAACGTGTATATGTATGTATATGTGTATGTATGTGTATATGTATATATATTAGAAATTTTTCGTACACCTCACCCTCTTCTCGCAGGTCATTGTATCCTCTGCAACGTGATTGCCTGGAAGAAATCGCTTTAAAGCGATAAAGCCGCCAATTGTACCTTAATTAATTTTTGTATGACGTTTGTTCATTTAATGTTTTTGGTGTACAATAAAGCATATTTCATTCTTATAATAATACTGAGATATTGTCTACGAGTGGTAGTTTTATCTCACATTTATTTTTATTCTATATTTGAAGATAGCTTAACAGTAACTACGCATCTAGGACAAACCCTTTCTGGGTTTTTTGGATATTTCATGAATGTAAATGCGTATATTTTTATTTCGTCCTAAATGAATGAAAAAAAAAACTATTTTGTGTAATTTTACTAATTCGTATTATTGAAAACTTTTCTATTTATTTTTTGTAAATAAAATTAAATAGAAAAGTTTTTTTTATTACTCTGCATTACAGAAAGTAAAAATAATTTTCTGCTCCGTCGGGTACGAATGAATCTACGTCAGTTTAAACTGGCATGTTCGTCGAGTACTTCTGTTCTCCGTATGCTTCGAATGTGCTTACATTCAGCTACTTCTGGAACTTATTGTAGCGAGCAACTTGGAAGTAGCGCAGCGTCGCACCGTTCTTTCATTTTTAATTTTGCTTTTTGTCGAAATGTTAGACGTTTTATTTTTATATATATATATATATATATATATATATATATATATATATATATATATATATATATATATATATATATATATATATATATATATATATGTATATATATATATATATATATATATATATATATATATATATATATATATATATATATATATATATATATATATATATATATATATATATTTATCAATTACACACTTCTTTTAGTCCCAAAGTATGATTTCCAGTGTTTTGGTAACTATATGATAGCTAGCTGGATACGTAACCTATCTCACATTTACGTATGGCTTCATAGATAACTAATAATATGGTACATATAAATATATTTCATTGAAATGCAAGTATTCGTATTTGTCATACACATGTTTGTCTCTATAGGGATTCAAACCCGCAACCAGAGTTTGAAAGGTACCACACCTGGTCTTCTGAGCCGTTACCAGCCATTTTATCGCTACATTATAAAAACAATCTTTCGCAGTTCATAAATGATTCTAGAAGGAATACCTAATTTTTGCTTATTCTAATTGAGCTAATTGATCTGACCTCGAATCTTCTAAATTTAATGTTTCCGGATGTTTGAGTCATAAATTCAAAAATAATTGTAAAAGAAAAGTTGAAAATGTCTTTTTCATAATTCTAACAATATTTTTATCGATAATTATAAAAAAAAATTAATATTACTGAAATTTTGATCAATTCTTTCTTGAATCATGGGGCCAGAGATCAATTAGATCTCCAAAGAGAGTGTAGATTTTGGTAAAAGTATAATAATTTTTACCCTATTTACAGCCAAGTGGGAAAGCTAAATTAAAGAATGTTCATGAAAGAACAGCATTTTTTAGTAATTATTAAAAGTCATTACGATAAGATTAAAAATAGATCTAAAAAAAAGTGGTTAACTAAAATCTTAACAGAAACGCTGGAAAAATCAAAGTCATTTATACTGTTCACATAAAATAACAATTCCCATTTTATGGCTTCATTCTGTGCATACTAACATTGGTCCCAGCTGACTGTTTTGCAGGACCATCTATTATAATTACACTTATTGCCAAGTGGAAATAAATTGAAGATTTACTATTCAAAATGCTTAGTATCAAAACTTTTGAAGAGAAAAAATAAATTAAAGTTGAAAATGAAGCCGGCGGTCCACCAAAAACACCATCGATTTATTCTATAAAGAACCATGTCACAAAGAGTAGGGCTATACAATGATATCGATATTGGTTCTAAATATTGTAAATATAAACATTATTATAAATATTACATTGGATATGTGAAAATCTGCAACCCTTATTATTTTAATAGATGAGCTAAAAATTTAAGGCATCGGCTTGTCCTGCGATTTCCGATATGCCAATCCCCTTATTTAAAATGTTGATTATAGTACATAACATAAATATATCTTATGGAGAAGACCTTACCATCATATCATGTTATGAAAAGACAATTTATCAAATTTGTCGCAGTTTTGAAAATATACATCTTTGTATTTGCTAGAAATTAATGCATATTATGTAATATTGCAGATTTGTAATTAAAAGCGCATAAGACGACAATCGCCTATTGTCGATGACTACAGATACTAGTATTGAAGCTAAGTTAAACTGGTGAATGTATCTGACATCGGTAATATTAGAAGCATAGCTATATTCTTCAAAATGTCCTAAATGATTAATAGCTAGGATATGATTAATAGCATTCAACTTTTCCATTTCAATTTTATTAATTAAACTGTTCCAGTTCGGGAGAAACTGTGCGCGAACATTGCAAATGCACATTGCAGACCGCGAGCGGTGCCTTCGCGGCGCATTCACCAGATTTGGATGCTCCCTTATAATGCCTCTTGCAAACTCTATTTAAAGTATGGCAAAGTTTGACGATGATTTGGAAAGAACGAGATAGAAATAGATGTATATGACATGCATTGATACAGAGAACATCAGATACATAAGAGCAGTGTATCTGTTATCTCTAATGTAAGTCTCTAAGAGACTTCAGTTATGGAATCAAAAATAATGAGGGTACTATACACGTAGATGCAAGACATAGAAACAGCAGTTTTCTATATTGACCTGTTCGGGAATCGAACCCGAAAAATGAACATTGAAAACTTTGGTTTATAATATACGGTCTGATGTCATTATAATAAAATTGCTCAAATAAAATTGGTTTTGGGTGAATGTTTATTTACAAAAAAAAATGGCTTCGGTAAGAGGATCGATAGACTGAATTGTCTAAACCTCTGTCTACCCCTGTGTTGGGAATGGCATGTAGATATTTTTATTTGGATAAATGTTATATTTAATGTGTACTTCAACTTCAAACTAAGATCAAATAGCTCTCATAGCCTTGTGAAGTTCTGCTTTACTTCCTTAATATTGAGTAAATATTGAAGAAGAATACTATCATCCCCTCTCTTTCCGTAGGTGCCGCGAGACGAGACTAAAGAAAAAGCCTTGAAAATGCATTTGACTTTATACTCGAATACCAGATCAAAATTCAGCATACCGCAACTCCGCTTGCTAAGCGTGGCGATTACGGCAAACCCTCTCGTACGGGAGAGGCCAATGTTCTGTAGTGGACTTTTACAGGCTGCTGTAAAAAAAATTGTCTTAACAATTAAGTCCTTTCGACCCACCTTCCACCGAAGAAAATTTTTTGGCAACGTGACAGGTTTAGAGCCCATCGTCGTCTTTATGTAAGCCAATGATATAAATCATACATAAGTTTTTAAAAAACTCGGAACCTTGGAATTGAACTCGGGTCTCTTCATCTGTGGATCGAGTCCAAATCACCCATCCGCTGTCGTGACTTTATCCGTTATGATGATGATGACAGTGATAAAACTAGTTATTCTATACTTTAATGTTGTATATTAATAGAATTTTATTATTTAAAATAAAATTCTATAAATATATATTAGAATATAACTATCACTTAACACAAATATGTACTCACACACACATACACATGCATGCACACGCACGCACGCATACACACACACACACACACACACACACACACATGCGCGTGCGCGCGCGCTCACATGCGTGCACACACGTATACACAAATAAGTCACGCACTACACGCATTAATTTTTTCTTATTTTTTAAAGTAAAAATGTTGTATAGTTGGATCGCTTGCACTAAGAGGATGGGCGATAATAGCAACGACACAGTTTTTACTAAGGTTGTTATTGTCGTACACTATAAATTGTAAACATATGTTTAATGTTCAAAATAAATTAATTTTTATTTTTTTTAATATACATTTTATTATTTCAAAGTCACGATAGCGGAATCGTTGGGTGGGCGGAATTTCGAGTCAAGAGACCCGAGTTCGATCCCCAGGTGGCCGGCTCTTACAATGGGTTTTCAAAAAACTTATGTACGAATTTTATATTATTAGGAAATATCTCAAATATCAGCAACGTGCGCCGTCAATAATGTACAAAAATGGTTCCAAATTAAATTGAGAATGAAAAACAAGGGTTTCCAATCCTTGTTTACACGTTATTTTGCAGCTTTTTTTTTTTTTTTTTTTGATAACCGTGGAGGAAAATGCTTTAAGCACGAACGTTTCCTGACCGGGAGGCCACCGAAACGAACAGATGCTTTAAGCACGAACGTTTCCTGACCGGGAGGCCACCGAAACGAACAGTGTCGGACTCGGATCTCAGAAGGAGAAACATACCGACTAAAACCAGCCACGGGATGCTGTAGGCCGGAGGCCTTTACAGCGTCATCTGAGGAGACCTGCGAGAACGAAGGCCCGCAGGTAAAAGAAAGAGACAACGTCGTGACGCACTCGAACCCTGTAACGAAGCGAAGACCTTCGACATACGGGGAGGGGAGGGTGAGAGGCCCAGGGGCCACTCGTGTTGGGAGTGGGTCGTTTTTCGGACGGTTACCCGAGACATTCTCGTGTGAACCGTGAAACATGGGACCGCGAATCTGACTACGAACTGTGTGTAGTGTACCTACTGCGTTCGTGTGTTGTTGAGATTACGGGGACGCGGCCCCGAATCTTTTGTTTGATTTGGTGATGACGTCGTCATCATCAATCAAGACGTGCTTTGGTCGTCTATCAAATCGGGTGATAATTGGGGAAGGGGTGTAGTTTCCTAGACCCGCCACTAACGGATTTGGGTGATCCTTAATTTTTTCGAAATATCTTGACGATGTTATTTTGCAGCCTGTCTTGCACTGTCAATAGTACACTTTCTAGCAATTTACATTAGTTAGTAGTAGGTGTAGGTACAGAGATTAATTTTAATACGAAAATATTTTATGTATTACAACTTTATTTAAGATCCTTTTTATATTTATATACATTTATTTATCGAAGTTCAGAACGAAGTAATGATACTTTACTAGTAATAATACTTAATTTATAGTATCGTATAAAAGTAATTTAACAATTAATCGTTTCTGTCTTGTGACAACAAAAATAATCATATCATAACGGCCCATATACCCGTAAGTCCACTGAAAGACACCATGTTTGAGTTAATAACCATGTTAAAGCAGATTGGCGATTGGAGTACTAGGAATCTCGCATCTTAGACGCTGCCGCCTGTCACCAGTTTGGAGACGTTACCTCGCCATCTATTTAGTCGCCATCTGTCGGTAGCTTATTGTCGTTTGATTCCCTTAGTCGCCTCTTACTACACTCACGGGAAGAAAGAGGGTGGTATATTCTTTTGTCGTAAATACTATATAAAAATACTGAAGCATTAATTTAAAATATAGCTGAAAACATCATGTGATTCCAATATGGCAATTGAGTTAGCAATTTACTATGCTTTCAATATCATCTTAACTCCTGGTTACGAAAAAACAACGATTACTGAGAGTACCCGTACCAATATACGAAGGCGCCAGTTGGTCGACACAAGAACCGTTATGTTATGGTTTTCATTGCGTCTGCATTAGATGTAACAAGGTCGTGAATTAAGGAAATACTTTCTCTATGTGTACACTTATGTTGTATAAGACTTCATTTCATATAACACAATATATGTACACGTACATAAGTTGAATATTTTTATAATAAGAAATTAATATGATAAGACATTAAAAACAAGTTTCCTTGCAAATACATGCAAGCCGTTTTTTTATCGGAAACCTATTTGATATGAATGAGGAAAAAATCCATATATATTTCAACTCTGTGACTTATGAAGGAATTACAAATCGAATGCTGTGTGAATTGAAACTAATACATGTAGAGAACACTCTTAATTGTTATAACCCCACCCTTTTATCCTCTCCATTCATATCGTATTAAAATCAAAATCTTATGTATTGCAAACAGAAACAACAGATGTTAAGATATATCTCAACAACAGATGTTTAGATATAAGAATATCTCAAAAATAATATAGTAAAATACGTGTACCCGAAGAAAGCACTGAAAAGGTAAAACACTGTAAGTTTAATTCTTTAACCAGTTTGACACTTTTTTACTTATGCGGAGTTCGTATAAAATATAAATTGTACAAATAACCGATGTACTTTTTTAGCCGACACTTTTATTGTCACATATTAGCGAATTATCGCGTCGTAGACTTGTACTCTGCATATGTGTCGTCTAAACTCCTACGTAGTACACACGATCTTATCGTTGAACAGAGTTGCAACAATTAATAGGAAGGACAGGTGGGCGATTACGTCACTTAACGGGTATATTCCGTTCATTCAAGATGCATCAGATGTGTTTTCTTCGTGCCGGTATTCTTCAAGACCACAATCCTACTACGCTAAAGCTTGGTCTTTCGTCCAATAAAAGACAATAAGAGCTTAGCTCTGGAATAGATATACTTTAATTGGTTTAATAATTTATATTTGTGATTTAAGTCACTTGGTGTAATTGAATGTTCTCAAAATACATTGTTGCATACTTGTACACATGTGCAACAATGAATTGTAAAAGTGTGCATCAATTAATTTTAATTGGTTTTGTTTGCAGGTGTACAACTCCAGCTGAATGAACTCTTATCAATATAATACATACACAGACAGATAAGTAAGTACATATGAAAGTATATGGACAGCATCACATACATTGCTCTGATCCCATACAAAGTAGCCAAAACACGTATGTAATGGAATTAGAAAAAAACGAAAGTACCATACTACACTCCCAGACCCGAGAAAACGTAGATAAGGTCATTTTCTATATTAGCCCGTCCGGAAATCAAACCCGGAGCCTCAGAGCTGGCACACCTTGAAAACTCGTGTGCACGCCACTCGTCCACGAGTTCGTCAAAAAGAAATATCTCGTAAAAAATAACACGAAAAGTGACATTTTATATTATTCCTTTTCAAAACATTTTAATCTAAAAACTGATGCGCGATTTTCTTTTCATGATTAAATTTTATTTTGATCAAAGAAAAATATATCCCTTTGGTCTACTTAATATTCAATTGGTAAACTCCTGAAGGGTCAGCAAGCGAAAATAATTGAGTTTTCAATGATACTTAACTATTCTTTTTGAGTTTAGGGTTAATACATAAGATTTACTTTAATTAATTATAAAAATCATAAGTTACAGATTTAGTTACATTGTTAACGGTATATAAAAGTTCATAGACATAAATAATCCTCATTTACATATATCTACGTAAACCTGACCTGAGTTCCAGCCTTAATTATTTAATTTTGATTTTAAGATTATTTACCCTTTTAGTTTATAAAGCACATAAAAAGGCTATGTTATTGTTTTATATTCCGCAATGGAGAAATACAGACCTAAAGTAAAGTAACAGCATAGTCGTAAAGATCAGCAAGCCGAAGTGGCAATGGGCCGACAAAATAACTAAAAAATTTGATAAAAATGAAGACATCTGCATCAGAACTAAGGTAGGTCAACGAATTTAAAAATATACCATTGAAAAAGGATTTATTAACGTATAAGTTACAGAGCCACGATAACGAAGTGGTTGAGTGATCAGAATTACGAGTCAAGAGACCTGATTTCGATCCCCAGATGGCAGGCTCGTACCAATGGGAATGGGGAATGGGAATCAAAAACTTATGTACGAATTATATCGTTGACTTTTACATAAAAATGGCGATGGGCTCACCGCCGGTCACGTTATCCTAAAAAATTTCTTCGGTGGAAGGTGCATCCAAAAGGCTTAACTGTCTAAACCTCTGTCTACCCTTGTATTGGAAATAGCGTGAAGATATATTTTAATTTTATTTCTATTAAAAACCTGTGAACGCTAATGACCTTTTACAATGTGAAAGCTAGATTTAATAGGCACACAGAGCTTAATTTTATACATATAACGTTTTAATGAAATATATAAATACTTATTTTGTAATGTTCACGTTTTATGATTACAAACTGTACATTTCAAAAACAAACCGATTCCTTATCTGGATAAAACTCTTTTTGTCTCTTTTTGTCTCTTGTTGTAATTGTTTTATTTTCCTTAAAGCTTAAATGATAGGAGAATGTAAACTACACGCTTTGTGCTGCAAAGCAAGTCGAAAGATGTTAATAATTCTTCTATGATTATAAAATAAGATATTTATTACTTGGTCAAAAGAGTTTTTTTTGTAAAAGTACATATTTTCGTTTTCAGTTTTAATATCTGGAGTATTAAAACTATAATAAGTATATTAGACTATCTGGTGCATCGACCATAATTATCTACGTTTTGGAAAACTTATAGCAATTCTACGCTTACGTTATAAATAAATATCCCATATAAATATAAATAAAATACAAAGAATATCCCAGTAATAATTTAAGAAAAACTTATTTGATTACGGCCTTATAAACCTAAAAGACGGAGTTGTGTCTGAAGGAAAAGCCTTGTGTTGTAATAGACTACAGTGTCCTGCAGGGAGCTTGAAGAGGCTGTAGTTATGATGCTTTAGGGAACAAAGAGGAAAAGAAGTTTGACCTTCTCCGAGTCAGAGACAAAAGAAATTACCAGTTCTTTCCTCGCCATGGGCGTCGTTAGCGTCGGCTACCGATACTTGGCAAAATAATATCAGACATCTCGAATAAATATCAGACCCGTGACGGACAGCAGCTTCTAAAGGTTTAACTTGCAAGACGCGACAATTATATCAAATCTTCAATGTCCTACAGTCGACCTGTACGAATCATTAAATAAGTAAGTGATGAGAAGCTTCCAACCGGTATGGGAAACGTAACAGGCACTTTCCGGCTCTAATCTCTCTCAAATATGTTTATCAAAAGCTTTTGTGGGCTCAAAGCTCTTATTGCTATATTGCAATAAAAGCTTTGAGTACCCATATGATAATAATATTATTATCATATGGGCACATTACACACATTTATTAAAACGTTATTTACGTTTTCATTCTGATTTTCTTTACGTATTTGTATGTGAAAATATATAATATCAAATAATAAGAAGAAAGAAACACTCGTAATACTACATATGTAGTTTTTAGAGCATATATTTTGTAACGTTACTTCAATATTGCCTGAAACCATTTGAGCGATTAAAGGGAGGTTCAATGTAGCATCGCTGTAATTTAGGTTTTCCGGCTTAGTTCCCCGCAAACGAGTAATGACTTCCTGATAAGAAATACTTACACCTACCATGATAAGTAATGATATTTTAATAACATTTTAAAACAATACTAAAATTAAAAATGATTCTTTTACAAACCAATAGGGCAACGAAAAATAAGTGTGAATAATAGAGAACTGTTCGTACTACGTGGATGAATGGCACACATAGCGGTTTTCTAGTGTTGCCAGCTCTTTGATCGAGCAGGGTTCGATTTCCGGAGAACTCTATGGCCTGGGGGTTTGTGGTAGCTTCGTAGATTCCAATAGTACAATATTAATTATTAAATTATTATTCCAATACTACACAGATACGCCAGCTACTTACTTTGGGATCAGAGCAATTTAAATGATGTTGTCCCTATTAATGTACATATAAAAGTATTTTGTCTCACCTTTCACCGAAGCCTATTTAGGACAACGTGACAGATGGTGAGCCTAAATTATTACTATATGGTGGACGATAGTTTTGTTGTCAATGATATTCTAAAAAATCTGAAGGCTTTGCTTGTCTAGTCTATAATATCTCTGTCCGGTAAAGAAAAATAATCAATTCGAAAAAAGTAGTCAATGAAAGTAAAATGTAGTAAATGACTACAAATAGTATGACATTTACCTGTAATGTAACATGGCAAGAAATATTTAATTTATTTCATATAAAAACGTACTTTCCGATTGATTTGTATTTCAATTTGTTATTTTAGTTCACAATAAACATACAATGATCCTTTTATTTTAAATAAAACGTATTGGTTTTATATTGGCCAGCCCATCAGAATTTTGTTTGTTGGGCATTCTAAGACATTCCTATGCTAATGCTGTACCCAGACTTAGCAGGAGCATATATATAACGAAGCTTACATTAAATCTTCTCAAATTTAATCGTGCTGCGTTATTTTATACACCATCCTATTATAATAATATGGAGTATAACAGAATTAATAAAATAAATTATTTTGTTGTACATACATATATAGATAGATAGATAGGGACAACATCATATACATTGCTCCAACAACATCCAGACACGAGACAATGTAGAAAAAGTGGCATTGACCCGATAGTGAATCGAACCCGGGTGAATCGACCCGAAGATGGCGACACCTTTATAACCGATGTTTTCGCCACTCTCATATAGTTGTGGCGACATCTATGTCTACACATTAGAAGCTCGCTAAGTGGCGGATTCAGGAAACACATCGACGTTCTACATCGCGCTATCGATGTTCGCACGATTATAAGTATATATACGATTACCGATAGTGCACACTGTGGAGGAGACGTCCTCCACAGGTCACGATCACCCGACCTGGCGGGTAGCTACCCTTTTCCTACACCACATCATCCGCTACATTGGTGACCCCGACGTGATCTCACCGCCAACCGACGGTGACCACTGAAGAACAACGCAACGAGCTTCTCCAACTACATCGACGACATCAACGCAGTCACAGCACCGGACTACTGTCGGCACAACACGTGCTTCCCAGTCCTGTCAGCCACTGAGGATCATCAACGGCGGGCCCCCTTCTGCTCAGGCTGACACTGCGGCATCGGCATTGTGACCATACATCTCGACTCATCGTAGATCTGGTCACAGCCTCTGACCGCAACGCCAGATTGCTCAACGTCAAGCTCTCCGCACTTCCGACCTCCAGTCTCAGCAGGGGAGTGATGTGGTGACATCTATGTCTACACATTAGAAGCTCGCTAAGTGGCGGATTCAGGAAACACATCGACGTTCTACATCGCGCTATCGAAGTTCGCACGATTATAAGTATATATACGATTACCGATAGCGCACACTGTGGAGGAGACGTCCTCCCCAGGTCACGATCACCCGACCTGGCGGGTAGCTGCCCTTTTCCTACACCACATCATCCGCTACATAGTAAATATCTTACTGGTTATTTGTAATGCTCGTATTTAATTATAATTAATAATTAGAAAGGTCTTATTACACTTTTCTAAATATGCCTAACGTTACATTTATCCTTCAATGGCTTTTGTTGTTTTTTTTTTTTTTAATATTTACAGGGTCACGTGAACGACCACTCTAACCCGAGCATAAAGGTTTCTCTTGGTTTGTCCGTAGGTGTCCAAACCATGGCTACTAAACCCCGGTACCAGAGCAAAGCGATAACCCACTCGATATTGTTTTTATACAACTGATGATTTCCTGTTTAATGGGCGAAACACTTAGGATGCATTCTATTATATGTTGTGTTATTAAAAATATTTCAATTTAATATTTTATTTATTTTAATATCATAAAAAGCTTTTTTATTTGTTTTCATTTTATGTTCTACGTTAAGAAAGCAAAGATAAATTCTAAATCAGAATTTCTAGATGCACATTGAGCATAAAATACGCTGAAAGTATTAAACTACAAAATTTTAATATAAAGTATTACCAAGTTTTATTAGGTTATTTATAAACAAAGTGCTAACATCTGTATACATTTTAGCAAATTAATTCAAAACTTTTGCATTTATGTATGAAAACCATCTTTCACTCGATAAATCATTTTTAAAGGACATTCCTATGATAGAATGCTATATATAAGTTTTAATAGACTTCAGAAATTAGAATGTAACCGATTCTTCCCCGTTTTTAGTTTTTCTTGACCATGATCGATTCACTTTTGTGTCGTATTAGTCTGAGATATTCCTCACGAAGAATTCCTTACGAAGTTTTCTTCGTCATTGAACTTGTGATAGGTACCAACCAAAACCAATACAACTTTGACGAAATGAATTGAATGCACACCTCGAGGTGTGCATTCAATTACAGAAAAAAATAAAGAATCCCGATAACAGTTTCTTAATATATTCTAATATAATTAATTTTTTTAAATATGGAAAAATATTTACGCAAAATGCAAAATGGCCTGAATTTTTCAAAATTATATGATATGTTTTTCGTAACCCGGTACCTTATTTGGAAATTTTCATTCACCTCTTTTAATGCTTAACATCTGTTGTTAACTATAGTAAACTACCGGTACTGGGCATCGAACCCCTCTTCGACATTCAGTTCTATGAAAACTCGCTTTGTTGACTGTTTTTGCTTTTTTACTGTAACTGCAAAAACTAACAACTAATAACAGTAGAAGTTTAACAAAATTATCTAGCCAGTTTCATATAAATAAAGTTTTTGAATGTTGCGTATTTTTTGTATTTTGTTCCAATGCAATGTAAAACCACACAATAGTTTATGAGCCAAACAGCTGACGCTATCGAAACATTTTTGCACAAAATCCTTTGCTTTTGTAATTTTACCCTTCAAAATTGGTTTTATTGAAAAAAATAAAAACTTTTTATTGAATCGTAAGGAGTTCCGTAGAAAGAAGGCTTTTAAGCTAAGGTACTGTAAGGTACTTTAAGGTTCTGACCGCAACTCTCTTTCTGCTGCACATAAACGACCTGCTTGAGTCCGGTACCTTTGGGTATGCAGATGACAGCACAGTTGTGGAGAGATATCTGGCGCGCGTTCAGGCCAGACAGGATCAAGTACAGTCTGCTCGGGAGGCCATGGTAGATCGTATGAATCTTACATTACAGGCAGTTTCCAACTGGGGCAATACCAATCTTGTGAGATTCAATGACACCAAAACGCAAGCGTGTCTAATCTCCGCCTAAAGGAGCCAGTTCACCTTAGCTCCTAAATTTCAGAATCTCTGGAATGCACCGACGGCCTCCAGTTATTAGGAGTCGAGATCACGTCAAACCTTAATTTTGGGCGGTTCATTGAGTCTAAGGCTGAAGCCGCTGCAAGGAGATTGGGAGTTCTTGCAAAAGTGCGGCGTTACTTTACTTCGGGACAGCTTCTGACCCTTTATAAAGCTCAGGTCCGGTCGGCTGTAGAGTACTGCTGCCACATATGGGCTAGAGCTCCTAAATATCAACCTGGAGCCTTGGACTCGGTGGAGAGACGAGTCAAGAGGCTAATCGGTGACCCAGTCAGGGTCACCGATTAGCCTCTTGTTATTACCAATTTGTCCAGTCTCGAACACAGACATCGGGTGGCCAGTCTCTCGGTGTTCTACAGGTTACATTTTGGAGAGTGTGCGAAGGAATTACATAGAGTTAATTCCCCCTTCCCCTTTTTATCATCGGACAACAAGACGCACGGCGGGTTTCCATCCTTTTGTTGTGGATATACCCTGCATTCGGACGAAGCGTTTTGCTTCGTAGTTCATAATGGGTACAGCAAAAGACTGGAATAATTTGCTGCATCAGTCTTTCCGTCCGATAACAATATGGGTGTCTTCAAGAGAAGAGTGAATAGGCTTTTTCTAAGCTAGTGTGCCTACCAACAAAAACTACATCGCCACTTACTATCAGGTGGGATTGTAGTTAAACGCTAGCTTATGATGTTAAAAAAAAGTACTAATGAATTTTTTTGACACACACTTAGAATTAATACTTAGTTTGAAATACTTACTGCCACCAAGCAAATAATTGAAGAGTGAAAAGAATGAGAAAAATAAAAGAGGGGTATGATCAAGTCACTGTCGAACGAACGCAACGAAGCAACAGCCTCTTTTTCTCGCCGTTCTACGAGCTCGTATTAATCTAAATGTACCTATTCCTTAACTAAAGATAGCAAATACATTTAGGAATAGCTACTTGACTTCCTAACATACAATCAATATACCACCGGTTTATCAAAAAACTTCAGTAACTTAAAACTTACCAAATCTCGGAAATCTGAAACTGCCGGAGAATATTTTGTTGTAAAAACCAAACACAGAACATAAATTGATCGTTCGGTTTAAGACGCGATTAACCCTGGCTTAATTCCAAAATCCGCTCAAATCGTTAGATCACAATGGTAAAGAAACACACCTTGAAGGAAATTCTACCTTTTCAAAAAATAATTATACTAAAAAGCAACATTTTAGGAATTTGTAGACTCTATACACATAGAATAATCTAAGAAACGTCTTATGAGTGCTTTCTATCTACTGTATATGTTGGCAACAGTGACGAGGTTGGGTGATCGGAATTCGAGTCAACAGATCCGAGCTCGATTCCCAAGGCTCGTGCCAATGGCCGTCTGAGTAAGAAATGTATAGTAATAAATGTTATACGAGTATATATTTATAGCTTTAAGCGTCATAAGATATAAATATCTTATTATATTAATATTATAATATAAGATATAAATTCTTAAGCTTTTAGCGTAATAAGATATAATCTACTTGGGTCAATAGTAGAAGAATTGTTATATATACTATTTAATTTATAAAATATATAAATAAATATCAGGAGTAGACAGAGGTCGGGTCAAGTCAGTTAAGTCCCTATGACCTACCTTCCACCGAAGATATTTTCGGGACAACGTGACAAGTGGTGAGCCCGTCGCCATCTTTATGTCCAAGCCAACGATATAATTCGTACATAAGTACATTTTTTTAAAATCCCATTGGTGCGAGCCTGCCACCTGCGAACTCGGGTCTCTTGACTCGAAATTTCGACTACCCAACCACTCGGCTATCGTGACTTTTTTAATTTAATTTATAATCTCGATCAAACAAAAATTTGTAATTTGATACATAGCAGATATAACAGGTTGTAATAGTACACTGCTTGACATTAGTCTCTCCCGTGGGAGGGCTTGCAATAATGGCCACGCTCGGCTACAGGATTGGCGATATAAATACTAGACACGTTGCACCCTAGACGCTCTGCCCATCACCGTTTTTTTCTCTGGTATTTCCCCTAGACTGTTACAGCGCCATCTGTTAAAAGTCATTGATATTGTGAAGGCTTTTTATTCGCTTTTTAATGACACCCCTGAGAGGAAAGGGGGGTAAAACTTTCTTAAGGCCATAACGGCCAAGTATTTTGATAATTTACCTAAAAAAGGTTTTTTTTATTATTGTTGAATGAACGTTCTAAAAATATCTTCGTAAGAAGTCATAACGTCTAAAATTTAAAGTCCCACAGCTGCATCAACCGCATCAAAAGCACTTAACGTAAATATTGAGGTGCCGTGAAGTCTGTAGAAGTTTTATGGATATGGATCCAGATATATATATATATATATATATATATATATATATATATATATATATATATATATATATATATATACATATATATATATATATATATATATATACATATATATATATATTTATAGCTTTAAGCGTCATAAGATATAAATATCTTATTATATTAATATTATAATATAAGATATAAATATCTTATTATATTAATATTATAATATAAGATATAAATATCTATATATATATATATATATACACATATATATATACTGACTATATATATATATACTGACTATATATATATATACACATATATATATATACACATATATATATACTGACTATATATATATATACACATATATATATACTGACTATATATATATATACACATATATATATATACACATATATATATACTGACTATATATATATATAAATATATATATATAAATATATATATATACATATATATATACTGACTATATATATATATACACATATATATATATATATATATATATATATATATATATATATATATATATATATATATATATATATATATATATATATACACATATATATATATATATATGTATATATATATATATATATATATATATATATATATATATATATATATATTTATATATATATATATATATATATATATATATATATATATATAAATATATATATATATATATATATATATATATATATATATATATATATATATATATATATACATACATACATGTAACATTGGCGATCAATTCTTCATCTTCGATACGATTAATTTGGTTTGATATATTTCTGACATCATACTGACTGATGACGGGAACCCATCCATCCGATTCAAGGCTCCCCTGAGTTGTCTCTTAAGACACTCACAGATATAAAGGGGGACACATCTACTAAGGACGATACTGGGAAAAAAATTTAAATTATAGCGCCTCTTTTCAAAAATTAAAAGAGGGCAACGATAATTTTGTGTGCGGTTACGTTATATACGTAACCGCACACAAAACGGAATATCCTAAGTTAATAAAAAGTAACACTTAGTCGGACGCTCGAATTGACAAGAACAAAACAGCTGAATTATACCATATTTTGACAGACTACTTAACTTTGGTCTGGTATATTTGTAGAGTGTGTAGGTATGACGCCATCTGTCAGTATCCACTGAAGTTATCAAAGTTTTTCTTTAGTCGCATTTTAAAATAACCACAGGCTACAAATAAAAACATAAATTGTTAAGTCAACACCACATAGCGTATAAAATTGCCTACTCTAGTAATTCCCAATATATAATATGTTCTATAATTTATTATATCTATAAAACTATAATATATTTCTCGCTATTTAATAATCCCGTTAAAGGCATCGCGTCTGCAGGGCAACTTACTGCAGCACGCACTTAAAATAACTATATAAAATAAATATCTTAACGTTATTCCCAATTCTGATGCATCTGTCTCAGAATTGGGAATTCCATCTGGATGTCCAGAAAATTTTTCGGCACAACGTGATGGATGGTGAGCTCATCGCCGAAAACTTAAAAAGACGATTATTGTAACAATTGAATGCTCTACAACATTTTGTTTTCATATTTTTATTTTTTGATATTTTGACTTGAGAATAGGATATTTATTCTCTTGTTTTTAAGTAATTCATAACAACATTAATAACTGTTGGAAACTGACTACTTTTCTCTATTTTTTACCTACCCGGGCGCCGGTTGGCCGCCCTGATGTGGCTTTTGTTACAAATTGATTGCGATGAGATCACGCTCTCAGCTTCAGTAGCCATGCCAAAATCTGTGATCGATTTGATGTTTACATTGAGACGTCAAAGGTAAAAGGAATATGAATGATGTTTACATTGAGACGTCAAAGGTCAAAGGAAAATGAATGAACTAAAATTTGCAAAATAAACAAAAATCAAACAATAATTTACACACATGATACTTTGTTATATTTTTTTACCTAATATTATAAATTAATCTTAATATTATAAATTAATCTTAATCTTAATAAGGTATTATAATACATACAACAAAAAGAGTATTGTAAAACAACGAGTCAAACGTTGATTATGACACAAAAAAAAATAGTTAAAAAAAATTCAAGCAACGGTATCTTTTGCGTGTGAATATTTTTTTATTTTTTTTATATTATTTATATTCAGAAAAAAAAAAAACAATTTACAAATGAAAACAACAATACACTGTACTATAAAACCAAGTGTTTTTTTTTTTGTACAATGGAGTTCGTCCATACAGATAAAATTATTTAGCAGTTTACTTATTGTAAACCAGATAGTTTACATTAATAATTACGAACATGATATAGGAATTTTTAGTGAGAGTAGATTAGTTGCGAATGTTTTGTCATGGATAGATAATATAAGTGTAATATAAATGTTTCGAAAAATCAAATCTCAAAATCTACCTCCATTCGTACAAAATAAAACTTGATCAAATTAGGTATTTCTTTTCAACACCCTTACGTTAAATTATAGATGGAGGTCAATAAGTAGAAAACCCTGTGAGTAGGTTCTTTGAAAGCCTCTCTTTGATAAGGTAACTTTTTGTATTTGTTTTAAAAAATAAATTATTGTACCAGAATATCCTACAGTTTACAATCAAAGGTTTATTTAATCAAAAGAAGTCTTAAACATTTGAAAAAAATGCGAAAATTACCACAAATTCTAAAAGAATATAAAAAATTATAGCAAGTTACAGTATTATTATGTTATTATTAAAAAATGAGAAATTTAAACTGCATGAATTTATTAGGAAAAATTAGAAACTGACAAGGTTCAAACTAGCTGCCCTACTGAGCCTTCTTCTCTGCTAGCAGTATTTTTTTTTAATTTCTCATTTATATAATAACAAAATTTTCAAACAAATCAATAAAAACATATAATTCAAGTATTACAATAAAATCTTGGAAACGTTAACATTCGGTGAAAGCATAATATTTTAATAAACATTCAAGCATGTTTTATAGTATTAAAGTAAAATGTCTGTGTCTCGTCAAATGAAAGATGATGTTCGTGATTATCATATGAAAAGATGCTAAACAAAAATCGTTTATTAAATTCATTTGTCACATACGTCGAGATATCCAAAGAGATACCATATCTTAAAATCTAATACTTACATATCCTAAAATTCCTTAACAAAAAAACTTAAGCCAATCAACGCATTTTTGGCTTTCAATCACCTTTTCTTGTGCTACAGAAGACAGTTGTACTGTTAAATAAACTATTATCCTTCAGTAGATAAACTTGAAAAGTTTACATAATTAAAAAGAAACAAGTACAGTACTGTTAGTGATAATTGTTCCTAAAAATAATATAACAATTTATAATAGTCTATGCTTGTCGAATATAGATCTAAAATGCTTTTCAAAAAGCTCTTCATTTAGTGTTATGTTAGAACTAGTGAACGCTCGAGACATGTTATACTTTCGTAATGGCGTCCATCATTAAAAGTTTCTGAAAATGCGAGCCATTGCTAATGGAGAGTTACAAGTTATAATTAGTTTTTATAAAAAAACTATTATATCCCTATGAATAATAACTTTCGTGTAAAGATTGGACATAGCCTAGGTAGCATAATTGATAAGATTTTTTTTAAAAAGAAATTGATGATTATCTTCGAATCTATAGGTCGCATATTCGAATATCGTTATAAAAAAATTATTAAATAAATAAATAAAATATCTTCACGCAATTCCCAATATAGGGGTAGACTGAGGTCAAGTCTATTTCGGGTAAGTCAAGATATTTCGGGATAACGTGACAGGTGGTGAGCCCGTCGCCGTCTTTATGTCCAAGCCAACGATGGAATTCGTATATAAGTTTTGAGAAAAATTCATTGGTACTGCCATCTGGGGATCGAAATCGGGTCTCTCGTCTTATTTTGTACGAATGGAGGTAGAGATTTTGATTTTTCGAAACATTTATATTACACTTATATTCACACGCAAAAGATACCGTTGCTTGAATTTTTTTAACTATTTTTTTTGTGTCATAATCAACGTTTGTACGTTCTGTTTTCCTAACTTTACAATACTCTTTTTGTTGTATGTATTATAATACCTTATTAAGTTTAATTTATAACATTAGGTAAAAAAATATAACAAAATATCATGTGTGCAAATTATTGTTTGATTTTCGTTTATTTTGCAAATTTTAGTTCATTCATATTCACCTTTGACGTCTCAATGTAAACATCAAATCGATCACAGATTTAGGCATGGCTACTAAAGCTGAAAGCGTGATCGCAATCAATTTGTAACAAAAGCCACATAGCAATTTAGGGCGGCCAACCGGCGCCCGGGTAGGTAAAAAATAGAGAAAAGTAGTCAGTTTCCAACAGTTATTAACGTTGTTATGAATTACTTAAAAACAAGAGAAGTCACGATAGTCGAGTTGTTGGGTGGTCGGAATTTCGAGTCGAGAGACCCGAGTTCGATTCCCAGGTGGCAGTACCAATGAGTTTTTCAAAAACTTATGTACGAATTTCATCGTTGGCTTGGACATAAAGGCGGCGACGGGCTCACCACCTGTCACGTTGTCCCGAAAATATCTTCGGTGGAAGGTGGGTCAAAGGGACTTAATTGTCTAGACTTGACCTCTGTCTACCCCTGTATTGGGAATTGCGTGAAGATATTTTTATTTTTATTTATTATTTTTTTAAATGTTGTAGTGCATTCAATTGTTACAATAATCGTCTTTTTAAATTTTCGGCGATGTGCCGATCACTATCTATCGCGTTGTGCCGAAAAATTTTCTGGACATCCAGATGGAATTCCCAATTCTGAGACAGATGCATCAGAATTGGGAATAACGTTAAGATATTTATTTTATATAGTTATTTTAAGTGCGTGCTGCAGTAAGTTGCCCTGCAGACGCGATGCCTTTAGAGGGATTATTAAATAGCGAGAAATATATTATAGTTTTATAGATTTAATAAATTATATAATATATTATATATTGGGAATTACTAGAGTAGGCAATTTTAGACGCTATGTGGTGTTGACTTAACAAATTTATGTGTTTATTTGTAGCCTGTGGTTATTTTAAGATGCGACTAAAGAAAAAGTCTTTGATAACTTCAGTGGATACTGACAGATGGCGTCATACCTACACCCTCTACAAATATACCAGACCAAAGTTAAGTAGTCTGAGGACAGGCAGCGCTCCGTTTACTGCGCGTGGCAATTATTATAAATCTGGCTCGTGGAAGAGTATGATAAAAATTATTTTGAAATATGGTATAATTCAGCTGTCTTGTTCTCGTCAATTCGAGCGTCCGACGAAGTGTTCCTTTATATATATATATATATATATATATATATATATATATATATATATATATATATATATATATATATATATATATATATATATATATATATATATATATATATATATATATATATATATATATATATATATATATATATATATATATATATATATATATATATATATATATATATATATATATATATATATATATATATATATATATATATATATATATATATATATATATATATATATATATATATATATATATATATATATATATATATATATATATATATATATATATATATATATATATATATATATATATATATATATATATATATATATATATATATATATTATGTATATGATTTTCACTGTTTTTGTTAAACTAACATAATCTCAATAAGATCTAATGGCACAGTACAGTAAATTTATATGTCCTAATATATAAAGTACAGGCAAGCGCAGTTGGAGGACCTCTCGTCATTCATGTCATCATCGGTCATTTTGATTCCATATGTCTTAGCTTTATGACATCCATCTAGTACCGTACCTAGTCGCGATAGTAGAGTGGTTGGATGATAGGAATTTAAGTCAAGACACCTGCGATCGATCCCCAGATGAAGGCTCATACCATTGAGTTTTTCAAAACTTATGTACGATTTAAATCGTTGCCTTGGACATAAAGTCGGTGACAGGCCCACGTCCGGAACGTGGGTCGAAACAACTTTAATCTGTCAACCTCTGTCTACCACAGTATAGGAAATTGCGTGAAGATATTTATTTTATTATTATTAGTATTATGTAGTACCATACATGTTAATGTTATAAACATCTAGTATACGAGAAATCTTGTTTTATAATAAGAAATTAACGTATTACATAAGACTACAGTTATAAAAATATTATAAACGTATATAATGTCTTAATAATTTTAGGGTGGTCAGAATTTCAAGTCGAGAGACCCGATTTTGATACCCAGTTTTTCAAAAAACTTGTATACGAATTCCATCGTTGGCTTGGACATAAAGACGGCGACGGGCTCACCACCTGTCACGTTGTCCCGAAAATATCTTTGGTGGAAGGTGGGTCAAAGGGACTTAATTGTCTAGACTTGACCTCAGTCTACCCCTATATTGGAAATTGCGTGAAGATATTTTATTTATTTATTTTATATTTTTTTTTATAACGAATATTATTCTATAGGTCGCATATACGACATTCGAATATGCGACCTTTAGATTTGAAGATAATCATCAATTTCTTTTTAAAAAAAATCTTATCAATTATGCTACCTAGGCTATGTCCAATCTTTACACGAAAGTTAAAATTCATAGGGATATAATAGTTTTTTATAAAAATTAATTATAACTTGTAACTCTCCATTAGCAATGGCTCGCATTTTCAGAAACTGTTAATAATGGCCGCCATTACGAAAGTATAACATGTCTCGAGGGTTCACTAGTTCTAACATAACACTAAATGAAGAGCTTTTTGAAAAGCATTTTAGATCTATATTCGACGAGCATAAACTATTATGAATTGTTATATTATTTTTAGGAACAATTATCACTAACAGTACCGTACTTGTTTCTTTTTAATTATGTAAACTTGAAATATCTACTGAAGGATAATAGTTTATTTAACAGTACAACTGTCTTCTGTAGCACAAGAAAAGGTGATTGAAAGCCAAAAATGCGTTGATAGGCTTAAGTTTTTTGTTAAGGAATTTTAGGATATGTAAGTATTAGATTTTAAGATATGGTATCTTTTTGGATATCTCGACGTATGTGACAAATGAATTTAATAAACGATTTTTGTTTAGCATCTTTTCATATGATAATCACGAACATCATCTTTCATTTGACGAGACACAGACATTTTACTTTAATACTATAAAACATGCTTGAATGTTTATTAAAATATTATGCTTTCACCGAATGTTAACGTTTCCAAGATTTTATTGTAATACTTTAATTATATATTTTTATTGATTTGTTTGAAAATTTTGTTATTATATAAATGAGAAATTAAAAAAAAAATACTGCTAGCAGAGAAGAAGAAAGAGAGTGTCGCTAGTAACTTGTTAAGATCGAGCTCCTATTAAATAATTAAAAGTATGCGGAATTTAAGTTCTAAGATACAAAACCGTATTGGAGTATTATTGATAAATGATTAATGAAGACAATATAATGTTATTTTCCAAAAAGGTGAGTGCAGTTTTGATATTCATAATAAGTGCAGCAACAGTAATCTCAAGCGTCAATAATTAAATGAATAAACACTTTGTGTACATTTACGTGTATGAATAAAATTGTTTGAAATTGAAACGTGAAATGTGAAATAACATATATACTACTACATAACATTAGAAGAAAAAGTGATTTTGTTTTGCAGTATTAATATTTTTAATGGAAGGTGTTCATAACTTTTATAACAAACATTTTTAAACAACTGTTACTTTCGCCAATCAAAGTAAGAACACTTTGGTGTAGAGGTCATAGCGCTGTACTCTAAGATCGTGAAACCAAGATCGAATCACAATAAGATTGAACTTTTTCTTTTTTTTTGTTACTTTTTGCTGACTGGTTTTATTTTTATTGAAAATGAGTTCTTTTGAAAATATAACATTACGGAGGAAAAAAGCCTTCTTTTTCAAAAGAAAGTGATATCCCAATATCAAAAAATACTTTAAATGGCGTAGTAAATAACAATATCAATATTACTAATGAAGAACCTAAGATAACTTGCTACAACAAGAACAAGTTAAACTCAAGATTGCTAAATATTCAAAAATGTGAAAGTAAACAAATTTTAATAGACGATGCAAGGACCTTATACATTTTAGGAGACGATCAAGCTGTAGGGTTAAATAGTTATATAACTAGAGCTAGAAATCACACAAAATATACAAAATATAAAGTTATTTCGTTTATAAAGCCTGGTTCTTTAAGCACCGAAACATTAAAATATTGTAAAGAATTACAAAAACCACTTCGAAGTAGCGATAAAGTAGTCCTGGCGGTAGGAGCCAATGATGACAACCCATATGAGCTGATTACGGCACTTAGTTTGGCACTTTATAGGTTGTATCATCTGCGAGTTTATATTTTGCAAGTTATTCATAATTCTTTAATCAGTGCCCAAAATTTAAAAAAAAAATAAAAATAAAAAAAAATATCTTCACGCAATTCCCAATACAGGGGTAAACAGAGGTCAAGTCTAGACAATTAAGTCCCTTTAACCCACCTTCCACCGAAGATATTTTCGGGACAACGTGACAGGTGGTGAGCCCGTCGCCGCCTTTATGTCCAAGCCAACGATGAAATTCGTACATAAGTTTTTGAAAAACTCATTGGTACTGCCACCTAGGGATCGAACTCGGGTCTCTCGACTCGATATTCTGACCACCCAACAACTCGGCTATCGTGACTTATTTTAACCATTTTAACCATCACATTGAATCACTGACAAAGAATTATCCTAATTGTAAATTCGTACACTTGAACAATAATTTTCCTTACAATATTTATAATTAAAAAAATACAACTGCTACAGGCTTACAGTGAGAGGATAAATTTTCTAATTGATAGCGATGATTACGCTGAAAAATTTTTAGATGTGCAGAACCTGAAAACTCTGATTAAAAATAACAGGGAACGGTTGATTAAAACTAAATCATCTGACAAACTTTTAAAAAAAAACAGATAACACTACCCTTGTTACTCAAATGTTTTCGAAGGTTAATGATATGAAAAAAGAGACTATCCCATATTATTTTAAAATGCAATCAAAAAAATATAAAATCATATAGTAACTCAAGGCAAGCGTCATTAGGGGAAAAGAGGATAGAACACATATCAAAACCTTTTATCGTTCACAATAGACAAAATACATTTTCTCTTTTTCATTAGAATATTGCAGGTGCAATATCCAAATCGACTGAATTTGAATTTGTAGTCACTGATCTACACAAACACAAAAACATAACTGTTGATGCTATTTGTTTGAGCGAAACATTTATATCAAAAGGTAATGAAACATTTTTAAATATTAACAATTACGTATTAGCTAATTCTTATTCACGACAAATTAACAGAGGCGGAACATGTATATTATTGAAATCAAATGTAGAATATAAAGTAATAGATTGTAGTCAGCTTACTTGTGATTATGTATTTGAATGCTGTGGAGTTGAACTACCGTTACATGATCTTAAAATATTTTGTATTTATAGAACTCCGGACAGTGATGTTCATACCTTTTTCGATAAATTAGAACTCCGTTACTACTTAAAATAACCACCAATAAAAAAAGAAAGGGTGTCGTTTTGTGCGGTGACTGGAATATTAATATTCTAAAAAATACTACAGAAAATACTTTACAAAGAAAATACTTTTTAAAAGAATACTTTACCTTAAGCTTAAGGTAAGCTTAAGGTAAATTATTCGCATTTAAATAAAAATACCAATTCCCGTAAATACAAAGCATACAGCAAATTACTTAGGAAATGTATGCAAACATCACAAAAAATTCATTAAAAAGACACATAGAAAATAACAAAAACAAATGTAAAGCTGCTTGGGAAGTAACAAACAGCTAGTAAAAATTATCTTCAATATCTTGATATTATCAAAGTAAATGATGTAACATATGACGACCCTAAAGCAATATGTGAATTATTTAACGATTTTTTTATTAAATTATCTGATTGTATAACTGTAAAAAATAATAATAACGACTTCTATAAATTTATGGACATCAATATTGACAAATCTATATATTTATATCCAACTGATGACGTAGAAATAATTAAAATTATAAAATCTCTTAAAAATACAAATTCGGTTGGATATGATGGAATTAATACTAAGATAATTAAAATTTGTGCCCCATATATAACTAATCATTTGAGCTGTATTATTAATAAATCTTTTGAAGAAGGCATATTCCCAGACTTAATAAAACATAATAAGTCACGATAGCCGAGTGGTTGGGTGGTCGGAATTTCGAGTCAATAGACCCGGGTTCGATCCCCAGTTGGTAGGCTCGTACCAATGAGTTTTTCAAAAACTTATGTACGAATATCGTTGGCTTGGACATAAAGGCGGCGATGGGCTCACCACCTGTCACGTTGTCCCGAAAATATCTTCGGTGAAAGGTGGGTCGAAGGGACTTAATTGTCTAGACTCGACCTCTGTCTACCCCTGTATTGGGAATTGCGTGAAGATATTTTATTTTTTTTTATTTTTAATAAAACATTCAGTTGTCCGGCCACTGTTAAAAAAGGGGGATCCAAGTAATATGACTAACTACAGACCCATTACACTGATACCCATATTATCTAAAACTTTGAAAAAACTTTATTAATGAGAATGCAATTGTATTTAAATAAATATAAATTGTTAAAGAGCGAGCAATACGGAGTTAGAAAAAATAGTTCAACAACTTTAGCTTGTTTTAGTTTAATTAAAACAATAACTCAGGCATTAAATGTAAGAGAAAAAGTAGCAGTTGTTTTTCTCGATATGACCAAAGCATTCGACCTTGTACATCATTACACATTACTGCAGAAATTAAATGCTTATGGAGTAAGGGGAAAATGTAGTGACTGGTTAAGAAGTTACTTACAAAATAGAAAGCAATGTACAGAGATTTCGAAACTCATTAACGGTAATAGAATGACCTATGTATCGAACATTAAATATAACAGATATGGCGTACCGCAAGGAAGCATTTTGGAACCATTTCTTTTTTTATTATACATTAATGACTTACCGAATGTATCTAAACATCAATCCATCTTATTTGCTGATGATACATCTATTGTTATTAAAAGTAAGGACTTAAACAGTTTAGAATATGAGGTGAACAATGCTCTGCATAATGTAATACACTGGTTACAAATTAATAACTTGCAGATAAATTTAAATAAAACAAATGTCGTGAGTTTTAAAACATTTAAGTCTAATAATGCGGTCATGAAAATTACATACGATGGAATCGAAATAAAAACGGTTCCGGTCATAAAATATTTAGGGTTATTGTTGGATGAAAATTGTAACTGAAAAGCTCACACTGAATATGTTTGTGACAAACTTAACCGCTTTGTTTATGCTATGAGAAGACTTCGAATTACTGTATCGGAAGATGCCGCACGTTGTGCATACTTCGGATATGTCTCCAGTGTGTTAGCATATGTGCTCCTATTGTGGGGAAATTCTGTTACGTTAGAAAAAGTTTTTAAAATTCAATAAAAGTGTGTACGTGCTATTTGTGGTGCTTGGTTTATGGATAGTTGTCGCCCACTATTTAAAGAATTAAAAATACTTCCTGTGGCATGCATGTATATTAGGGAGGCATGCATTTTTGTAAAAGAACACTCCGATCAATTTGTTCAATTAAATGATATAATACCAAGAAGTAGACGTCAAAACCGACTGTATCTCCCTAGCTGTAGGTTAAATTTATTTAGAATTAACTGTTATTACTCTGCAGGCACTATCTATAATAAACTGCCCAGTCAATTTAAAGAGATGCCTTTATCATTATTTAAAAATAAGTTGTCTAAATGGCTCTTAGATTACTGCTTTTACAGTGTTAATGATTATTTAAATACCAAATTGACATTTAATTAACTAGTTGTGATTTGACTTAACTAATTGAATTTATTATTTATATTGGAATTTAAATTTATTAGTAACATTATATAAATTGTAGATTATTAATTGAATTATTATATAAATCTGTTTTAAAATTTAAGACTTATGGAAAAGAATTATGGAAAGATTCTTTTTTAGATTGATAGGAAATAAACATTTTAATATAAATTTAATTATGATTGCACGCCGTACGCGGCAGTACATATTGCCCATTAAATATTGTATCACCATACCACTACCATGTATCTGCAATAAATGAATTTGAATTTGAAGAAGGCTCAGTAGGGCAGCTAGTTTGAACCGAGTCAGTTTCTAATTTTTTCTAATAAATTCATTCAGTTTAAATTTCTCATTTTTTAATAATAACTTAATAATACTGTAACTTGCTATAATTTTTTATATTCTATTAGAATTTGTGGTAATTTTCGCATTTTTTTCAAACGTTTAACTTAATATTAATTAAGACTTCTTTTGATTAAATAAACCTTTGATTGTAAACTGTAGGATATTCTGGTACAATAATTTATTTTTTAAAACAAATACAAAAAGTTACCTTATCAAAGAGAGGCTTTCAAAGAACCTACTCACAGGGTTTTCTAGTTATTGACCACCATCTATAATTTAACGTAAGGGAGTTGAAGAGAAATACCTAATTTGATCAAGTTTTATTTTGTACGAATGGAAGTAGAGATTTTGATTTTTCGAAACATTTATATTACACTTATATTCACACGCAAAAGATACCGTTGCTTGAATTTTTTTTAACTATTTTTTTTTGTGTCATAATCAACGTTTGACTCGTTGTTTTACAATACTCTTTTTGTTGTATGTATTATAATACCTTATTAAGAGTAATTTATAATATTAGGTAAAGAAATATAACAAAATATCATGTGTGTAAATTATTGTTTGATTTTCGTTTATTTTGCAAATTTTAGTTCATTCATATTCACCTTTGACGTCTCAATGTAAACATCAAATTGATCACAGATTTTGGCATGGCTACTGAAGCTGAGAGCGTGATCTCATCGCAATCAATTTGTAACAAAAGCCACATAGCAATTTAGGGCGGCCAACCGGCGCCCGGGTAGGTAAAAAATAGAGAAAAGTAGTCAGTTTCCAACAGTTAATAACGTTGTTATGAATTACTTAAAAACAAGAGAATAAATATCCTATTCTCAAGTCAAAATATCAAAAAATAAAAATATGAAAACAAAATGTTGTAGTGCATTCAATTGTTACAATAATCGTCTTTTTAAGTTTTCGGCGATGAGCTCACCATCTATCACGTTGTGCCGAAAAATTTTCTGGACATCCAGATGGAATTCCCAATTCTGAGACAGATGCATCAGAATTGGGAATAACGTTAAGATATTTATTTTATATAGTTATTTTAAGTGCGTGCTGCAGTAAGTTGCCCTGCAGACGCGATGCCTTTAACGGGATTATTAAATAGCGAGAAATATATTATAGTTTTATAGATATAATAAATTACAGAATATATTATATATTTGGAATTACTAGAGTAGGCAATTTTAGACGCTATGTGGTGTTGACTTAACAATTTATGTGTTTATTTGTAGCCTGTGGTTATTTTAAGATGCGACTAAAGAAAAAATCTTTGATAACTTCAGTGGATACTGACAGATGGCGTCATACCTTTACCCTCTACAAATATACCAGACCAAAATTAAGTAGCCTGAGGACAGGCAGCAGATACGATGGGCAATCCGTTTACTGCGCGTGACAATTATTACAAATCTGGCTTGTGGGAGAGTATGATAAAAATTATTTTGAAATATGTTATAATTCAGCTGTCTTGTTCTTGTCAATTCATTGAGAATTTTGTTAATATCTATCCAGTCGTTTCGAAGATTGATCGTAAAAAAAAGACATACAAAAATTTAATTTATTGTTCCAACACTTCATTTATATTTTTGTAGATGTAAACGGTAAGAATAAAAATTTATTCCAAACGATATATATTCTCATCTCAACTCGTTCGTCGTAACCCTTTTTATGTGAATATCATCTAAACGCTATTGGCGGAATATAGAAAAATTCAGCGAAACGTTGGCATAATTTCAATTTCCAGGGGCATCGATGTTATAATACTGTAAGTCACAGTCACTTACGATACTGGTATACTGCCATATAGGTAAAACAAAGTTATAAATTTTAATATTGGTGTAGGTTATGTAAAAAATTAAAACAACCGAAATAAATTTAAAAAATGGAACGAAAGAAATTTTAGATAAATTAAAAATATATTTTAGACTCCTTTTCTTAGAATATTTAGTTTTACGAATAGAGTTCAGACTCGTTGGAGCTACAGGTTGCATGCAAGTCATTAAATATGGCTATACAATTCACATGTCAATTATTTATCATAATATGCCATTATTTCATAATTGTATATATGGCGACAGAATATTAAGTAATATAAAACAAAATTCACATATACAGAATACTACCACATTCGTTGCAAAAATCAAAATCCACCATCAGCTTCGGTTTTTACCGAAGCCTAGCCACAGTTTTATTATATTACCAAAGGACAACGCGACGGATTATCTTAGTGACCATACCAACGTTACAATAAATCTTTATGTAAACTCTATGTACATATTTACGATTTGATAACAAATATAATATTCATCACTGAAGTGTTTTCCTCTAGCGAGAATCACAATGGCGTTTCTTTGTTTCGATCGTTACAAACAACTAGTATAAATAGTACTCTAATAAAAAAATATTAAATACCTTCATGCCATTCCAAATACAGTGGTAAACAGAGGTCTAGACAATTAAGCCCTTTCGACCCACCTTCAACCGGAGATATTTTTGGCACAACGTGACAGGTGGTGAGCCCGTCGCCGTATTAATTTCCAAGCCGACGATATAAATCGTACATAAGTTTTTGAAAAACCCATTGGCATGTGCCTTGGGGATCGAACTCGGGTCTCATGGCTCTAATTACGATCACCCAAACACTGGGCCATTGTGACTTTTCTAATAATTACGGTTTACTATTTGGGTATTTCTACAAGTCCTTAATACTGAAGTAACTTTACGCTGCGTTGTATGTGAAACTAGGAGTTTCTAACTTATTTGAGGTAGTATTTTAATAGAAAAGTTAATTTCTAAAAAAAAAATTGCCACATTTATCAGTGGAGTATCCGTGGTTTTTAAATTGTTTGTCGCGTATTTGAAAAACGAAAATAACGCGTATTTAAACTTCGTTGTACAACAATCGGTTTTACCGGGACATGACGGCATTCCGCATTCCAAATACAATGGGAAGCGTAACTTTTTGCACCGAAAAATCAATGCATACTAGAAATTAGAATGCAAAAACCAAGGGCTTATTAAGTTTCTTATCGAATGTAAAAACATATCTTAATTTGGTATAAAATATATATTTGGTGTAAAATAATAAAAGGAATTGGTTCTTTTTTAATGTATTACAACGTGAAACAGAACATTACAAAAACCCTATAAAATTATATAGCCCTGTTTTAATAGGTTTATATAATCCCTTGTTCCTTCCGACTATGTTGTGACTGAAACTTCAATTTCGTACTTTATTAGAACTGCGAATTACGAACGTATGAGGTATTAAAAATAACCAGTGATTCCCAAAGTCATCAAGACTGGGAATCACTAGTTATTTTTAAATACGAACAAGAAAATGAAAAAAGTGTTATTCAAGCGCATCAAATATAGAAACTAACATTTGCTCCATATAGTAAAGCGCCATATCCTAAGAAAAGGCTGAATGAATTACAAGTAATTAACCTACCTTATTATTTAAATATCGTCTATGGCAAAACCCGTCAAGTATTTAAGTTGATAATATTTAACATGTGGAATAGTATAAAGGAAATACATATTTGTTTTAATTGAATAAAATTGTTTTTTTTTTTTTAATATTATACAACCTTAGCAAAACAAAACAATAATAAAATAATCAATATGTAGATCTAGAAATAAAGAAAATATCTTCACGCAATTCCAAACACAGGGGTAGACAGAGGTCTAGTCTAGACAATTAAGTCCCTTTTCCCAACTTCCACCGGGGATATTTTTAAGACAACGTGACAACTTGTGAGCCTGTCGCCATCTTTATGTCCAAGCCAAAGATATAATTTGTACATAAGACAAACATTTTGTAAAATCCATTGGTTCGAGCCTGCCTTCTTGAAATCAAAATCGGGTCTCTTGACTCAAAATGTCTGACCACCCAACCACTCGGCTATCGTGACTCTAAAACATGCTAGCTCTAGAAAAAGTATTTAATATCGTAATCACTTGTAAAAATTGTGACCTATAATAAAAAAGATCAAAATTGCATTCCATAAATGCTGCAATATGCGAATAAATGTAAAATCGTTTCTATCGGGAATAAAAACTTTCAGTCAAGTTTTTCTGCATTATGTGTGTCGTTTATAACAGACAAATATAATATTTCATTTATTTTGTATTTCTTAGTTTGTTTAGTTGTAGACTCTGATTTTAATTTTAAAACATAACTTCGCATTGAAGTAAAAAACTTCCTTTCAAACGAAATAATACGTCTAAAGAGAGAAATACGCAGTATAAATAGTACATTGGGCGAAAGGGATTTTCAAAACCAACATGACAATTGGCTAAAATTTTGCCTCTCCTTGCATAATCAAAGTCTAGTTATTCTGGAGGCTTCAAATCTACCGCGTGGAATGGCCACTCCGGCTATTCTTCAGCTTCCGTCTTCGAAATCTCCAACCTCCACCTGTCGACTTACACGATATCAATACGAATATCTATAAGATCATCTGTATCGTTCATGTCAGATCGATATCAGTTGTTGTTGATAAAACAATGCTTGTGCGTGTTAACAAATAGTTGGGACGAATCGTTAAACTGTGTTAATTCAACTGCGACTCAGAGATCTGTCTACAACACGACGGTCAGTATCTCAATCATGGGATGGTGTGTACGCTTCCACAACAAAATCACTAGAAATGTGCAAAGCCTGCCTATTAAAAGGTTCAAGATATTTATTAAAGAAAACCTATACGAAAAGCGTTATTGTTATACAAATTTCATGAAAATGAAATTGAAATTTAATTATAATAGCCCCTGGAATAAGTTGATCAATCCCATGCTGTATCTAATTATATTATTTTAAATTTTTATTCTTTGTTATTATTCCAAAAAAAAAAGGGATGGCTACGGAGTTTCTTTCGCCTGTTTCTTTTCCATTTGAAGAATATTATTACGAAACGGTGGTAAATTAAAAAAGAAACAATCGATAGATATGGTATATAAGAATATAAAAACTCTTAATCATCGATGATTAATTCTAATCCAACTCAGGTAGGCAAGTTTGGGAAATTGTTTTAAGATTTGAAAGTCATCGGGGAAGAAAAATTCTCAAGTGGCTTCCTAGTACAAACAAAATCCGTGTAAAACGACTCCCTATAACATAGAATGATGACTTGCACAATATTGTGGCCAGAAAGTCAAAGGATGCCGATACCTATGGACCGTTCTCAGTATCAATTAAAAATTGAGAGGAGAGGCTGTTCAGCAATTGAATTTTAGGCCTTTAAAAAGAAAGAAAGAATAAATGCATTTTTTTTAATTTGCCATTACTTTTTTGATTCTTGTAGACGTCTGTTTAATATCACCTGAGAATATTACAAATTAAATAACAAACACATTGAAATAATATTTTAAGAGTAACCTTAAGCAAAGAATTGTTTTCCTCTCCAAGGGATCTTTGTTGATAAAGGCTATATGAGTAACGGAAATAAGAAACGATAGAAAACGTGTTTGTTTAGGATCTTTTCATATAAAATAAATCGGCAAATATATTAAATAATTGAAAAAAGCGTTTTTTTTTTTGCAATTTGTTCAGGATTACAATTAATTGTTTATTTTACATATCATGCAGTCGCCTGGATAAATCTTGCGCTCGAATCGTTCTTACCCAATTACCACACTGCGCGTTAATATTAGAGATGTAAATTACTTATTACTAGGTAAATGACTTATAAGTGTTAGTCTTTCTAATACGGAGTTGTCAATAACTGTACCACTCAATTACTTATTCCTGCAAAAACATTCCGTATAAAACTTTTGTTCTCTATTTTGAAAGATATGGAGGTCAGTATAATCATGGTCAATGCAGTATTCCATTTTAGTACTCAGCCGTAATTACGCTTCTAAAACAAACTTTGATTGGAGTTTGTTCAACTGTTGTACATAGGCTTTGCTCATTTTCTAACCCCTCTCCCATAAAAACTAATATTACTAAAGAAATTTTTGTATACAAATTTATATCAGCCACGTAAATAATACAAATATATATATATATATATATATATATATATATATATATATATATATATATATATATATATATATATATATATATATATATATATATATATATATATATATATATATATATATATATATATGTATATATATATATATATATATATATATATATATATATATATATATATATATATATATATATATATATATATATATATTTTAATAATTATAGTGTCGACTAAGGGAATCAGCCTTGAATATTGAATATTGTGGTAACCGATAGATGGCAGGATAACCATCTCTAAAAATATCAGGCCAAAATAATCAGACCAAAGATGGGCAGCAGCGTCTGCGGTGCCAGAGGTCTGGTACTGCGATCGCCAATCTGCCTGGCAAGCTAAGCGATTATGACATATCCTCCTTATGGAAGAGGCCTATATCCTGCAGTTGACTTTAACAGGCCGGTATGTATGTATGTATATATGTTGTATTAGTTCCACATGAAAATTTTTCAGGTATATAAAACCTCGGTGCCGTATATACCGGTTTTCACGGTGTCTCCTGCTCTAAGGTCCCAGGTTAGACTTCCGGAAGGGACACGTAGAGAACCACACACACTTTCTACATTGCCTATGATATGGGTGATTGTGTTTCATTTTGAAAATATTTTTTTTATTATTGTTTCATATATCTTACACCAACATTCTAAAATTCTCTGTATTAATCAAATCCAGAAAGCGATGGTTTCTCCACTAGTATCCTTTCCAGGTAAGTGCAAATACACCAGTGTATCAAGCTTTATGGCTAGTGTAACAAATATTGAAAGCAACAAAAAAAATATCCGAACATTACAAAAAATAGTTAAATCCTTTTTCTTATATTATAGAACTTACTCTGCTTGTTGAGTTAAATAAATAAGCGGGTAGCGTCAGAGAAAGAATAAAATTAATTTTCTCTTACAAAAGCTTTTATTACTTCCACAAATTAATCCGCTTTGTCTGAGATAACATAAATGGCACTTAGTTAATGCTGACTGTGAAAATGTCTACGGCTGCAATCTGAAACGATTATGACAGAGCATAAATGATACAAATGGTATCGTACATTCTTAATTAATTGTTTTGAAGTATACGTTTCATCTTTCTTATATGTATATAAATAAATATCTTCACGCAATTCCCAATATAGGGGTAGACAGAGGTCTACTCTAGACAATTAAGTCCTTCGACCCTCCTTCCACCGAAGATATTTTCGGGACAACTTGACAGGTGCTGAGCCCGTCTTTTTGTCCAAGCCAACGATATAATTCGTACATAAGTTTTGGAACTCTCTCGGCTCTCGTGACTCTTATATATACATTTTATCATTTTGAAATACATACATTTACGTAAATTTTATTCAAATTGACAATATCCACCTTTTAAATGGCATAACTTTTGGCATGGTTATCATCAATAGCAAAATGTATTACAAGCCATTACCAACACAGGGGTAGACAGAGGTCTCGCCAATTAAGTCTTTAGGACCCAACTTCCACCGAAGATATTTTTTGGGATAGCGTGACAGGTGGTAAGCCTGTCGGTGTTTTTTTTTTCCCAGAGTCAGAGCAGACTTCATTGAAAAGTTAAAAATTGGAAATAAATTCATTTCACAAATGATTCTTTATTACTTATTACTATTAAGTACTATTATACTTGTGTCAAACATTCATTGACATCATACATTCGTAGTACAATAGGACTTCATTAATTCACGAACTGTTCACTAATCACATGTATCCGTGAATTACGTATATACGTACCGTATGTAACCGTATATACGCACTGACACATGTATCCGAGAATTCCTGACTCTTCCTAGCTATTTCTTCTCAAGCTCTCTTCAAGCTATTTGCTGATCTGGTTGCTCATGGCCTTGTAAAGTTAGTCTCGCTTACCTCAACCCCTCTTGATATTAACTCTGCAGAATGTTGCGGAAAGTCGTTGGATGCCAGTAGCCGAGAACGGTTCCTCCAGGACAATTTTGGGTTCAGTTATGTTATGGGAGTTCAGTTATGAACTCTTGATAATCTAAAGTTCTAAACGTTTGATGTTCTCATTCGTGTACAGTAAAATATGTACCTACTCTTATTAGAGCATTGGAAGCCACTTGCTTCCTCCCGCCTCATAAGAAGAATTTAATTCAAATATTATTAAGGTTAAAAGGTTAAGGAAGTAAATCATTTATTCAATCTTAATACTTTCAGAATTATTATACTTCCTTCATTACTTCGCTAATTTAGGCAAGGCAAAGAAAATTAAAAGTATGATTGAAAAATTCTGAATATCAAATTTTAATCAAACTTACCACCAACCTAAACGAGAATTTTCTCAAACCGCTTATAGAAAATACCGATAATGTGCAGTCTTTTCCCGAGTCTCAAAGCTATAAAAGGTAATGAACCGTTTAAAATGCCTTTTCATTGTGGAATCGATAATTAAATGTTTTTATCAAATATTTATATTTATTAACGATATTTTGATACTTGTCACGATAGTCGAGTTGTTGGGTGGTCGGAATTTCGAGTCGAGAGACCCGAGTTCGATCCCCAGGTGGCAGTACCAATGAGTTTTTCAAAAACTTATGTACGAATTTCATCGTTGGCTTGGACATAAAGACGGCGACGGGCTCACCACCTGTATGTGGAAGGTGGGTCAAAGGGACTTAATTGTCTAGACTTGACCTCTGTCTACCCCTGTATTGGGAATTGCGTGGAGATATATTACATACATATATATACTTGATACTTGTCTTTATTTAAACAAGTAGTTTAAAATAAATGGTCCCAGAATTCGTAGAACATGCTTAAAAAATCTTCGTTATGATAATCTGCCATAAACCAAATGTGCAAGCTTCATCACGATATTCTCCTTGTACACGATGCACGCACAATAAGTTATAATGAAACAGACTCGAAGATAAACCCCGGTCAGTCACATACTATTTTTTTTTTATAGAAGAGGGAGGCAAACGAGCAGGTGGCACACGTGATGGAAAGTGATTACCGCCGCCCATGAACATCTGCAATACCGGAGGAATGGCGGATGCGTTTCCGGCCTTTGAGAAAGGTATAGGCTCTTTTCTTGAAGGTCCCTAAGTCGTATCGGTCCGGAAAAACCGCTGACGACAGCTCATTCCACAAAGTGCAAGTGCATGGCAGAAAATTTCATGAAAAACGCACTGTGGTGGAATGCCAAGCATCAAGGTGGTGTTGATGAAATCTAATAATTACTTCTTAAATACTAAACCGAAATCCCGTACTACTAGACTACCAAGCCTTTACATTTTACCGAAATCCATTGACTTTAAAATCTCAATGTTTTAAAGTTTATAATTGTAAAATTAGAAACATTGAATAGGGGTATCGATACGATATCTCAATTTATATCTCCATATTAAATATACATACAAACATATGTGTACCTATATAATGTTATTTGTATATATTGTTTGCAATGTTGTTGTTTTTTTTTTTGGAACAAATTAGATCCATCATCCCCGGAGTGGATGAATCTCGATTGACGCGGATTGTGTTTTTTTTATAGAAAAGGGAGGCAAACGAGCAGGTGGCTCACGTGATGGTAAGTGATTACCGCCGCCCATGAACACCCGCAATACCAGAGGTATACCAAGTCCGAGGCCAGGGTGACCTCCACACCCATACCCCCTCCCATTGCCACCATCCAGCCAGGGCCAGCAGTTGCCAACACACAAGGAAATGTAACTCAGCATGTGCGAGTGCAACACCCAGCTCCGAGAGCACAAGCCTCAAGGGGGAGAACCGAGGCCTCCCCCCCTCAAATAACACCCGTGCCGACTACGATCGAGGCTGCACTAGCACAATTGGTCACAGTCGTCATGAAAATCCTAGGCGACGTCCTAGCGGCGATGACCACGGGAGCTGACCCACTCACGGCTATTCTGACAGCCCTGACCCACCTGACAATGGCAAGAAATGGCTGAGCTCCGGGTAATGTACTGGAACCCAGGCGGCATCCAACAACAAGCCGCCAGTCTCCGCACTATGGTGCAGCAGCACGGAATCCAGGTCGTGTTGCTAGGGGAGACTAAACTCAGACCCGGACGCCATTTCAAGATCCCCAATTTCTTCGTGTATCGTCGCGACGAGGTCTCTCCCGAAGGAAAGGCCTACAGAGGCACGGCCATTTTGGTTAGGAGAGACCTAGTGCATGAGGAATTGGAGCTGCTGCCATTTATCTCAACCAGGAGCATTGGGATACTCCTGAAGACGGCCGGTGTGGAGCTAAGGATCTATGCAGCGTACCGCCCACCCGGCCCTCCTCTCTGCCCCTCGGACATCCGAGCCGTAATGGACAACAGTTCTCCTGTCATTATGGCAGGAGATTTTAACGCCAAGCACCTGGCATGGGGTTCGCGCATCATGAACCCCGCCGGCAGGAGACTGTTTGAAGACGCCGAAGAAGGGGGATATGAAGTGCTGGGACTAGGAGCTCCCACACATATCCCCACGATAACAACGCATCGGCCGGATGTCCTGGATATAGTTCTCTGCCAAGGAATCACATGTCCGGTCCAAGTGGAGGTGCTGTATGACTTGGACACGCAGCACATTACCATGTCGACCAGCGCCGACTCCGTAGTGCCCCGGGGCCTCCGTACGAAGACCAACTGGGAGCAGTACAGAAGAGCGCTGGCGAACCTTACCTACGGTGCGAATATAACATCTGGAGAAGAGGTAGAAGTGGCCGCTAAATGTATCTGTGAAAAGATACATCAAGAGTATCTAGCGGCCACCAGGACAATACCTGACACGCACCGTGGGGAGGTACTCCCACGGAGGCTCAAAACTCTCCTAGAGGAGAAACGATCCACTAGGAAGCTTTGGGCTAGAACCAGATGTCCCAAAGTTAAGGCAAAACTAAACACTATTACCGAAAAGCTGTCGGAAGGGATAAAGGCCTTCCGAGGCGAGTCGTGGAACGCTCGCATCGAGGAGGCCTCGGAACATCCAGCCTCGCTATATCAGCTCACCCGACAGCTTTCGCGCACACCACAGCCCATTTGCCCACTAGTGGACAGCACAGGAAAACGGCACTACGGAGCACGAGACCGGGCCGAGATCCTGGCAGAACATTTAGAGGGGCAGTTCAAACCCAATACTGCTGCTGCTGTCGTCGCAGACTTCCACAGGGGAGGTTGAGCATTGTGTACAGGAGTTCCTGACGAGCCCGGCGCCACCATTAGGAGGGGACGATTTCATGTCCCCTTCTGAAGTAAGAAGAGTGGCACAGCGCCTACCACTACGGAAAGCGCCGGGCAACGATTGCATCACCACGACTGCAATAAGACAGCTGCCTAGGAAAGGGGTCGTAGCACTGACCCGTTTGTTCAACGGGGTGCTACGCACCCAACACTACCCTTCCAAGTGGAAGGAAGGGAAAATCATAGTGCTGCCGAAGCCGGGGAAAAACAGAAGACACCCGGCAAGCTACCGTCCCATCACGCTACTGTCGTATGTAGCAAAGCTTTTTGAAAGGCTGCTGCTGCGGAGACTGCGACCACATGCAGAGCTCCGAAAGGAGCAATTCGGATTCCGCAGCGGCCACTCCACCACGGCGCAGCTGACCCGAGTGCTACACTATCTAGCGGCCGAAACCCATCTCGGCCGCTCCTGTCTGGGGGTCTTTCTCGACATAGAGAAGGCCTTCGACCGGGTGTGGCACACGGGTCTAATCTACAAATTAATATGCAACACCACAACGCCGCCAGCGCTCATACGACTAGTGGCGTCATTTCTGGAGGGACGGAGCTTCTGTGTTAGCGTCGAGAGGATCGACTCGGCAGCACGAAGAATAGAGGCAGGAGTGCCACAAGACAGCTGTCTTTCTCCGCACCTGTACGCAGTTTACACCAACGACATCCCCACACTTGAAGGTCGCGTCCAAGAATGGGAACAAGATGTCATGCTCGCCCTCTACGCAGACGACAGCGCGTATTTTACGTCGTCCCGTCGGGCAGACATTGCAGCCAGGAGGATGCAATGTCTGCTGAACCTGCTGCCTGAATGGCTGGACAAATGGCGCATGGCCGTGAACGTTGGCAAGACATGCGCCATAATTGTCAACAGACAGGGACGTGTACCACCACCACTCAAGCTCCGAGGCCAGGATGTAGAGTGGAAGAAGACAGTGACCTACCTTGGATGCCAGATTGACCGCTCTCTACGTATGACCCCTCAGGTCGAATACGTCATGCAGCGCGCAAGAGCTGCGAGGGCGGTCCTCCGTCCGGTTCTGGCATCCAACCTGCCAACGAAGACCAAGGTAGGGATCTACAAGACCTACATCCGCTCGCGAATCACATATGCTGCACCAGCGTGGTACGCGTTCACATCTCCGCACAGCGGAAAAGATTGCAGGTTCAGCAGAACATTTCCCTAAGAACGATTGTGGGAGCTGGTCGTTACGTCCGGAATGACGTCATCGCCAGAGATCTTAAAATCGAATCTATCCACGACTTTGTGGTCCACTTGGCGCGGAAAATGTATGACCGCGCTGATAATGGGCCACATGAACACCTGCGCGACCTGGCGTCCTTATCGGACCTCCTGCCGCAGCACGCTCGACCACCAGAGCGGCGACCTCTCCCTAGGGAATTGTTGCAGCCACCACCCGACCTCGTTGAGGGGGAGGACGGGGAAGAGACCCGACGCATGGCGTAAAATACGCAACACACCGACATATATACCGCAGAAAGCGGTACCCAGGACCGGGGGAGCAGCAGCCCCCTGAGAAGACGCCCGGGCAATGAGGCTTGCCTCGAGGCCCGATACCTGCGAAAGCAGAAGAAATCCGCTCACGCTCACCAGAGATATAGCAGATGCGTTGCCTCCCGTAGAGTGCCCCAGAATTGGCGGAGGGGGGTGAGTGGGCCTCCGGTTACTTGCACTCACCAAACGAAACGCAGAAGTTTATTAGACTTCTACTTCACGCCGATATTTTGTGAGGTCGGGGTACTTCCTTTGGTCGAGCCGGCCCATTCATGCAACAACAAAAGCTGATGCGTGGCTCTACCACTGTAACTCTAAAACTGTAAAAAAATAAGTGTTTGAACAATGTCCGCTAGATCCAACGCTTTTGCCAACCGTCACTACGTGTCTCACAAGTAACAGCGAAATTATGGGGCGGACCTTCCGCTCCTTTAAATCAGTCCAATCAGATTCCACATAATTTCTGTTTTAAGACAAAATTTAAAAAAAAAGGTTTTTAATTACAATAATAGGCGACTGAATTCGTGTTCTCAGTATCAATTTCTATATCTTTAATGCGCGAATATGTATTACCCTCCAATAATAGAAATCCGAGAAATATTTATATTAGAACGTCTGAAATGGAGTTAGTTTTTACTTCGTAGTTACTTACGCGGTTACGTACTTTATTTATTACAATTCAAGCATGGTAGAACCAGTCGGCAGATTCTGCTGCCACATTAATGAGCGGGCTTGGTCGGAGAAAGACCTAACAGTATACCGGCATGAAGTAAAAGTCACTTCTTACTTAGTAACAGGTGAAGTGATAACTAAGTGGTCACATACTCCGGCAAACAAAATCATATAGTAGTTTTCAAGTAATTATCTAGGTGTACATAGAAGTTTAATATTTCGTGATGACATATTTCATATTTTAAGCCATTGATCTCTTAATTATCAGTAATGAAAACAAACGTAAAGTTATTAAGCAGTCATTAGGTTTATATTGCTTATACGCCACAAAAATTAATGAACGATTTTAAAACTGGTTTCATACTTCTTAAGCCGATAATTGAACCTTAGAATTTGATTGAAGCCGCTATGTTTTAGTAAATTACTACACATTAATTTATTCTATGTTTATTATTAATTTATTCTGTCTATTTTTGTAAAAATAAAATGTATGACAAATTACTTGTACAAAATATTAAATAGGTCTCCTGCAACCTGCTTCATTTTGTGATTAATATTATTATAACTTATATTAAAAAACAATTTATTGAAAAAGTTTTATTGATGCCTTTTTGTGTTAATCTGCATTAGTAATCATGATCGCGTTTGAAATTGTGATTGATTAATGTTCATTAATTTATTGTTAACCTAATGCTATTAGGAATACTGACAATGATTAATGTATTATTTTAGTTTTTTTTTATTGTTTTAGTTTTTTTTTATACAGATCAGCTTTCAGATTAGACCATGCATTTTTACATGCATTCTTGAATATTAACTATATTATTTTCCATAGTGAACCAACTGAATCAGATAAATTTAGGTACTCTCTATTATTGGCCTAAGCCAAAAAGTCACGATTGCTCGAGCTCAATAGACCAACGTTGACCATCTATTACTTTTCAAATAAGTGTAGTTAAGTGTTTAACTAGTGTTTATAAAGAAATAAGAGGTAAACTTTTTTTTAATGTCTTTAGTTAAAACAGTTAGTGTAATAAATTTTAACCGCATAAAGTTAAATTTATAAAATAAATAAAAAATTATTCATTCATTAGTATGTTATGTAAAAAAATGTTAATTCAAATTAAAACGCAGAATAATGTAATCAGATATAGAAATTTCCTCATCCCTATAAGAATATCCAAGTTGTAAGCAGTCAGTAGCAATTTCTTTGAAAGATTGCTGTAAACTCTACTTTGTGTGTTCGTTAGTATCAGTTTCAGAACAATAGAAACCTTCCTCACAACTTATGAAAGGATGTCTGCGCCTGTTTGAGAAAGCACTTGTTTTCTGACATCTCTGTAAAGTCTAACCGTATAACAATTTGTATAACAATGTACTAAGCTGTATTCTGTAAAGTCAAAATTGGTAAATATTAACCTGTATAAAATATGCACCTGTATAATCTACATATATACTAGTATTACCTGTATGATATTTCGCGAACAACTGAGTGATCTGAATCCTAATTAGAAAACCGATAAAGGGGGAAAATAGGTCCCAACAAGGTTTTCAAAATGTATGTTTACATTTTCTGTCTGTGGCGACGGGCTCACCACCTATCACGTTTTCCCGAAAATATCTTCGGTGGAAGGTGGGTCAAAGGACTTAATTGTCCAGACTAAACCTCTGTCTACCCCTGTATTGCGTGTAGATATATCATTTTAATTAGTATACTTTTTATAGCATATTTTTTTTAATTCTATGATTACACAATATTATTTTTATTTTGTCCTCTGACAATTTCCCATACCAGGATATGCAGAAGTCTGGACAATCGACGCAGAGGTCAACACAATGGACTACATTGTCTAGACCTCTGCCTGTCCTTACCTTTCCACCAAAGCTTATTTCCACCGAAGATATTATGTTATAAACAATATTTTTGATGGTCGTTTAGCCGGTAGTAACCGTAACTTCGCAACGAAAGGCTATGAAAGATTTTAAACCCTTAGAAATGTTCGGTACGCTAATGTTTAAAAATAACAATTAAAGATAGTTAATTTTTAAAGGTAATATATTACCCCATTATTTCCCTTCATGATATTAAGAGGAGACTTAGTTAAAAATTATAGAAAATTCTTGACCGATTTGTAGTGAGCTAACTATTAAAAATACCACAATATCTAAAAGCAAGTAAACCGGTGACTGGCAGCACAGGAAAAGGTGTCAAATGTCTAGCCCAGTGTTCGCTAATTCGGTTGTTAAGCGTGGCTTCTAAGTTTACACATATAAGTAATAAAACCTCGGAGGAACATACTGATGGGAGATGCATCTATCATGCAGCCAAGTTTTACAGGGTGTAATTTAAAATAAAGCGCTCATTTTATTTTATTTTCAACGAATAAATTGATTTTATGAGAAGATCCTAAAGCATCCTAGGTGTAATTTTGTCAGCCATCTTGTTGCACGTAGAACAAACATGCTGATTAACGACCGAGGCTACGGCGATAACTCGCATGTACTCAGTTTCCTGCTAGAAATATCAAGGCCAATACCCATAGTCTAACACTATGCCTAGCTGTAGTTTATTAAGCTACTCGCTCCTTTTTATAAAAAAGGGAGGCAAACGAGCAGGAGGCTCACGTGATGTGATTACCGCCGCCCATGAACACCCGCAATACCAGAGGCATAGCAGATGCGTTGCCTCCCTTAGAGTGACCCCCCCCCCCCGAATTGGGGGAGGGTGGTGTATGGGCCACCGGTTACCTGCACTCACCAGACGAAACGCAGAAGTTTGTTAGACTTCTACTGCACGCCGGTATTCTGTGAGGTCGTGGTACTTCCCCGGTCGAGCCGGCAAATTCATGCAACAACAAAAGCTGATGCGTGTCTCTACCACTAAGGCACACTTGCAGGCAGATTTCCAATCGCAGTACACTTTGCACCTTAACACTGCTTCCCGTAACCGGTCAGCTAAATTGTGGTCCGGTATTTTTCTATATGTTTACCCCGCCATCTATCGCATTCCAATACTATTTTCAAGGCTTTTCGCATAGTCGCTCTTACGACACCCAAAGATCACCTCTTTGAAGCAGGATAAGAGCAGTAGCGTGATATTTATAATTATATTCCTAAACCTCTGAAGAAACCAAATAATTAAAAAAAAAAAACAAGTTTATGTATCGCTAACGCCACTGCAGTCAGTATGTATGATAATAAATTATATTGTTATTAAACACGTCCATTCTACCGGATAAAAAATAAGCATTAACTACGAATGAAAAAAATAAATATCTTCACGCAATTCCCAATCCAGGGGTAGACAGAGGTCTAGTTTGGACAATTAAGTCCCTTTGAACCACCTTTCACCGAAGATATTTTCGGGGCAACGTGACAGGTGGTGACCCCGTCGCCGTCTTTATGTACAAGCCAACGATGTTATTCGTACATAAGTTTTTGAAAAACTCATTGGTAATGCCACCTGGGGATCGAACTCGGGTCTCTTGACTCGAAATTCCGACCACCCAACCACTCGACACAAGTCTTTATAAAGACTTTACAAGTCATGATAGCCGAAGTATGAAAAAAAGTAACTACAAATTGTGTCATCTCTGGAAAATTATGCCAAGATTGTCTTCAAACGGTAATCTCCATAAATAATGTAGGTTAATACCAACATTTTTCGTCATCCCTATAAGTCCTTTGACCCACCTTCCACCGAAGATATTTTCGGGAAAACGTGATAGGTGGTGAGCCCGTCGCCACAGGCAGAAAACGTAAACATACATTTTGAAAACATTGTTGGGACCTATTTTCCACCTTTATCGGTTTTCTAATTAGGATTCAGATCACTCAGTTGTTTACGAAATATCATACAGGTAATACTAGTACATATGTAGATTATACAGGTGCATAGAAATAATATTTCTCCCGAGTAGTTTTATACGTCTCCGTTATAATTGTTTGTTGGTATTTTTCAGGTTTTAGAAAATCTATGTATTGCTTTACTGAGAGGAAAATTTTACATAAACAATAAAATTGTATCAATATCCTATATAACAACTTGAATTTACGTCTATACTATGAATAGAAACGAAGCTAGATCCGCGTTTAGTTATTTCAATTCTACCTTTTGACGAAATTGTGTGTGTCGTTTTGATAATATAATATATGTTTAACAACATAATAACTTTTTAACCACATGTTAGTTAATTTTTTTTATACCTGGTTAATTAACGGATCAGTTTTAAAACTGTGAATATTGTTTCATGAAGTTATAATTTGTTTTTGTCGCAAATTATTAGCCGTGTGGTACCGATAAATGCCGGGATAAGCATCTCCATAAATAAGCACACCAAAATTCAGCAGACCGGTAACAAGTTACAGCGTGTAAAGTGAAAAGTGTCTGTGTCCGCTTGCCAAGGGTGACGATAGAGACATGCCTACCATACGGTAGGGGTCTATGTTATGTGTGGACTTTTATAGATGGTGATAAGAGATGAGATGTTATGAAATGAAAGAAATTCTTTTTATTTTCCTCCTCCTAATTAATACACTTTCTTAAAAGTTTGAATTCCTTTGTAATGTTGTGAATGATTTTCAACTTAGTTTAATACTACCTACTCTGAAAATTTAGGCCGCGAAGGTGAGACAATTTTCGTGGTAGAAAATCGTATCGCATTATTATAAATTTCAGTTTGGCCTGTCTTTCCTTAGCGCAGTAATTGTGATGTATGTACATACGAACTACTTAAATTGTAGAAGCAATTTGTCGAGGTAAATAAATAAATTAATTAAATCTAAAATACTCATTGTTTTGTTTTTTTTCTGAAATTCTGTGCAGCTGGTAAACCTAAATTAATATTTAAGATAATAGTTGCAATATCAATTGAAATACCTTTCATTTGGGAGATGACAAGAATAATCAGTATGGCTAGTGGTAATTATTTACGACTCCTATGTATATCTGGAACACAAAATAAGCTGCAGTGATTGTTCGGTACCTACCAAAGAGGGAAAGAGAGAGAGAGAGAGAGAGAGAGAGAGAGAGAGAGTAAACCTGGTAATATCATACATCAGATTTTCTTAACGAAAGATATATATGTATTCTCTTTATAAACAGTGAAAAGTTAATGAAGTAACAAGAATACACCCTCTCAAGTTAAATTATTATTTGCAATACTGAATAATTTATTTCTACTATACTGTATCATGTTTATAAAGTCATGTTAGTGAATACTAAATCCATTTTTGAAAAACGTATTCAGGCATTTAGCTTATATGTATATACTATATCGCCAGTTCGCATAATAAGACTTAACGGAAGATCCGACAATCTTTTTTCTATCTCTTCCTTTCTCTTCCTATAACTCTATTTCATAATGTTATTTACATTATTATATTGTAGTGATAGTAAAAATATTTCATTTGCAAGTGCAGATAAAGTTTATTTCCAGAGATTTATATACCATACTTTGATCTCTTTTATATTAAGGTTTTACCTATTCAAAGTTTATTGACAAGCTTTATAAATATAAAGTTCATACAATTTAGTACATTTCAAATATATTTGACGGTTGACAAATCCACTCCAGGACATAGCAGAAGGCATATCCTACTAAATCTAGCAGTTCTTGTAAACTGCTGGACTGAGGGTTTCTTATAATTGCGTTGCTTGCAAGCAGATTGATGATCGTAGTGCCCGCCACTAAATCCATTTTTGAAAAATTTGTTCGTATATGAATATAATATTTCGCAAAATAGGATTTAAGGGAAGATCCGACAATCTTCTTTATATCTCTTCTTTTTTCTTCCTATAACTATTTCACAATATTTTTTACATTATTATATTATAATGAAAGTAAAAATATTTCATTTGCAAGTGTAGATAAAGTATATCTACAGAGATTTATACACCATACTTTGATCTTTTTTATATTAAGCTTTTACCTGTTCAAAGTTTCTATGACAAATTTTTATAAATATCATATGTACTCACTTTTGCTGCACTATAGAAAGATTTAATTTCAAATATCGAAAGTTCACAGACAATTCACTCCAGGACATAGCAGAAGGCATATACTACTAAGTCCAGCAGTTCTTTTCAACTGCTGGACTGAGGGTTTCCTATAATTGCCCACAACAGGCAGTGAAGCTTCTGCCCGGTACCGGTCTGATGAACTTTGTCGTATATATTTCGAGATGGTGTTACCATCTACTGCTTTGCATTTTCAACACTTGTTCCTTAGTTGCCATTTACATATTCACGGGCATAAAGAAGTAGCCTATTCTGATACGTTAAATTTGTACTACATTTATAACAATACCTAATATATGTAACATATCTTATTTATTTATATAATACAAGAATATACAAACATGACACATGTTAAATCTCTGTAAAAATCGTTAATACCGGCTTCAAAGTGCTCTTAGAAAGAAAAATGTTTCATTTCCCTTGAGTAGTCGTCAACCGAAGCTTTCCCATAATATTTATTAGTTATACTTTGCCGGGAGAATATTATTTCTTGTGGCTATTTACCACAAGTAAGTATTATTTTTATTACATGAATGTATAAATAATCTTATTTTACTTATTATTATTATAGGTATTAAAAATGGGGTTTAAAATTTAATTAATTGTAAAAATTAATTGGATGTTTATTAACTAACCATTTAAAAATGACAAAACGGATTAAAATTAAAATTGGCATTAATTTGGTTTATAATTAAATATCTTCACGCCATTCTCAATACAGGAGGTTACAATACAGGTCTAGACAATTAACTCGTTACAACCCGAGTTGGGACAACGTGACTGATTTTGAGCCTGTCGCCGTCTTAATGTCTAAGCCAACGTATAAGTCGTACATTAGTTTTTGAAAAAAACCCATTGGTACGAGCCATTGGTACCTAGTAATCATTCATACCAACCACTCGGCTATCGTGACTTTAATCTATATTTAATAATATTTTGGTATATTATTTATAAAATAATTTTTAAATCGGAAAAAATCAGAATGTATCCATGAATGATATAACATAAATTTAATCCATGCAATTCCAATCAAATCCTTCAACTTTTTGCCCAGTTAACTTTTTACCCAGTATATACATATCATTTATTCCTTTTTAATCGATCAAGAATTTTCTATGAAATAAATAAAAAAATGTAATCGATAATCCGAACGGGCTCTGGAGGGCGGAATCACATTTTACAACATACGAAACTTTCATGCGCGAATTCCATTCTGACTTATGCTACGTCAGCAGTGAGGGAGAGCTTTTAATTTTGATAGTCGTGTTTAAATCAAACCTTTATTGGAATGCAACGCAATCGTGCCGCATATTTTTACAAAACTTCCATAATTTGAATATTTATCAACCGAAATTCAATAAGTTTTTTTAAACACACGTTCTAAAAATAACGCTGAATGCAGAGTCTCTCAAAAACAAAGCCTGTAAACAAGTGCTTTATATATGCTTCTCAAGGGTTTCTTCGTCATATATATGTTTTATATGACTCTGCGGTCGCTAATCGTAGAGTCTACTCGCTTGATAATGCCTTGTTTTGAGGCGAAACACGTGTCGCATTTTCGGTGGTGGTATATGTTACCTGGTTTGAGTGTAGTGGTGGTGGTGCATACAGTGGAATTAGTGCACGCATCTGTGGGAGGGAGGGTGGTGCTCTTCTTCTCTTCGGACCAGGTACCTTTTTATATTTGCATGCGGAGTGTTGCGAATTAATTTTTTCAATAACAACTTTACAATGAATATCCGCAATGAAGTAACACCTGAGTCAATTAACTATCTTTTATATGAGTTTTTATTCACAGATTTTAAAAACGTTTCGAAGTCTTGGCTATCGTCATAATCTACTATAATTTACTACAAATATAACATATCATACTATAATTTTATTTGAACGTACTGTATTTTTATTTGAACAAAATACCGCAATTTTCAAATATTTTTTTTAAGATTTCCCTTCGTTTTATGGTATTATCATTTGTGTTTATGACAATTTGTATAAAAAATCTTGTACATTTACAGAAAGATAAATATAAATTTGTTACAAAAAAAAGGTTTACGATTACGGCTTACAGCAAACTTCAACTTAGGTATAATGAACATGTTTTGCACTATAAAAAACAATTTCTTTTCCTATTCCAAGGTTGCATATAATTTTATGTCAGATTACATTGCCCAAAAATTATTTCCAATCTAAGATCGAAAGATAAAGTAATTTAGAAGTTAGGCGTTTCTAAATCCGTTAACCTAGATCGGTAGGCTCGTAAAAACAGTTTTTTTAGAAGTTGAATAGTTACAAAGCAAAATTAACTACCAACCTATAAGACTTAGTCTCCAATTTTAGTTAAGTTATATAATTACAAGGCCATTGCCCGCTAGGACAAAGGCCTTATATCAAATACAACTTGAAAGACATTAGTGCAGGGAACGTCCGCCAATCGCTTCTGTCTCCTGCTCGGGATGGCTAACATACGTCGTGAACCAATTTTATTTTTATCATTTACAGATCTGCGCGTCCTTGCAATTATTATTATATTAACAGCTACATAAATTGCTATTAAATTTTAGAGTGATTGCAGCGAAGGCATTGACCAGAAACTAAGTCCTGGACTAAGAATCAGTATGTAAAAGGTTTTATAGTTTTCTCGATTCGAGTATATAAATTAACTTGAATTAAATAAATATTAGAGTAATCAATATATCTTCTATCATTCACATTGTATATTTAACAGTAACTCCACGCTTGGTCTGGAGAGTCCGATACTTTATTTCTAAGCATTAATAAGCTACCAACTTCCACCGAAGATATTTTGGTACAACGTGACAGGTGGTGAGCTCGTCAGCATCTTTATGATTAAGCCAACGATATGAATTGTACATAGGTTTTGAAAACCGATTGGTTCGTGCCAGCCGCTTGGGGATCGAACTTGGGTCTCTCGAGTCGAATTCCGATAACAGACATCATGTCCGTCTAACTTAGATATAAATCATCAGGTCAGACATCATGTCCGTCTATTGTTATCATGAACTGAAATTTGAAAAAAAATGGCTTTATTTTCAAGTGTCACATGTGCACACGCTTTTTTGAATAGATTTTGAATAAAAAACCAATAGATCGATTAATGTAAAGCACATATTTAATATTTGTTAGTTATATGTCTTTTTTTTTATAGAAGAGAGAGGCAAACGAGCAGGTGGCACACGTGATGGTAAGTGATTACCGCCGCCCATGAACATCTGCAATACCGGAGAAATAGCGGATGCGTTGCCGGCCTTTGAGAAAGGTATAGGCTCTTTTCTTGAAGGTCCCTAAGTCGTATCGGTCCGGAAAAACCGCTGACGGCTGCTCATTCCACAAAGTGCAAGTGCGTGGCAGAAAATTCCGCGAAAACGCACTGTGGTGGAATGCCAAGCATCAAGGTGGTGTTGATGAAATATTTGGTTATGCCGTAAGGTACGATGGTGAAATTCAGCGACTGGGATTAATCCGAACAATTCCTCGGAGCACTCCTCGTAGTAGATCTTATAGAAAATGCAAAGAGATGCAACATCTCTTCGCAAAGCCAGGAGATCAAGCCGATCGGATAGAGTATGGTCGTCCACAATTCGAGCCGCTCTTCTTTGAATACGGTCAAATGGAAGGAGCTGACAGGACCGGAAGCGAAACGAAGAGATTCGCAAAATGGTAGGTTTGAAAGTTCAGCAAACTTCGATGGTTTGGGCACGTTGAGCGAATGAGCGAAGACCGAATGGTGAAGAAAATATGTAGCGCGAAAGTTTATATTAAAAGGGGTCGAGGTAGGCCAAGACTGTCTTTTGAAGACTATGTGAGCAAATTGCTCGAAGAGGGAGGGTCAAGAATACTCGGATACCTCGACGTGCATGTATGAAGAAAATGATGAATCTGAAAGAAGCGAAAGATGTATGTAAGGATCGTGATACTTGGCGATCTGTTCTCTCTGGCTACCCGGTCAGGGACTGTGCGTGAAGATAAGCTAGTTAGTTTCGATGAAATGACAAAATGACGATGAATTGTTATCGCTACTCAGATTTAGAAGATTACCCAATCTTCGTTTTAAAGTAAAATTGGTGTGCTAAGTATGCACAAATGCTTTTTTTCTTAAAATAAATAAATAAATATAAACATAAATATAAATAAATATATATGTTCACGCAATTCCCAATACAGGGGTGAACAGAGGTCTAGTCTAGACAATTATGTCCCTTCGACCCACCTTCCACCGAAAACATTTTCGAGACTACGTGACAGGTGGTGAGTCCGTCGCCGCCTTTATGTCCAAGCTATTGATGTAATTCGTACATAAGTTTTTTGAAAAACCCACTGGTACGAGCCTGCCACCTGGGGATCGAACTCGGGTCTCTCGACTCGAAATTCCGACCACCAAACCACTCGGCTATCGTGACTTTTTCTCTTTATAATTGTAAAATTTAAAATGGTTGGACAAGCGTGGATAAACTTGGTTGGCGCCTCCCCAATAGCTGGTTTATTATGCTCGCTTTACTGTTTTGGTTTAATTTACTTGCATCTTTTTGGATATAAACCAAAGTAAAAAAAAAATATTAAAAAAAAATTGTTTCAATTATTTATTATCTAGGTGCGGTATGTAGAAGATTATTATGATATACTCATGAAACAAAACAAGCTTTCAAATACTTTTACGGTCTTGACCCAATACTTAAAAAAATATTTATTTTTCCCCAACTCCCCGCAACATTTTGCAAGTCGTCACAGCATCTTGTGGGGGTTCGTTCTAGACTACGTTTGCCTAAACGAGATTGCCACTCGAGAATTTTTTTTCCCTAACGGTTATCAGTTCGTCGAGCTATGTGACCGGCTCATTGCCTCTACAGCGCGCTAAATTTTACAGACATGTCGATTACCTGAGTTCTGCTACAAGGCGCGAGCATTTAACGGCTGGGACATGCTAGACCTGATTTTTACCTTCGGCATACTCTGGTGGACTCAAACCGAACTTAACACCCTGGACCGAAAATTCTGCACCACTTTGACGTCTCACAGAGAAGTCGTCAGTGATAAGGCTGCACCTACCACGGAAGCTTGGAGAGCGGGCCTTTTTAAGCGCCCTCACCATGCACAATCGCGAAGTGTTCAGCTTCCATAATTACTTTCTGGCGAAATCGTTCTACGCAGACGTCGTTATGAGTGATAAAGGACTTACCCCTCTATCCTTGGCCGACGAGCAATGGCAGGACCCGGGAGTCAGACGAGAGCGTTTTCGACCGGGAGACCGTATGGAAGGAGAAAGAGCTCCTTGGAAGGTTCTACAAGTCTCTACATGAGCCGTTTGTAGATACTGTCGCTTCCCTTAACTGGCTACATTTCAGTGACCTATTTGGGGAAACCGAAGGTTTTGTCTGTGCAGGACATAATTCGTACATAAGTTTTTGAAAAACCCATTGACCCACGAGCCTGCCACCAAGTGATCGAACTCGGGTCTCTTGATTCGACATTCCGACCACCCAACCACTCGGCTATCGTGATTTTTCTAGGTATTATCATTATTTGATTTTTTAATCTCTAATTTTGTAATTGTTGTTTTATTGTCCTGGTTTAAGTTATTACGTTCGTGGCGTATCGTGGCTCTACAAGAGGGTTTGCTATAATCGCTACACTGGCCAAGTGTATTGGCTGTTGCTATTCCCTGACTCTCAGTAATAATTGCGCCTTAGACGCTACAGTCCACCACCAGTCTGCTGAATTTTGATCTGATATTTTTATGGATTATGAAGCCATCTGACGGTAACCAATTGCATTTTCAAGGCTACTTAGATAGTCGCCTCTTGCTTCACCAACGAGAAAACAGAGGCTAATATTATTCTTACACCAATACCACAGAGTCACTTTTTTTAAGGTTAAGTCTACAATCATAATTGCAAGTTCATATTTACACCTGTTACCTTCACCAACAACATTCCACCTGTTACCTCCAATAACAACCCTTCAGTATTCTTTAGGTAGGCAACCATCAAAAGGGAACGGACAAAACGACCTGTGTACAATTTTTTATCAGATAAACAAATTCCTTGGAAAATTTGTCTCTGTATTCTTTGATCAGAAAAGTAATTGCCCCCTTTGCAACTGAAACTACGCTGCATCACGTTTCCCAAAGGTACCGCGGTGAAAGATGGATTAAAAAGACTTAATTGGTTAGGCCGCTCTCTTCGCCAATATTGAGAATAAGCTTTAAGATATTTATTTAGCTTCAGTTGGTCGCTAAAGTCATAAGTAAGAGAATCTATGAATTTACCTGTACTAATATCGTCAAGAGGATTATCTTCTCATAGTTTTATTGCTAGTATTTGTTGCTATTATGTGTAATTATTTATTAATTACATTGATTTATTTATTTAATACCTCTGGCAATCAGATGAAAAGGTTGTTAATTAATGTGTTCTTTAACAGCAATTAGAGCATATGCTTATAATATATTTAATGTATATAATCTGTTTAAGTCTGTTTCTCAATCTAATTATGTACTTTTCTATTAGCGGAAAATTTTAATTCCTTCTGTTCATGTAAAAATAAATTATATTAAATTATGTTAGCTGTAAGTTTTCCGTAAAGTCACGTAAAGTCACGATAGCCGAGTTGTTGGGTGGTTGGAATTTCGAGTCGAGAGACCCGAGTTCGATCCCCAGGTGGCAGTACCAATGAGTTTTTCAAAAACTTATGTACGAATTTCATCGTTGACTTGGACATAAAGACGACGACGGGCTCACCACCTGTCACGTTGTCCCGGAAATATCTTCGGTGGAAGGTGGGTCAAAGGGACTTAATTATCAAGACTTGACCTCTGTCTACCCCTGTGTTGGGAATTGCGTGAAGATGTTTATTTATTATATTTATTGTAAGTTTTCCAAAAAACTAAAATAAAATAAAATAGTATAGAATACAAAAACAAGTTTTTTATTATTTTTAGGCATTTTCCCAATACTGGCGTAGACACAGATCTATGCAATGAAATCCATTCATACCATTTTGCACCGAAGCTTATTTGGAACAACGTGTCAGGATATATAGATATAAGCTCAATATACGTAAATTTTCATATATACCTAGTCAGGTCATAAATTCTGTCACATGTTTAACCTAAAATAATTAAAACAAGTTTATTCATTACGTAACTATTTATATACCAAAATGAACTTAACAAAATCTACGTTTTGTTAAGTTCATTTTGTGACACTAAAGTTTATTCAAAACTGACCTCCGTGATTTTGAATACAGGCATTCAATCTGTGTGGCCAGTCGTCTATCGCAGCACGAACGAGGTCCATGTCAATATCGGCGGCTTCCTTAATCAAAGATGTCTTAAGTGACTCCAAATTGGGATGAGGCTTTGAGCACGCCTTTTCCTCCAAGTGTTGCCATATCTTGTAATCTAACGGATTCAAATCTGGACTGGAGGAGGGCCAGTCTTCGTGCCCGATGAAGTCGATTTCACGCTCCGCCCGCCAGTCTTGTGTGCTCTTCGCTCTATGAGCTGGCGCCGAATCTTGTTGGAATACCCAGTGCCTGTTATTGAACACGGTATGAGAAACAGGTTCCACAAGGTTCGTCAGGACTGTATTTTGATACACAGCTGCATTCGTTTTTACACCTTTCTCGCAAAAATGTACCTCTGTTAAGCCCCAATAAGAAATTCCCAACCATACCATGAGCGAGGATGGAAAATGACCTCGTTAGACACGCGGAATACGGTTGCTCGCTTCTTCACTACTGTGTGCGTACAGCTTACCATTTTGTTTGTTGATGCTCTCTTCTACGGTAAAAAAATTTTCATCCGAAAAAAAAATTTCCCGATATTTTTTTCCCGCGTACCGCTTAAACAAAGCGCGGCATCTCTTCAGTCTCAGGTGCATTAGACGAGCATTCAAACAATGTTCTGTTTTTCTTCGATATGCCTGAAGCCCTATGTCTTCATTTAACACCATTTTCACCGTGGTTCTGCTTAACCCCTTCTGAAGGGCCAACAGTTTCTGCTTACGTTTGGGATTTTTGAATTCGAGCCTTCACAGCCTTTATCACTGCTGGAGTCCTAATAGACCGAGGGCGACCACTTCTTGACCTGTCATCTACACTAGGGTTTTCATTGTATCGTTTGATGGTACCATAAACGAATCTTTTGGTTATATTCAAATTTTTCAGTATGTCAAAAACTTGAATTGGCGCGTAACCGCAACGATGCTACGCAATAACTGCAATACGGTCTTCTTTAAGCGTCCACTCCATATTTAAAAATGAGTAAAATTCTAAAAAGTATGTAGTTTTATTTTCATGAACAATTCGAAATTCGAAGTCAATAAACTTTTTTGTGGCCAGCATTCTAAAAGAAAAGTTTTTACTGTGTGACAACACTTATGACCTGACTGTGTATATATGTACATATAGACACCCTCGGGTACAAATATTAATATTCATCACACCAAAATTTACCCTTAGATGGATTTAAACTTATACCCATAGCTTCCAATACTATGATCTACTCATTACCAACTAAGCTACCAAGATCCGACTTTCATACCACATGTTTAACTTTTTATTCCGCACTTAAACATATTTATACAGTATATTGGCATATTATTGTCAATGGGTAAGTGTAGTAGGATAGTATTATTTATACAAAAGTGAGTAAAATTGTACCATAATCTAATAGTGACTACATAAGTAAAAATAATTTAATGCTGCTAAAAGTTTCGGGCATTTAATCATATAAAGTTTAACTCCCCATGCTGCATATAAATCCCGCATTAATTCATAAACAGCACATTTATTACTTGCTGTTTCTATTTCAACGTTAAAATGGGATGGTCTAACGGGTATGAATGAAAGATTTAAAATGCAGCTGCAGTGGATACTAATATGCAAAAGCTCACTTAACTTTAAAAAGTTTTAAAAAGTAGAAGTTTAATAATCAAAGTAACTTTTATGATAATTTTTGTATTCATGTCACTTATTAATCATGTGATTACTTTTAGCTTTACAAATACGAAGATGATACTAACATTTCTGGTTTGGGTTTGTGTGGTTATTTTAAGCGTAAGTAGCTGGCGAGGCGAAATTTAAAATTTAAGTGAGACGATTAATGGAAGAGGAAGACTTGAAAATTGGAACAAAGAGAAGATTAAAATATCGGCCCTTACCCAAACCCACACCTCATAATAATATATCTACCTTTCTGACAGATATGTGTATGTATTTATTTTCTGTCTCTATTTTAACAAGTCAGGGGTGTTTGTGAAGTTAATGTCATCTATTAATTGCGAAACTCGGATTTTGATAAGGGTAAAACTTGAAATGTTCAGAGTTTGCTAATGATATATTGTTGAACCGGAGATCTCAGTTAGAGTTAAACTACAAGTTGTCAGTTCGTTATTTTGCTTATGTTTTATTTTTAGACGTACTATTATTATTTAAAGTTTACACAATAAAGCATTTTTGACGCCCAAATATATCTCTAGAACTGTAAAAACTTTAAGCATCAGCGTCGTTCTTTTTGAATGTTACTTAGTTTTGAAACGATTTTCTGTAAACATAAACATAAGCAAAAGAAAATATATTATATCTAATAATAAGAAGAAAGAAAGACTCGTAGTACTACATATGTAGTTTTTAGAGCATGTATTTTGTTACGTTACTTCAATATTGCCTGAAACCATTTGAGCGATTAAAGGGAGGTTCAATGTAGCATCGCTGTAATTTAGGTTTTCCGGCTTAGTTCCCCGCAAACGAGTAATGGCTTCCTGATAAGAAATACTTACACCTACCATGATATGTAATGATATTTTAGTAACATTTTAAAACAATACTAAAATTAAAAATGATTCTTTTACAAACCAATAGGGCAACGAAAAATAAGTGTGAATAATAGAGAACTGTTCGTACTACGTGGATGAATGGCACACATAGCGGTTTTCTAGTGTTGCCAGCTCTTTGATCGAGCAGGGTTCGATTTCCGGAGAACTCTATGGCCTGGGGTTTGTGGTAGCTTCGTTGTTTCCAATAGTACAATATTAATTATTATTCCAATACTACCCAGGTACGCCAGCTACTTATTTTGGGATCAGAGCAATTTAAATTATGTTGTCCCTATTAACGTACATATAAAAGTATTTTGTCTCACCTTTCACCGAAGCCTATTTAGGACAACGTGACAGATGGTGAGCCTAAATTATTACTATATGGTGGACGATAGTTTTGTTGTCAATGACATTCTAAAAAAATCTGAAGGCTTTGCTTGTCTAGTCTATAATATCTCTGTCCGGTAAAGAAAAATAATCAATTCGAAAAAAGTAGTCAATGAAAGTAAAATGTAGTAAATGTCTACAAATAGTATGACATTTACCTGTAATATAACATGGCAATAAATATTTAATTTATTTCATATAAAAACGTACTTTCCGATTTATTTGTATTTCAATTTGTTATTTTAGTTCACAATAAACATACAATGATCCTTTTACTTTCAAATAAAACGTATTGGTTTTATATTCGCCAGCACATCAGAATTTTGTTTGTTGGGCATTCTAAGACATTCCTATGCTAATGCTGTACCCAGACTTAGCAGGAGCATATATATAACGAAGCTTACATTAAATCTTCTCAAATTTAAACGTGCTGCGTTATTTTATACACCATCCTATAATAATAATATGGAGTATAACCGAATTAATAAAATAAATTATTTTGTTGTACATACATATATAGATAGATAGATAGGGACAACATTATATACATTGCTCCAACAACATCCAGACACGAGAAAATGTAGAAAAAGTGGCATTGACCCGACAGAATCGAACCCGGGTGAATCGACCCGAAGATGGCGACACCTTTAAAACCGATGTTTGCGCCACTCTCATATTGTAAATATCTTACTGGTCATTTGTAATGCTCGTTTTTAATTATGATTAATAATTAGAAAGGTCTTATTACACTTTTCTAAATATGCGTAACCGTTACATTTATCCTTCAATGGCTTTTGTTGTTTTTTTTATTTTTTTTTATATTTACTGGGTCACGTGAACGACCACTCTAACCCGAGCATAAAGGTTTCTTTTAGTTTGTCCGTAGGTGTCCAAACCATTGCTACTAAACCCCGGTACCAGAGCAAAGCGATAACCCACTCGATATTGTTTTTATACAACTGATGATTTCCTGTTTAAAGGGCGTGTTGTGTTATTAAAAATATTTCAATCTAATGTTTTATTTATTTTTATATCATAAAAAGCTTTTTTATTTATTTTCATTTTATGTTCTATGTTAAGAGAACAAAGATAAATTCTAAATCAGAATTAGATGCACATTGAGCATAAAATACGCTGAAAGTATTAAACTACAAAACTTTAATATAAAGTATTCCCAAGTTTTATTAGGTTATTTATAAACAAAGTGCCAACATCTGTATACATTTCAGCAAATTAATTTAAAACTTTTGCATTTATGTATGAAAACCATCTTTTACTTGATAAATCATTTTTAAAGGACATTCCTATGATAGAATGCTATATATAAGTTTTAATAGAGTTCAGAAATTAGAATGTAACCGATTCTTCCCCGTTTTTAGTTTTTCTTGACCATGATCGATTCACTTTTGTGTCGTATTAGTCTGAGATATTCCTCACGAAGAATTCCTTACGAAGTTTTCTTCGTCATTGAACTTGTGATAGGTACCAACCAAAACCAATACAACTTTGACGAAATGAATATCTCGAGGTGTGCATTCAATAAAAAAATAAATAATCCCGATAAGAGTTTCTAAATATATTCTAATATAATTAATTTTTTAATTTGGAAAAATATTTACGCAAAATGCAAGAGTGCAAAATGGCCTGAATTTTTCAAAATTATATGATATATTTTTCGTAACCCGGTACCTTATTTGGAAATTTTCATTCACCTCTTTTAATGCTTAACATCTGTTGTTAACTATAGTAAACTACCGGTACTGGGCATCGAACTCTTCGACATTCAGTTCTATGAAAACTCGCTTTGTTGACTCTTTTTACCTTTTTACTGTAACTGCAAAAACTAACAACTAATAACAGTATAAGTTTAACAAAATTATCGAGCCAGTTTCATATAAATAAGGCTTTTGAATGTTGTTTTTTTTTTGTATTTTGTTCCAATGCAATGTAAAACCACACAATAGTTTATGAGCCAAACAGCTGACGCTATCGAAACGTTTTTCGCACAAAATCCTTTGCTTTTGTAATTTTACCCTTCAAAAATTGGTTTTATTGAAAAAAAATAAAAACCTTTTATTGAATCGTAAGGAGTTCCGTAGAAAGAAGGCTTTTAAGCTAAGGTACTGTAAGGTACTTTAAGGTTATGTCC